>QUOL01000025.1:0-319276 GCA_009761415.1 Sarcomyxa edulis
ATCTCGCAGGAAAGGATGTGAATTGCATCTTGGTCGTTCTTCTCGCCTTTCCCGTATTTGGCAACAACAATGTCACCTTTCCAGTCTTGACCAAAGACCGCCTGTATAGTCTCGTTCTGGTCGGAGGTGACAGAGTCCGATATGAAGATGCGAAAGTCGCGATATAGGGGATATAAAGTATTCGGAAACTGGGGACAGTCTGAAGCTGAAAAAACCGTGCGGAAAAATGTGGTCAGATCAAGAAATTCAGGATCATGAGCGTGGCCACGGTTACTCCGATTTCATGGTGGCACACAGATCGGTTGCCTTGCTTCCTTTAGTCGCAAAACGTATACACCTGACTGGCTTGGCCTCTTCGGCCTGCATGCAAATCAGTCCAACATCTGCATAAGCTGGATACTGCTTGTTCTTACCTTGGATATTTCTTGAATCGCTAGCTGTACATCAATTCCATTATAGAAATTATCGGTAGCAATGATCTGTTTTGTTGTGACGCGATGCTGTGAATTGATTCACCTATTGTGGCACAATTGAAGAGAAACAGCGAAACTTCTTACTGTAGTGATCTTCATCGATTCTCCTTGCGGTTGGGGGCGTCTGTTCATCCATGTATTTAGCTTTGCATTTTTACGGATAACTGGGGCTTACAGTCTGTCGCCGTCTGTGAACTCTTCGAGCCACCTGTGCAGAAATTGAGAGTGCGATATCTCGAGAAGTGACTCGATACTTACAGACCAACCAGATCATGTAAAGCCGCTGGTTCTTGAATTTGGATCTGTATAAAACCATCTTTCATCCCTCGACCGTACTTTGCTAGCACTACGTTACCCCCGCCAGATTATACCAATTGTGCCTCTATGCTCTTGTTACCTGGACTGAAGACCGTACCTCTTGATATGAAGAGTCTATAATCGTTGGGTAGAGGAAATCCGCTGTACGGAACGGTGCTGAACCAAAAGCTCAAGCCTCCGTTTGGAAAAAGAGCGTTGGTGTTGATATCCTCGGCCTGTATCTGCTTCTTGTTAAGGACATCTGTCTTGGTTCTCGTCCAGAAAAGCTCTGGGGTGCATGAACCGGTGGGGTATGCAATACACCTATTTCCTTTCCTTGGTTTGTTCTGTCTCTATCTCGTCAATAGGGTAATTGAAGAGATCTTGAATATTTACGCACACCATAGGAATTCGAGGAATAGCTTCTGATATAATCGACCGACAACGGCTTTTCGCGAGTCCTGAGGTCTCCATTCTTGGAGTGATGCTATCGAGGAAGTTGTTAGAGTGGATTCCTTGAAGTTTAGACGGTGAAATTACCACAAGAAACTTGACCATCGGAGGGAAGAGATGTGAACGCCCTGTGAGAGAGATGAATGAGATATATGGACTGTCGAGACTGTATCTTATCTCGTGGTTTGTTGAATCCTGTTAGATATAAGTCACAATGAGAACACGAAATGTTTCGAAGCTGAGATCTCATCTGTTACCGAGATGTCTCAAGTATCTCGTGTTGCGTCTGATGGCCAATTTCAAGACGTTTACGAGGATCTCACTTCTGTTTGTTTTAGATATATGGTTCGATGGAATGTTCGCTAGCAAGTAAGGCATTTCAAATGATCGTACACTGTTTCATAACTGAAGACTCGGTAAATATCCCCTCGCAAAGGCCCAGGAGCTGCGACAGTAGGAATGAGCCAAATGTCATCTGAGCGATGTCCCATCGGCTTACCTCCATACAAACGGATCAGCAATCCTTAGATACGCCCCTTCTCGCGGGGTTTTAGTTGTCCAGTCCAAGATCTCAAAGGCTGGTCCGCGTACAACTTTACAAATCACTCCATAAGCTGGAACGAATTAAGTCAAAGTAGTGTCACTGAAACGAACCTTGCGTAGTAATTGTTGACTTGAGACGTACCTTTGTTGAATCGCTCGAAAGGAACCACCCAACATATGCTGTCGCCGTAGTATCTCCGCCCTGTCGTCAGAGTATCAATTATACCGTGTCCTCCTTGAATACGTTGGAAACCATCGACAGAGTATGCAGCGAGCCATGAAGCTGACACTTTGTCTGTCATTGCATGAGATTGAGTCGACTGTATAGTAACTCTGAAGAGAAACGTATGACGAGGAAAGACGGAGATGGCATATTCTCCAGTCAGCACATTGACTAGAGCGGCTGTCAGACAGACAATATGTATATAAGCATTTAGTACAGAGCGAAGTTGAAAATACCAACTCACTCGATTCCATACAGAGGATGAATCTCAAAGGCTCCCATGTCACAAGATGAATAGCGACGGTCATAGTATCCGTCTCTCCATCCAGCAGCGGAGCGCATCTGATGAAATCGAAACGGCGTATATAGGGATCTGCCTTCCACGTGTGCCACGTTGTGCCTTTGTTCATAGGAATCCTCTTCCTACCAGATTGAAGGAGTATTGTGGTGTCAAAGTGTTTAGGGTCTCCAGCGGCAGGACAGAATGTATACTTTTCGCCGATCAGAAACCGCCCTAGCTCTCTGATGCCGTCTAACCTCACACAAATGTCGATGTTCTTCGTGAGTGCGTGGTTCCTATCAAAGTATTTCAATGCAACGGGTCCGCATACTATCGCGTTCGTAACCTTGAGTGTAGAAAGAAGGCCTTCGGGATTGTCGAACCATCGAAACAGCATTTTCTGAGGGTCCCATGCTCGTCTGACGTAGAATCGCACGAAATGGTGCATGTTATAGTTCAAGGTGTACAACCTGAATACGAGATCAGGAGGCCAACGATTCAAGACTTCGATGAGGAAATGTTGGCCTCCTCGTCCCAATGCAAGCTCGAAAAGAGAGAGGCCTGGAGGTTGACGGTTGAACGGTTTCATCTGGGCTAGCGGGCAGAGTCATCAGTAATTTGACTCGAGCAGAAGTAGAGAAGGATGGTACTCTTACCGAATGTTTTCTGCTGCGTCGGACCAAGTATTCTGATCTGTCCATATCAAACGATGTATATAGTAGTTTTATAGTACAGAGCAATTTCGATAGAGTCGTCCTTTACTAATTCTCGACGGATTGTGATCGACGGGCCTGCGGCTATTTGTCAGCCACCATTCAGCCATGTGCATCCGTTTCTGTCCATGCTCTTGTGGGCTGGTTCCACGATGATCCTTTCCTCGCTATACTCGCCAACATTGATCTGCTCCTATGGCTACACGACGGAGGACTGATATAAGCGCTATGGTGCGAACTAGACAAATCGTAACTTTTTTCTTAACTTGAACATCCGCATTCAGTTTACTCCTGTGCCCAATGTATGTGGTTAAACGAGGTAAGGACCCAATCTGAACGATGTCTAGTAAAGTGCTGACTCAAACCTGGACAGACAGGTAAGCCAATTGACACTCCACGAATCGTATCACCATGTTGATTGCAGTTTCAAGTCGTATTGAAACATTTCATCCAGACAAGGTGCGTCTTCATATAAAATATTGTGATTGGGGCTGATCTTCTCGAAGTTGTTGTCTCGTATCCAACAGGTATAGCCACTATGGTTTTGAGATTGGCTATATTTCTGAAAATGGTGCATACAGCAATGCTACGAACTCGATCGAGAGCTCATAAACCCGCAATGGTATTTTTATGACCTTCAAATCTCGTGTTCTGACTCCCAATCTGTTGTAGGGTATGCGACGCTGTGTATCTTTCTATGAATGATGGAATTTCTACTGTGTCACTGGATGTAAGAGCTCAGACTTGTTTCTGAAAAGTGTTCGTTGATGTAGAACCAATGTTTCATTAGGGTTTGACGGCTGAAGTTGCGGCCCAAATGTCGGTCAACCATCCGGACTATGCTCGCCTTGCTGGACGTATAGCGGTTACCTGCTTATATAAATCTACTTGTCCTCGGTTCTCAGTGTATGTAGCAGAATACAGCAGGCTTTCAGGTATGCACACGATTCTGAACTCTCTTCTTTTACTGGATCAATCCCCTCTCAGATTACGATCCGGATGTATTTGACGTCGACTTTGTCCGTGCAGTAGCTGCGAACGCATCTGATCTCGACGGTGAGATTGTTCATGGTAGAGACTCGGATCTCGACTAGTCAGTCTTTTGTTTGCGACCTCTCAGTATATGGTTTTCCTCTCTACTCACCATCATCCTTCTCGTAGCTTTTCGATTAAATGTCTCGAACGGAGATATCTACTACGCTTCAGGGGCCTCGTCGTAGAACGACCACAATTCATGTTCATGCGTGTGGCTGTTGCTATACATGGTACCGATCTAGACAAGGTCAAAGAGGCCTACCACCTGATATCTACTAAACGCTTCATACCCGCATCACCAACTTTGTTTTACGCGGGGACTCCCAAGGCGCAGTTGAGCTCGTGCTTTTTGATGCCTCTCGTAACCGACAACGTTGAAGATGTATTCCAATCTCTCGGTTCCTTCACTGCTGCCAGTCAACACGCAAGTGGCGTAGGCTTGAATGTGAATGGTGTATATGCAACTGGGTTCGTGATCAACACAAGCTCGATGACCTATTATTGATCTTATCTCTATTGCAGTTCCGTCGTTCCTTGTGGGGGAGTATCCGGTGGGATACTCCCGATCCTCAAAGTCATCGATGCATACGCAGCTCAAGGTGTCGATAGACGATTGTCAAGACCAGTAACAGTATACCTCGAGCCTTGGCACGCCGATATAATGTCTTTTGTGGAGCTCAAAAAAACCGGAGGAATAGATGAACTTCGAGCACGCAATCTGCTCTATGGTTTATGGATCCCTGACCTCTTGTGCGTAACTGTTTGTTTATGGATCGTATGACTCTGAGTTTAGGCCAAAGTATGCATCGGGTCGAGAACAACCTTCCGTGGTCGTTATTCTGTCCCGGAGACGGCCACGTGTTGTCCGCTACTTTCGGTGATGAATTCAACGAAGCATATCAAGAATTGGAATCAAAGGGCCTGGCGACACAGGTACTGCCGGCAAGAGTTTTATGGAATGCTATCCTCGAGAGTCAGATCGAGACCGGAGGTCCTTTCATGATGTATAAAGATGCGGTTAATAGTAAGTGGTCAAGTCTTATCTGTGTGTCGATATTCTGATTGGGTGAACTATAGCGAAAAATCCCCAAGGACACATTGGTATGATTGGGTGCTCTGATCCCTGGGCCGGAATCACGCAGTTCTCCTCCAGAACAGAGACCGCTGCCTGTAATTTTGCGTCTATCGGGTTGCCTACTTTCGTCAACTCTCGAGGACGATTCAGCCTCAATGATTTACACAGAATAGTAAAGGTGGTCACCCTCAATCTCAACCGTATTATCGATTCAAATCACTATCCTGTAGTCCAAGCAAAATTATCCGACATGCGCCATCGTCCTATCGGGATAGGTATACAAGGTCTTTCCGATACCTTGGCTGCCCTGTCGACACCTTATGATTCCGAAGAAGCCAAACGGTTCAACATCGCTATCTTCGAGACGATATATCACGCAGCACTAGAATGCAGTTGTGAATTGGCTGCCCAGGAGGGTTGCTACGATACGTGGGCTGGTTCTGCAGGCTCACAAGGTATCCTCCAGTTCGATATGTGGAAAGTCGACCCTAGTAAGCGCTGGGATTGGGATACGCTCAGGGCCAACATCAATCGACATGGACTTCGCAATTCGGTGCTGATCGCATCTATGCCTACATCTGATACCAGCCAAATTTTCGGGTTCAGTAAATCTGTTGATCCTCCAACCAGGTTTGTGTCATCGTGATCCCTCTTGTTTTACCACCGTCTGATACTCAATTTCTGTAGTAATCTGCATGCCCACACGGTGTCATCAACAGATATCGACGTAATATCTCCCAAGCTTGTTTCTACTCTCTCAAATCTTGGTATATGGAACGATCTGATGAGACAGAAGATACTGGAACAAGGAGGTCAGTCTTAAATGTATATTCAACCCAATTTCCTTCTTGTTGTTCAACGACAACTCTAGGTTCAGTCCAGGATATCGAAGACATACCTCAGACGGTGAAGAACAACTTCCAGACAGTTTGGGAGATAAATCCGAAGGTCCTCGTGGACCTCGCCATCGATCGAGCACCTTTTATATGTCAGAGTCAAAGTATGTCCCTGTATCTCGAGTCGCCTACTCTGGACCAGCTAGTAAGTTCCAACAGTTCAAGTCAAAGTCCGTTCTTCTCAATTTTTGCCGTGTTCAGAGCGATATGCATTTCCATGGTTGGAAAAGGGGTCTCAAGACTGGAATGCATTACCTCAGGACCGCAGACTAGACCTACTATTCGAGGTGGTGGCGGTAAAATTAATGGGCTCATAATAATACGAGTATTTCAATTTTTGCATATTATTGAGTGAGCAAGTAGTATATTTGAAGGTGATAATCAACCGAAGCGTCGATCGTCGAGAAATTTCATTAGATACGATGTCGTGGACATGTCCAGGCAGAGGATGCATGAGACTGCGAGTGATGAGGAGCTGATATCCTGCTATGCTGGTAGAAAAGAATCCACAACCACGGATAATGTATCGTCAACCAATAACGAAGGACCTATGGGCTCTGTTGTAGCTGGTAATAAAAGTTTCAACCTCGGTGCTTGTATAGGATGCGTGATTCTGCTCACAATACGGCAGTCCGCTCGAAAGCGTAAACGGTATGACCCAAGACAAACGATCTCCGGCCCTGCGGTTTTCCTTCAGTTCTCTCATCCCGTATTTTTCGACGTGGTTGAGTTCCATGTAGTGATTCGTGTTGCGCACTACAGGTACGATATCATGGGCGGATGTAGTATCAAATGTACGTTGCGCGCTCGTGGCATATTTACGGTGGACAAACGAACTGCGAGGGAAGACGGAGATTGCTCGTGTAGAGGTGATGAAGTTCATCGTATTTGCTAGAAGATATGGTAATGATCGCTAAACACAGTGGACATTGGTATGAAATGAAGGAACCAAACGCACTTGTACTGCAGCGAACGATAAAATCTAGGGGATTTCCCCTCACAAGATGAACGGCAATGGAACATCCCGCGTTGCGCTCTCTATAGAACCTGAACGTGAAAACCTTCTCTTCTATCATCGGGCTGAACGACGAAGCGAATAGTTCTCGAAACCCATGTCTGTACCTCTCCAAACCCAGAATCTCTGTTATGGCGGCAAACCCGGTGCTGGTGACGCATACATCGAGATTATTGCAAGTAGTACTTCCAAAATCGAAGAAATCTGCTACGGCTGGTCCGCATATGAAGGAGTCTGTGAGGTCCATGATTGCCAGTAATCGGTCCACGTCAAGTACCCATTTTGATAGCAGTTTCCGATGATCCCATCTGCGAATCATGTAGCCTCTGATAGTACTAGTCATGACGAAACTAGCGCGGGAAATATACAGAATCAAATCTGTAGACCAACTATTGAAGAATTGTTCGATTAGATTGTGGCCCCCTTCTACAAGGGTCCGCTCGAATTTCGAAGGAAGGATAGGACTGAAAGTAGACTCGATGGCGACGGTATTGGTCTCCATAGTCCGCGTAGCACCCAACTGTGGATGCAATTGACAGAAGATTTCCACAATATACTTTCGAGCTCTGGTCGTTGTGGATTTTCGTCGTCGTCGAGGCCGAAAACTTCGGGTAGTGGCAGTGTTGGTAGCAGTGGTAGTAATGGTACGTGTTACAACATAATCCTCTTGACAAACAACCAGTTGCATTGGCGACGAGAAAATCAAACGTGATCGACCATATGAACAGTTATCTCCACTGGTATCACACTTCTCAGTAGGAAAATAAATCAAGGACATGAAGTGATTAGAAATTATTTTTGTCGATTTTCGAAGTTGCTAGTTAATCCACATGAGTGTCATGTAAACGAGAAGATACATCTTTATTTCTAGAAAACAAATGATATATCGTGTAAATGCATGCGCCCTCGGCCTTGAATCTCCAGACTACCTATAGACTCAAGTAGAGCTGCGCGCATATCCGAGACCATGTCTCTCTCGGTAAGTGTACGGATGACGGAGCTGTTGGTAGTCGTTGATGTACATATTGGGACCTTGGCAGCGATGCCCAAGCGAAGAACAGAAACGCTGGGTGTATTTTCTAAATGTAGACCAGATCTCGTCGATTTTATTAACATCCAGAACTCCATCTGCCAAAAGATGCTCATCAACTCGATACAGCGATGGAAGCTTGGTGGATATGACAACTCACTGCATCAGGCCATTCGAGTATCTCCTGATAAGAGGTCGAATAGGAAATGGAATTTGTAATGCTACGCCAGAGCGTCCAATATTAACGCTTGTTAAATGAAACGCCAATGAAACGGTAGACGCAACGCACCCATCTTCTTTTTTGAAATTAGTCCGGAACTCAGATAGTTCTTTGAACATCTAGACAGCGCTGATGCCTTTTGTTAGATGAGAAAGAGATGACGAAAGGATCGACGTACTCATTTTATATAGGATATGATATCGACGAAGGCGATGTTGATACGATGTTTGCTCCTCGTCGTTGAACCGTAACATTCTTCCGTCAGTCATCCAAACAACCATATAGACGTGTCATTCGCGTCACCGTCTGATACGTCTGGTGATCTGCCAACGGGAACGCATTGGTATTTCTGACAATGTTTCGGATCCTGAGAAGACATGAACGTTTGAGCTCGCCATGAATGCAGCATCGTGGAGGGTAGCCTGAAACTCGTGCTCGTATCGGGAGAACATGGGGCGATAGTCGTGCATGATGTTGCCGCATGTCTGTATCATGAGCACAATGTCTTAGTACAGGCAGTCGACGGATCTTTGAGAAGATAAAGTTGAACAAATACCAATTTATTGAAGTATTTTAGGGAACGTGCAGACATTGCCTCTCTCAATTGTTAGATGCCTGACGATCGTGCAATGTGAGTAGGCCTACCAATTCGGTGGTATTTTCCCTGCTGACGCCTTCGACGACAAACAGGTCTAGTGGGTATCCCCTGATACGCTCTAGTGCTCCTAATAATGGGTCCATCGATAAATACGAGGCGTTGCGCCGGATGCGTAATAGTACTATTCTTGATGGCCCGACTCATGCTTGCTATACGTGCTATTTGACTCGGGAGACAGTCAGTCCACCAATGATACTTACAATACTCTCACCTGACAGAATACGAATCCTACAGTGCGATGAAGGTACTCCTGTTTGCCATAGGTGTCAGCGCTTGGGAAGAAGGGTACGCGTCTTGTTTTGTCAGTAGGTGTTGCTCTGCATAACTCGTTCTTTACGCAGTGCGAAAGTAAACGCTTTCCTACGGGTCTTTCTCGGGGGGGCAAGCCTCAACAAGACAAGGTTTATCGCAGACCCTCATGTAACACCAGCAGCTCCCTCATAGCGCCCTCTGCGTATATGCCCATTGGCAAGGACGGAAGCGGACGAGAAGAGACAGCCGTGGATGTGAATCTCGGCTCTCTGAATACGGCAGTCCTGCCAGAAATGGGTACCACCAGGTAAGTAGCTTTTGATTCGAGGAATCTGACTTACCGATGATCAAAATGCTGTATCAGTACCGGAGCCCTAAGCAGTCAAGACGTTGGCCTGGACAATGGCTATATGACCACCAACAACATGTTGTTGACAAGCGCTGATATAGACTTCCTCAACATGTTACGTGGATCCGTTCAGGGATCCGTCGAGCTACACGGGCTTTCAGACGCAGGCACGGCAGCAGAGGATGGGAAGCAGACCATCGAGCTTCCGAGATTCCAATCGTTTGCTGAAAATGGGCTTGGATTTGACTGTGTGGAGTTTGGCTTTGAAAATGTGAGACTTCTCGATACTGGGGTCTGCAGTCGTTCAATACTGACCTTGTGTATTATAGTCGGATCGCAACACGCAGACTGCAGCAAGCGAGCACGTCTTCAGTCTTGAGTCTTTTGTACAGCCATCTCTGTTCGATTGTTCTTGGGAAACTGTAGGGTGATCAGACTGGGTTACGGTGCATGGACGCATTATGTTGAGATCGAGGGACATGACCACGTTATTTGTACGCGAGATAGTCCAATTTCTGAAACCCTTGACGTGGATATTGCCGAGTTTTGCCGAAGATGGTTTTGACAAACAGCACCACAGCATCGGTAAGAATGACAACATTCTCAGATATTTCCTCTGAGTCTTTATGCCGTCGCAAATAGATAGTCGTTCTGTTCTCACTATCTCACCTCCATGTGAAATTACCTATCAATAGGTACTCAAAGTAGAGTAGAGAAGTAAGTGATGTCTTTCTTCCTTGTCTCTGATGTGACCGTAACCCAACCGTAACCCAATCTGGATGCAGGTGTTCTTTGACAGCATATTCACGTCTACGTCAATACCCAAATGAAGCATTTTGAGAATAATTTCGACAAAACGCGAACAATAGGTGCACGTGAGATACTTATAACCTTACACGTGATTCAAATACGTCTGACGCGCTTCAGCGCGGTTCGATGAAATCTCATCAGATAAATCGGGGAATATATCTTATGCTGGACAACACGTTGAGTACAGTCTATGTGTATAATAATATACAGTCCAGGTGTGCTCCAGACTCCAATAGAAATAAGCGTAAAAGCACCGGTCTCCTGAACTGTATAGTTTCTCCCGAAATGGGAAAGTACGTAAATTCTGTCCGAACATAGAGGAAGGAGAAACCGTGACTAACCTCTCAATACACTCCACTCCCACAAGGTCGTAAAAAATCCATCCACAAAAAAGCTCTCTCATTTTTGACTCATTATATGAAACAATATCTAAATCTAACGTTCCCTTCCTCTCCTCTTTGTCATCCCCCTCTACCCCCTCACTCCCCTACACGCTCCGTCATACCCAACAATATTGCCTTGAATGCCTGTGCGCCAAAGGATGCGTCCATTACAACCAACATATTCCTTGGTGCAAAGGCACATCAAGACAACATGTTCACTGAGGACATCTTTGCTCCACTGCAGCCAGAGTGGATTGCATCACCTCAGGATGTGAACAGCAAGTCGGTGACTTCTTTGACCAACCACCATGGTCCTCCTTCCCGCGGAACCATCATGGATACCCATTCTTCCATTTCAGCCACACCCTACCGCATCAGTTCTGTGACCGACCATCTCAATCCACCCCCCCATGAGATCGTCAGGAATCCCTATCCTTCTCTCCCAATTATACCTTACCGCCTCAATCACTGTATTGTCAACATTTCTGCAACAATCTACCGTGGACGAGGGTATTCAGATGGGTCACTATGGCTTCTCAAACGCAAACCAACCTTTGATCTGAACGACTTGCTTCTCCAAAATGGCATGCAAGTCAGGTTTTCTGACCTTGATGTAGCCATCGAGGGTATTGTTGGGAGGGTAGTATCCTGGGAGAAAGAATGGTTGATATTCCAGTTGAAGGCTAGGAACACTGAAGGAACTGGTGATATGTGGATTGCCGCTCCATTTGCCTGGGGAAAGATGGACATGTGGACTTCTTTCAAGTACACATGTCTTGTCCTATTCAACCCTACGTCCATTCCCAACACTCTTCCTCCGGCCCCTACCACTGTCGTCCCAGGACGTTCTTCGACGAGGTCGCAAGGCTACTACGAGATCGCCTTCCGTAGGGCTCCGTCTTGCCACGACGAGGGAGAGGACAAGGAAGACGAGCACAACAAAGAGTAGGGATGGAATGGTCATACCGTTATAGTATATACTAAGATCAGATCAGATTGAAGGGCATATGAACAATTGCAATTTTTTTGTGCGAAAGCAGTCCTAAATTAACCCGTGGCATCGCGTGATTCAGTGCAGTCAAAGGTCAAATTATTCTAAGTGATATGATTGCGTGTAGTGGCAAAACGATTCATTGTAATACCAACATGTATTGCTAAGAATCCAAAGAATTGTATAGGTCACTCTCATTAGACCAAGCCTCACCGGATAGGAAGTCCAAATATACAGTATCGTCGTCGTCGTTTTGTAGGTACTTTGAGACTGTAATTCTACACGTCCTTCCGAAACTCGTAGAAATAATTGTGTGCCACAGCGTCTTCGAGACGTAGACGATAGTCCGGATCGATATTGATGAGATGGCGAACGAGATTGCTTAATTCCGGATGTCGAACCACAGTCTATAGAAGTAGATGTAGAACCGTCAGCAGAATCCAACATGTTATGGGGAAGCTTTTACCGAGAAATGAGATAGACTTGCTACGCGGGCTATCGCCTCTGATGCTTCCGGATCATCGTTCCCTAGGGCATCGGAAGGAAACTTCACTCGTGAAGGTAAGTCCTTTGTGAATAATCTCTTGTTCACCTTCCGTACGGCTTGGATCACGTTGGTAGGGAAATATCCGATGACGACCTCAATCGCAGCAATTCTTTCTGCCGTGTCGAAACTGGCTGTGAATAGTGAGTGTCTGCTGACCAGTTCTGCAAGTACACATCCGACAGAAAACGCATCAACAGGTGAGTTCCATTCCAGTTCTATTGGAATATGTGAGTAGCTGCACGGATAAAGATGCAGTGACTTACTCAGCGTTACTTCTGGAGCACGATATCTATTGGTACCGATAGAATATCGTCTAGTTGGGCCCGAAAGAACAGCATCGTCGAAATCAACTAATTTGAGCTCGACCGTTCGTAGAACGACCTAAATCAGAGAGATATAAGTGGGATACGGTCAGTGCATGAGTAGGGACGGCAGAAAAGAACGACAAAGACCTTGTCCCTGAAGATACCTCTAGAGTCTACTTCCCTGACGGTTACTCTATCTCCAGATACTAGGACGATGTTGTCGGGTTTTATGTCCGTGTGTATGATCCCAGTACGATGCACGACTGAAAAACGATTGGCTCGAATTCTCTTACAGAAGAAATGCAACTCACACGCGACAGCCCTGACTAATTGCCAGGCTATGGTCTTGATCTGACGAGCTTCTAACGGAGCAAGTTCGATATCGTCGAGCAAAGTCCTCAGAGATGGTCCGTAGAGTTCTGAGACCATACACCAATGTCTATTGTGAACAAATCGGTCTGAATACGCGGCTATAAGACTGGTGCAGATGTCTCAGCACGGATGGTCTTATGGATATTCCAACGTGATACTCACCTGATACTTGCTTCGGAGCGTGAACCGAGCGTATGCAAAACACCTATAGCCTGTCGGCATATGTGTTCTCCTCGTTCTCCTTTGTAGAATACTTTGACAGCAGCTGCAGATTTCTTGACTGCATCGAAAGTTTCCCATACGGTCCCAGAAGTACCGGAACCAATACGACGAATCAGCCGATCTACAACAACGTCAACATTCTTCGCGTCAGAATCCAGATACTGATACTCACAACGCCTATTGAGTGTATCACCTGCGTCGAAGATGTCTCTGCAAGGTCAAAATGATGTTATGTGCGGTCAAGTCTTCGTACCAACATGCCCCGACCTTTGGCTAGCATTTTCAACCGGAGGCCTCTCTTTTTTGGCAAAACCTTTAGGATGGCGTTGTATATAATTTCGCCACTGCAATCGAGTGACACTAAGGAAAAACAGCAGAATGAGCATCGAAAAAGTAAATCAAGTTCAGACTATACCGAGAAGAAGATCCTGATGGAATTTTGTTTTTATCTTCTGTCAGGATACGAGGCATACGGACCTGAATGGACTTGAAACACGAGTTAAATACTATACGATCCAGTGATCGCCCCGGATGACGAGCTCGAGTAACATTTGAGACAAATCTGAGCATTCCCGTCAAAGTCCGATTCGATCGATCCACGTTGCGCTTTCCCCAGAACCACATGGCAGCGCAACTTGCTATATTCTCCATCCTCGCACCTCGTCAAACTTCCACCATGCTCTGTATGTTTCGTCTACTGTCTCAGTTTACCGCTATCGAGGATCTCGGAATCCCGGGATATTTAAGAGCAATCCAATTGCTGAAGATGAGTGGATACCTCGATTTTGTACGTTTAAAATCCATTCCAGCTGCAAGCTATCTCCATGTCGTTTTATCGAAGACGGTACAAACAGCGTCAAATGGCTGTCATGGCGCGTAAGGCGTCGCGAAATCGTCGGGACTCTCAGCCCAATCCCGGGTAACGTGTTCATGTATCCTGTGTGTATTATATGTCCAAAACTAATGGGATACATTTAGGTACTTCTCGAACATGTCTACGATATTGGTCCTCCCAACCGAAACTATCCTCTCAATCTTAGAGCAGTCTTCAAAGCTTACCGTGACTGTAGTCATGAGGACCAACAAGATCATGCACAGCATCGGAACGCGAGCATTGTATACAACCGTAGACGTCCAGGACCTCTCTGCGAGATTGTTTTTCACTACAATAGCATCGAGGACGACACTCTCCGACTTTTATTCGAATTTTGTGAAGACGCTAACATTTTCGGCGGTAGGATATGGCGACAAATTCATCATGTTCCCCATGTTCTGCGAAACTCTCTTATGCCTGCAAAATTTGCATTCTTTGTCGATCACGACATGCCCGGGAGACGGAGACTGGATGTGTTTGTGTATGAAACGATTCAGTATAATTCGGAAATCCGAGTCTACGCTATCGATTGCCCGTACACCTCGAGCACAGCGCCCTATGTATACGAGGTTGACCCTGCCCAGTATGCATACCCTGAGGATAGGAGGAGACATTGCCTCGGTCGACGTTGCATGGCATCGTCGACTCTCCGAGGTGTCATTCACTACCCCTCTCAGTTACGAAGAAGTGGATCAAATTTTGGCCGTTGTCAGTTCTGCGTCGATGAAAAATTCATTGGAGTCCCTTTCCATCAGGTTGCTACCTGCAGTCGATATCGAACCTGTCTTTTGGGCTCTATCGGAAAATATCCCCAATCTCCATACATTGACTGTCGAGCAGCCTATGCTCAACCCATTGGTGAGCGAAGGCTATTCAAATACAGAAAAAATAGGCTAACCATCAATTTACAGAAAGTACTTAGTATCGTAACGTCTTCGAAAGCAGTCTTTCCTCGTCTACGGAACCTCCTTATCAACAGATATGCCGAATGTTCTCCTTGCGATTCGCTTAGATCCATCTCAGAAGAGGAGTTCCGATATAGAGTGCTGTACACTCTCAACGTTGCGTCGGATACGACTTTTTTGTTGGCGTTCATCTGCTTCGGAGGCATGATGTGGACACGCTATCTAGATACGCGGTCATGGTCATGTGGTATGGATGAGAACACGACGGAATGGTGGGACAGTGGCCTTGGACAAACGAGCAAAGAAGATATACAGAGAAACGTTAGGTCTTTGAGATCCGGTGTCGCGGCTCCCGCACCGATGGAATGGAGCACAATACTCAACGCCCACTCTTTGTCGCTGTCAGTTCAATCAATATAAACATACGCTTGTTATAGTATTTTCTGTGGCAGTAGTAGATAGTACATGGTGAAAACAAAAATACTTACATAATATCTCACACGTGTACTCCTAGTGTCCAGGCCCGCCCGTTAGGGCCATTCTATTATTTTATTTAGGCGCCAGATTTAGTGAAGTTGGCGTCAGTCTTCCACCATGACTTTGGCTGCTGAGAATCAGAATTTGCTTTTCTCCTTCTGCTCTATCTTCTTGTTTCCTTCTCTTAGTCTGGACTGTCTGAGATGGCTTCCAAATCCACCCTCAACGAATTATTGGCAGGAAGTGTAGGTGGTGCAGCCCAAGTCCTCGTCGGACAACCCTTGGACACTATCAAAACCCGAGCTCAGATCGCACCTAGTTCAGTCCATAGATGTATTTCTACTGCCGTATCGATATCACTGACACTTGTGGTGCACATATTCTAGAGGGAATGTTTGTGAGCTTGACAACTCTGTAATCCACCGTCGATCGTATCTGAATAGATCATATTCTGCAGAAAGGCCCAATGGACATATTCTGCAGAAAGGCCCAATGGACATATTGGTGCAGACCCTTCGTAAAGAAGGATTCTTCGCGCTCTACAAAGGTGTTTCGAAACGCTCTCAATGCTACTTCTGCTTCTTGAATGATCTTGAATGTCAGGAATGGCCTCCCCGCTCATTGGAATCGCCGGAGTCAACTCGTTGCTATTCGCATCGTATGGGATATCGAAACGGTTGATATCGCCGTTCCCTCAGCTATCTCTTACGGAGATAGCTCTCGCGGGAGCGATGGCTGGAGCTGCTAACGCCATCCTTGCCAGTCCAGGTATGTGACATAGCATCTGTGTCTCGCTGACCCCCTATCTGAACGTCCGCACGCGCACTCAGTGGAGATGTTTAAGGTGCGTATGCAAGGGCAATATGGGGGTAAGACCGATAAGCGTCTACGCGTAGTAGCGAGCGAAATGTGGTCACAATGGGGATTTCGGAAAGGTGTCATGCGCGGATATTGGGTATGTCAGCCAAGGTCAATTTCAAATCTGGTAAAGTGTTCAATTCTCTATAGGTGACCGTCGCTCGTGAAATTCCTGCATACGCTGGGTAAGTATGGAAGTTGCCTTTTAATCGGACTACCGCTGATTATCGTGTGTCATAGTTTCTATACAGGTTAACTGTCTCGTTTGTCTTTCCATTTAACTCTTCTCTTACCTTCAGTCCTTCCGTCCAGCGTTCGAATTCACGAAACGTAAATTCGCCCAAACCTATGGCACTCAACTACCTGTATGGGCACTCCTCACTAGTGGTGCAACTGGCGGAGTAAGTACATGTCTTAGGTATTACAATTATTGCACTAAATTGTTCATACAGATTGCATATTGGCTAGCTTGCTATCCATTAGGTCTGTCCCGCGTAGTCTCTCGCGTCTCAATATACTGACAATATCACTCTAGACGTAGTAAAATCTCGAATTCAACTGCGACCTATACCCCCGACTGGAACACCCGTGCAATATATCGCCGCAGAGATCAAAGCTATTATCTCTGAAGGTGGAATGTATGTAATACCTGTTATAGCTCCACCTTTCAACGGCTGATATGATATCGGTTGGATAGTGTGGGCCTCTTTCGAGGTCTTTCCCCATCCTGTAAGTCCATCAACAGATACCTGGTCAATTTGCTGTAGCTGACTTTCGTTCTCTAGTAATACGGAGGTGTGTACCAACTTCGTATATACGGAGAAGGTCTAACTTTGCGTTCTCCAGTATACCCGCTGCAGCCAGCACCTTCGCAGCTTTCGAGATAACCAGAGGTGAGAGTGGCGCTTATGACCTTCGAACCTTTCGACGCTTACTATCATTCTATGTACAGAGTATCTATTCGGGCTTACGGGCGTATAGCAATTTGTACTGCTACCACGGTGACGGTGAGGTGTATATCTTGGCAGATAGACGCGTTCACTTTGCAATGTATCATATACCTCAGTATTGACGACTCTACCAGATGAAGCATGGTGCTACAGAATCAAGAGTTGTACATATTCAAGACAGACGTACATGTTATTGATCTAAGCTTCATCGAGCGGCTCGTAAACAATTTGAGCGGGGCTTCTATATAATTGAGGTCGTTAGAAGCATAGCTACTCAAGCACGGAAGTCGGCCTACCGGACTGTTTTGCCCTGAGATTGGTGATTTTGATCAGTCATTCACAACGCAGGTAGCAGGGTATCAGATAGGCTACTCACATTCTCTATCCAGCTTACCTGGGCCTTGAGTTCCGTCAATCCCAAGAGCAGAATAATGTCAAAAGACAAGGAATAATAGAGTCCGTCAGGACCCAATTTGGGCGTTAGACTTTTTGTCGCCCGAGATGTGTCCGCTTGCACCGTACAAACATCCGCAAAAAGGTCTGCCATGACATGATTTGAGCTCGCAGAAATCCGCGACACATGAGGCAATCGTAGGCTCTTACCTGGATCAATGTCTGTCCACCTTGGAGCAGGAGAGGTTCCTCGGAAACACTGGATAGTTTCCGACAAGCTGCTCAAGGTCGATTTAAGACGATCCATTCTCACGAAGGGACAAGAAAATTCTTTAGTTTCTAGTATTTGAGTACCCTGCATGGAGTTCAGCGGATTGATAACACGCGCATGTAACATGCACCTTACCCTTAGAAGTATGCAGGCAAATCCATCTGGAAGAGACCGATGTCCCTCAAGATCCCTGAAGACACGATCGATTCGCTTTGAGTGCTCCTCGTCGTCGGGATCGAAAATACAAGAGCACTGTGTGCCATATGTGAGTGACGCCACCCGACCACGGACATAATGGTCAATATAGAACGAGACAGCGCCATCCGCCACTGCCTTGTTTCTGTTTACATATTCAGCCAAGACTGAGCTCGGGTCAAAAGCAAGATACATTCATACACATGACTATCAGGCCGGTAAAAGTCCATGCCCAAGGGCTGGAGAATGTCTTGCAATTGCAGAAACAGCCAATTACTGGCCGAGAATCCGCCCACTAGTATGATTGTCTTTTATACCGTCAGACACATACAGAACGGAGGTAGAGTTCAACGCACTGATATGAGTTTGGAAGCGGACTTGCGCTGAGAGACAATTGCTTCCACGATGGACGCAATGGATGGTTCGAAGAATTTTGCTACCTCAGGACTTCCAGGGACAGGTGAGAATTAATAAGCATGAGCGTAGAGAGGCAGATAAATACCCTTGCATCTTGAGTTGGCCGTTCCGAATGTTGAGCGCTGGGTCTCGATCACGGGCTGTTCCGAACTTGATGTACTGGGCCTCATCCGAAGTTTTGAAGGCCCGTTTGGTAGTACGGTCAAAGCAATCAGATATGTGGTCGATATCATCTACAAACCGAGTTCCCTTGAACTTATCTATAACAGAGCACTGAGAAAAATAGATTTCGCACGCTTATTGCGAAGGCATTACCTTCGAAGTACGCACGAGCACGGTTCGTGACAAAAATAGAGCCTTGTAAGCGACCTATTGGAGACATCAGTGTCATTAAGATGAGGAGGCTACTGAGCGTGACGCACATTCTTTGGCTGCAATCTCTTGGAATTGCCCAACGCTTGAGGATTCCGAGTAAGCACTGAGGTCAACGGTTCCGCCACCGGCATCGACGATGATAACGCCTGTGCCATTCTTGACAGTCGACGATAAGATCTGTGGCAGCGCAAATTTTGAGGAAAATGTCAGGACTCACCGCCATACAATCTTTGGTTAACCCATTTGTGATGCAGAAGTTCAAACTTGCTTCGCCCTCTGTTACGAATTGCAATGTGTTGCCTTCTTCTTTATCTGATTCGCTATCTGTGATGAGACCAGCCAATACGGCGGCGCGGCGCATATACGATTGTTGAGCCGGTTCCCAGCCATTAGGATGACTCAAAACATAAATAATGCGGTTGTCGAATGATTTCCAAAGGTCTGACCCGCGAGGGTGGGTCTCTTGGATATATGTCTTGGAGCATCCATGAAGGTATCGGAAGAAATCTGCGAAGACATCGATGATGCTTTTATTCACGGGGAGAACAGGAATATGGTGGCCGCGAAGATATGGAGACGACAGTGTTTTTCGTCTCAAATGAAGTTTGAACCTGATAGAACGACAAAGAACCATTAGTATCTACACTTGAAGCAAGATTTCATGTATAGATATCACCATTCAACTTTTATCCACTCCTGGTCTTCCGCTTTCTCGATGATAGTTGGCTGCATAGCTTCTGCCCCTACTGCTTGAACCACACCATTTTGATCATAGTACAGTATGGACGGAATTTTTGAATCTCCCCCGACGTGCTCCTGGGCAGGAAAACTGAAACAAGAAATTGTGAGCCACTTTGCATGTATATGGAAATCACCATACCGATTGACTCCCTTGATCTCTGGGATATGTCCTGGATCAAGAACACTATACGATATTCCACTGAAAGTGGTGCCGACGTCGAATGCTAGAACGAGTTTGCGATGCGGTCCACTGTATGGTTTGCGGAACGACATGGTGAGGATTGGAGATTGGTTCAGGAACTCGAAGCTAATTCTTCTTGATGAGACCCCTCCAGAATAATATGCTATTAGTGGACACATCTACGCATGTGTTGGAGAACACACGACTGGGGAGCAATCGGGGCGTCTATCGTAAATACACCCCACAGGAACCTGGAACGATTCGGCGAAATTATGGCATCCTTCTGTGAAGGTAAAACGGGGTAAAGGGGATACAGTGAGATTTCACCACTGTTCATTATCCATAAAGATGAAAAGTCATCAGAGTTCAAATGCAAAGGTTCAGGATTCAGGATACGGATAATCAGGGTACAAGTGAAAACAATTTCGACGCGTCGATCGCCATCGATCACGGAGTCCGAGTCTTTCTTTACGCTCATCGAGCTCGGCGCTCGCTTTCTCAAAAACCCATTTCTCGGTTGAACTCTGACCCTATCTGGCTATCAAGGTTCCTCTAGTAAACCCCTTATACTATCGTAACCCGGACCCCCTTCGTGTATCGTGTATCTGTATCGTGGAGTCAATGCCAGAATAGCGATGCCATTCTCGGGTACAGCGTTCCCATGAACGAGGAGATTGAAGGCTTCTATACTTCCTTCTCCCTAGTGAATCTGCCGCTCTGTGGAATAGCCTTTCGAATGTGACACTGCAACTGTGATTTCACGGTCCGAGAGTGAATGAACGTGAGTGTATACTTCTCTTCGTGTTGATTAACATTGATACTGGTGAAGGAGACGCATCGAGGCAACATAACAATACTGCCTACAGTACCCAGAGTCAGAGTATCATCAATCTCTTCTTTCTATCTAACCCTGCTCTCGACATTTCAAAACGGTTACCGGCATTTAACTGTGATATCTTGATGTTATCGTGGCATTGGCCTTCTCTACCCTTCATGTCAGAGGACAGACAGGACAGACAGGACAGAGTCCAAGGACGTTACCAATGCAATGCAGCCAGACCGCGGCATATAGTTGCAGAGGAGAGAAATCCATCCGAAGTGGTGTTGATAGATGAAGAACGGATGGACGATCACATGGGTCAGACCACAGACCAGAGTATGAAGTCAAATGCCGCAGTAGAAGATGAAATCAGGTACGGGAAATCGACTGAGCGGGAGTCGAAAGGCAAGGAGGCGAGAGCGCGCGGAGACGAGACTTTCCTCAAAGAAGGAAAGGTAGAAAAGTCTTCAACACGGACCAAGTCGCTGGCAAGAGATCTGGATAAAGCTAGGTCGCAGGTCCATCAGTCGACGACCGATAACGCAGCCAAAGACAGCACAATCAATGACCTTCGCAATCAGCTTGCAGCTAAAGACAGGGAGATCGGAGATATGGCGAGGTCCGAACACTTGACGAAGCAGCGCATGCACGAATTCGAAGCGCTCTCGCACAAGAGAGGAAAGGAGCTCGAGGATCTGAGGCTGTCGTTTCTTCGAACTCAACGACTACTCGACACACGAAATTCAGAGCTGCAGAGCGCTGAAATTTTCCTTGATAGAGCAGATTCGATGCCAGGAGCTGAAATCGTCAAGATGGCGGATGCGTTGAATTCGGAGATATTTCAGACTGCGGCTCTAATGGCAGATGCTTTTGTCGAACTCGACCAGAACATCCCGAGAGAGGGCCCGGGAACCACTCCCGAATCCTTGGAAGCACGTAGACGAGTATCACCAGTTTTAGGGGACCCGATGGTCTGTCTCTTACTCAGGACACACGGCGAAGATGATGTGATGCTTCTCCAAATCGCCGTTCAGGTCATCTTAGCATCCCAGTCTAGTCGTATTATACGATCGTGGTCCTTGTCAGACGCACACCTAGATCGGGCTCTCAACCGAATTTATGAGATGATGCGCGATACTGGTGAGTAATTCTTTTTGGAGCTTCAAGTCTCGTTAATTATCGCCGTGATATAGAGGCACAATCAGTATTCGGTAAATGGCGGGCCCTTACTCAGGGCAATATACAGCGTGCCTTCGGACAGTCATCGGAAGTTGACGCTACCACTTCCCTGATAGCCAACATCCTGGTTCTCATCGGTCGCAGAGCTAGCTTCTTTGACGCACTGGGGGCCGTGCAGCGATTTGGCGAAAGATTGACGTCTGTCGCTCAGATGGCCATTCAACTCAACATGGCCATAAGAATGAATATCACGTCTGCCGATATATATCCAATCTTATACCAATTCAACGAACGGTTCGATCCAATTCGGATGGACGATACTCATTCTTCGGCGCGGCATCCACACAAGAATACAAGAAGGGAAGACTTTGTCCTCGGTACGACCGACCTAGGCCTAACTCGCTGGGAGAAATCTCCCACTGGAGCCTTTGAGTGCGTAGTACTCTTGAAGCCTAAAGTTGCTCTTCAGTCGGTGATCACTTCGTCAAGGGGGGTGTAGTCTATCGTGCTTGTTCAATGGTAAGCCAGTCAGTTCAACTCTCTGACTCAGTCACTGATATACTGTCGTGGATCAGCGCTCATTTGCATACTGACTTACCGGAAACTCTCAGCCGTCGAAGTGGAAATAGTATTGTTTTTCATCGCGACGTACCCGCGAGGCTACCAGGAGGACTTGTGAAGATGTATGGTGAGATCAGACCGGCTTCGTATGTTGTATATCTATACCTTTGAATCCCTTTCAAAACATTTCCAGACTTGAAACCGCCTGAACTGTCAGGTAATGAACTTCACGTTCAACGTTCAACGTTCAACGCTCTCCACGTTGGGTCTTTGGTCATATTTGGCGGCGCCCTTAGCCTGCTCGGGCCGTTGCCTTTTCCATGTTCCTCTACAGACTACAGTGCATTAGCAATGCTATCTGCATCATACCAGTCATAGCTAATCTCAGGAAGATGTCTCGTGTATACACGTGTATATGGTCGAATGCCACCCTGAAACATGCCAGAAGAGACGGAGGTTGTATGCTGCGCGAAGAAGATTCAAATGAAGTGAGTGCGTGATGGATCTACTTCTGGTCACAGTCCTGATGGTATTAATGAATCTCCGGGAGACATGTAGCATCGAGGAAACAACGTGTTCAACTGTTCTGGATATCACCTTATTTTGGTCTTCACAGAATACTTCCACTTGTCCCCTCTTCCTCGAGAGTCGACGCGAGGCCCTGCTCGACTACGGCTTATCGCATTGATATTTCGATATGCCACTCCTGAGCTTCTCTTATTTTCTCCCGACAACAAGCTTACAAGAGACGAAGAATCTATCGCCAGAGTCGCACGAAGACGATGTCAGTCCCACATCTTGGGAGGTCGTGCACAGTCTTTCCCCAGGCCCCAAGGAACTATATTCCCTTAGGCACGTAGAGAGTTTGGACGAGGACGAGACGGTGATGGTTGACAGTATTCGATCCATCGACCAGAGTACGGAGTCTGTCATCACAGCAGAGGACGGAATGGAAGGGTCTTTCGCGCAAACTAAGCCGACTGAAAAGAATAACGAGGTGAGAAGCCTTCGATACCAGGTCTCAGTCGAAGGAAATATGCAGGGTGGCTTCAAATTGGACGCAGAGATGCTAAAAAATGTGGAGAACTACAAGGTGCAAGTTTCTCAGTTGAGCGACAAAATTACGGCCAAAGATAGGTTGTTGAAAGACAGTCGCGAAAGGGAGGAAGAATTACTCAGGCGAATCAGCGCTAGAGACACAGAAGTCGCCGACTTGACGAAGTATCGGGACTTCGCAATGCAACGCATCGAGGACCTCCAGTCTCAGTTGCGGAGTCTAGCGAGTGAGTTGAAGGGTTCCAAGGAGTCTTCCGACCAAATTCGCCGACCGTTATTCCGGAATTCAGATCCTAAAGTCCAAACCTCACTCTGGACGACCAACTCTGAACCAGACTCGATATCAGGAGCTGAAGTCGTCGAACGGATACGTGCATTGAATTCCGAGATTCTACATACCGCAATTTTCATTGCGAGCGCCTTTCTACGCTATAAACCATTAGCATCGAACTGCATAATTGACGCGCGTGGACGGATGACCGGTATTTTGGGCAACAAGATGGTCCAGCTTTTGGTCACGACACGAGGGGAATGCGATTTGATGATTCTTCAGATTGCTATCCAGGCTGTCTTAGTGGAACTTTCCCGACGTACCATTGAGTCGTGGTCTCTCGGAGATGCGAGCATGGACCAGACTTTCCGGGATATATATACGACAATGCAAGATGCAGGTGAGCCACTAGCTCTTGATTTCAAAGGACCCCCGTTAATTTATTACTTACCACGATCCAGAGTCCCAATCGGTGTTTGGCAGGTGGCGAGCGCTTACTCGATTCTATCTCCAGCGTGCGCTACAGATGGATCAATCGTCAGAACCCACCCACCCATCCACGAGCTCGCATCTGATTCCCGAATGTACCTCACTTTTGGCCGATATCCTTGTAGCCACCGGACGCATGCTTCATCATTCCCAGGCAGTCGAGTTCGTGCAAGACCAATATAGCGAGAATTTGACCAATATTGACAAGCTAGCCATTCAGCTGAATAAATCCATTGGCTCGAGTACGACTTCCGCAGACTTGTGTCCGATGTCCATCCAACCCAATGATCGCTTTGATCCTGAGTGGATGGAAGACACCCATGGGAGAGATTTGCCGCAAGGAACGAAACGTGGTGGCATGGTCCTTGGTACGACAGACTTAGGTCTAGCACGCTGGGAAAAAAGCATCAACGGACAATTCGACCGTTCTTTACTCTTGAAGCCCAAGGTCGCGCTTCATTCAGTGATCAAAGATTCACAGGCGCAATAGTAGCTTCATGGTCATGAACGTTCATACTCTTAGTGACGGCGTATTGACAACTCTTTTTCCATGAATACATGATCACACATCTCATTCCAGAGAACCTGTCGTTGTACATCTCCGTCCTTACATATCCTCAAGTGGCTCGTTCAGGATTTGAGCGGGGCTCCTAATGGGACGCGATAAAATGGAATGTGTGCCATTCTAATGAGCGCAATTGACGTACCGTAGTTCTTCGTTCTGCAGTATCTGAAATGCTTCAGCCCGATCGTTAATCGAAGTGGATCCTCTTCTGCAGCCTGGAATAGAAGAATGAGAAATTTCTGGACTCTATATGAAGCATGACTCACGTTCTGACGGTGCAATTCGAGTGAAACGACCTTCGGAAGACGGTTCCTTCGCGTAAGCACTGCATTCGAGATCTACGCCTTCAGCGTTGACAATTAGGAAACCATTTCCGTCCTGCGATCTCAACAATAAGCACCGTAACAGCCTTGAAGCAAAATGAATACCTCTATCCCATTTAGCAGGTGATTTCTGATACAGAAGTTGAGACACGCTTCGTCCTCATTCAAAAGATGTACATGCTGATGTCCTTCTTCACTGTCGACGATAAGGCCTGCGAGCACTGCCGAGCGACGCAACTTGTATTGAGCTGTTTCCCATCCAGAAGGATGGGTCAAAACATACTCGGTACAGTCTTTGCACGATTCCAAGATGTCCTGCCCATCGGCATGATTATGTCGAACGTAGGCTTCCGTGCACTGGCGAAGATACCGAAGGAACTCTGCGAAGACGTGAACAAAAATTTCCTCCTCTGACTGCAGATGATGTTTGAGCCTAGCGTTGATGAAAAAGATAAAACATTATGACGTCGATTTATGGTATATATCTCACCATTCGACTTTGTGCCATTCTTCGTCCTTGGCTCTTTGAGTGGTGTTTGCTTGCGTGGCTTCGGCGCCAATAGCGCGGACGGTCTCGTTTTTGTCATAATACAATACCGACGGGATCTTGCAATCGCTCCCAGCACGTTCCTGGGCCGGGAATCTGGAAGAAAACCATAAATGCGACGCGTCGACTGAAGTGGCCGCAGTGAGAGGCTCGTACCGATCGACACCTTTGACCTCTGGGACACATCCAGGTTCAAGAATACTATACGATATCCCGCTGTATGTCATACCAATGTCGATTGCTACCACAAATTCGCGACAATCTCCATTGTAAGGCCTTTGGAAAGACATCGCAACAAAACCAAGACACCAGCAACACGTTTCCTGGGATAAGCTTCGAAGGTTGCTGTTATTCTTGTGCCACATACACGTGCTGGGGTAGACATTGACGACACAGCGCATGTAGAGCCAATTTGGCGTGGGGCCGAGTTGGGCGCCAATAGTACTCAGCACGAGAATAGCTCGGGGAACATGTCAGACCGTAAATTTCCTCTTCAAACGACAAAGCGAAGAGGGGGGAATCAAGAACGACTAGACACCCAGCGCTTCGAGTTGAAGTCAGGACTCAGGGAAGAACTAAAGGAGTTAAAATTCGGGACGCGGCAGGACGCGGCCCAGTCACAACGTGACCTACATGATAGTAGTAGTAGTAGTAGTTTATTATACTGACGAGGTCCCCGATTGGAACAATCAGTTTACCGAATTCCCACACGCATATTTTGAGTTCGACAAGAGTTCGTCAGTTCGATACTTTTCGGCATGAACTTGTCCTGAACGTTTTCTGAATCTTGTTTTTGGGCGCGCTAGTGTCGCTAGTGAGTCGATCAGAACATCTATGGAACATGGACCTTCTATTGGGGTGCGAATGTACAAGACGCCACACTTCATCCCAGCAGGCAAACATCATGCCAGTGGCCACATAGTCTTCGGACCTCGAAGGATGCCGGTATGCGGATTCGTGGCGAAGGTGAGCACACCCATATAGCTGTCTCATGGATCTGGTGGCGCCGATTGAACCTTACATGATCACGATTTCGAGTTGCATGCAGGAAACGACGTGTTGGAAGCATACCCACGGAATACGCCGTACCATCCGATGTGAACTCTTTGAAGGGTCTGAGCGTAATTCTCTCTGGTCTCTCTAGGGGTCTTTACATCAGGAACGCTCCTTTCTTTCGACATCCAGTATACGTATTGGACTTTCACAGCTATGACTATGTCGTACGCCGCTGCTGTAGTTTCCAAGCTATCTTTCTTTGGTTCTTCCTCCAGTCATAGAAACCCACGGGACGATAGCTCTGTATCTCAAACCCACGATAGCAATGTAGACCGTACACTGCCAGATGAACGACTCGGAGCCCCGTCACTGCAGGATAGCAGAAAGACAGAGCCTATATCGAGAGGAGGAATACAGGAGCCGGAGACAGTTGTATCTGATCTCAAGGCCAATATTGGGAAGCAGGAGACGGACAACGAGATCAGAAGGCTTTCTAGCGAAATCTCACGAAGGGATGTGAGGTACAAAGAATTGGAGAAACAACGGACTCGCGATCTAGAGACATTCAAAAGCCAAGAGATCGGTCGGAAAGGGGAACTCGTGAAGAGGGACGTTATGCTGAGACAGGCAAATGAAACAGCGGAATTGCTCCGCGCGGATCTCAAAGCTCGAGACATGGAGATTTACGAGCTCAGGAAATCGCACGAGATCGTGACGAAGCAGAGGCAGGAACTAGATATTCTTTCGAAAACACAAGCGAATGAGCTGATGACTCTCAGGAAGGAGTCCGACCATCATCGCAGACTCCTCGACATCCGCGCTTTAGAGCTCAAAGGCGCTCAGACATTCCTCGGAAAAACGGACACGATATCAGGACAAGATGTTATCACGCTGATGGACGCTTTGAACTCCGAGATACTGCAGACGGCAGCTCTAATGGGGGAGAATTTTGAGCTCTACGAACGAAACCGAGAACTCAGTCCCGAAGCGAATGAGGCGACCCTACGGATCAATAATATCTTGGGCGCTCAAACGGTTCGATTGCTACTTGAGAAGCGAGGGGAAGATGAAGCTATGCTGCTCCAGATCGCATTTCAGTGCGCTCTGGTAGAGCTTTGCCGATTGACCATAGAATCGTGGTCTTTTCTTGTACACCCACCAACGGATCAGATCTTCCAGGCAATATATGTTGCGATGCAGGAACAAGGTGAGCAGCTTGTCGGTGTACGGCATTGTTGACCTTCCTCACCTCACTTACTATCTTTTCAAGAGGTCCAATCAGTCTTCGGGCGGTGGCGAGCACTTACTCGATTCTATGTCCATCAAGTCATGGATCAAGAGTCACCGTCAGACCCACCCGCTCTATCTCATTCGATTCAAAAGTATGTTTACGCATTGGCCGATATCCTGGTAGCTACTGGCCGTAAAGCGAGTTGTTTCCAAGCAGCAGAGGTCGTGGACAGCCAATTCCGCGAGAGGTTGTCGGCTATCGCGCAGCGAGCTATTCAACTAAATAGCTCCCTTGGAGTGAATATGACTTCCGCCGATGTTCATCCCATCACACATCCATATAACACGCCCTTTGATCCTGACTGGATGGAAGATGCGTATGGGAAATATCAAGAGAGGAAAACTCGACGGGAAGACGTTGTTCTCGGTACGACGGATCTAGGTATATTCCGCTGGGATAAATCCCTCAGCGGAGAATTTTCTCGAGTCTTGCTCTCAAAGCCGAAGGTAGTACTTCTGTCGACAGTTGTCGAACCGAGGGGGCAGTAGGTTACTTTGTTTCTGCACTACGTAGATCTGCCGGTACTTTTTTCCAATAGCAACTACCGAAGTCGGTCTTGCGACTCAAAGAAAACAAAAATTGAGGAAATCACACATATATATAGTGTCTGGAACATGCGAGCACGACTACAAAGAAGATACAGAGAGTAGAAGCATAGAAACGAGGCCTTCGGCAGTCTATCACAGATCAACGCACAACTTCTGCCTCTTGATCGTAGACTATTGTCGCGGGACTCCTGTATAAATCATGAGTGCCTAATCAAGGAATAGTTCAGACTTCGTACCTCTTCTCTTCTCCCTGTAATGATAATATATGTTATGAGTAAAGATTAAAGATAGAGGACTGACACTACATACATCTTCAACCCAGGATATTTGAGCCTTCAATTCGGTCAGCCCAAATAGTAAGATAATGGTGTATCGCTGAGAGTAATATGGCATTCCCGTCGATCCACGACGAGCAACGAGGGACTTTCGGACCTGAGAGGTATTCGCGACGACAGTGCAAAGAGGAGTAAACATATCTGTACAGTCAATTTAGTATGTATATCAAGTAACAAATTGAATGAGCACAAACTGTTCTCAAGATCGGTCCACATTGGATTCTGAGATCGGCCTCTGTACGATAGAATGTCGACTGCGACACTATCGAGACTTGATCCTGATTCTCGGGTTTCTCTATAGTAATCCCTTGCGAACTCTTTTTCCTCCGATACGCGGGTTCCCTACAAAGCCAATCAGGTCTTGAAAGCACACGTGAGAGAACAGAGACGCACTTTGGCAAGTATCGCACTAAATGCTTCCGGAACGGACCACCTCCCGGACGGCCGTTGAAAGATATTTCGAGCTCTCAGTTGATGATCAGGGTCCGTTGGATCATATTCAGTCGTGCATTCCACACCGTAAGTGAACCTTGCCACCCGAACGGCGACGAAATGATCAAGGTAAAAAGAAACAGCGCCATCGGCGACAGCTTTGTTTCTAGAAATTCGGTGAGCGCGATGTGATGAGACTTCATAGGATGTGTGCGTACACGTGGCTATCTGGCCGACTGAAGCTGAGTCCCAATGGCTGTAGGTGCTCCTGAAGTTTGGAAAAAAGCCAATCACTAGCAGCAAAACCGCCAACGAGGAACACAGTCTTGTAGTCAGGTTAGTTTGTGGAAGAATATGACAAGTATTGCGACAGACTCACAGAAATGGGCTTCAACGCACCCTTGCGTTGCTCTTCGAGGGCGTCGATAATTTCTAGGACGGAGGGCTCAAAGAGCGCCGCAACTTCAGCGCTACAAGGAGGATGAGCAAACTAAGTGATGTATATATGTTCCACGAACCCTGGGAGTTTGATCTGACCCGACCGGATGTCAACACGAATATCCTTGTCACGAGCGGAGCCGAATTTAATGTAGGATGGTTCACTCGAATTCCTAAAGCTCAATTTAGTGCTTTTGTCGAAACAGTTCGTCATGTGGTTGACATCCTCCACACTTCCGTAACGAGAGCCTCGGAGCTTGTCTAGGACAAATCATTAGTTCGAACTGAGAAAGATACTGCATAAATGTGGCGTACTCTCGAGATGAGCTCTCATTCGTCTACTTATGAAGATGGATCCTTGCAGTCGGCCTAGATAAGCATTAGCTACATTATCTGTATTGTTTCCGAACATTCATGGACTCACACTCGGGAGGGGCGATCTCTTCGAAGGAAGTCTCTGATGACGTTCGACAGTAAGCACTGAGATCAACAGTGCCTCCACCGGCATCAACGATTATTATTCCTTCTTTGTTCTACGGCAAATCAATAGTCAACACACGAAAAAGACGAAGAGATGGTTTTGAAGTCACAGTTACAGCATCCCTAGCGAGGCCTTTTTGTATACAGAAATGAAGGCTCGCCTCCCCTTCTGTCACGAACTGTAACCGAGTTTGTGCTTCATCGGCCGTGACGAGGCCAGCTATGACAGCAGCGCGTCTCATCTGGGCCTGTTGTGGGCCTTCCCATCCATTAGGCAGACTAGGTTCGAGACAATTTTCAGACACACGGTCCATTCTACTTTGAAATGGAACTGACCTCAAAATGAATTCGATGTGCCTCACAACGGAGGCCCACAGGTCTACACCGTTAGGTTCCGTCTCTCGTATGTACGTTCCAGCACATTCGTACAAATATTTCAAGAAATCTGCAAAAACATCCACGGCTGACTTGCCTTGAGGAAGTGGTGGCACATCGAGGTCCGTAATATGAGATGACGAGAGAGTCTTGGGACGAAGGTGAAGTTTGAACCTGGCGAAATGCATTAATAAGCTACACAAATAGATCGAAAGGGGACGTTCAAGTCTTACCACTCCACTTTTGTCCACTCTTCTTCCTCGGCGGTTTCGATGATGCTTTCTTGAAGTGCTTCTGCGCCAATAGCTCTTGCAACACCCGCGCCATCGTAGTAAAGAATTGAGGGTATCTTAGAGTCTCCTCCAACTCTTTCTTGCGCTGGATACCTATGATCCCTCTGAGCGACTGAACACATCATGTTCCGATGTTTACGTACCGAGTCACGCCCTTGATTTCCGGAACTAGTCCGGGGTCAAGCACACTATATGAAGCACCACTATACGTGGTACCGACATCGAAGGCGAGAACAAGTTTACGGTGTAAGCCGTGGAAAGGTTGCCTAGAGGACATCGTAAAGAGGGTAAAGCAAGGCGGGGGTCTATGGATGCTGGAAGTGAATCGTCTTATGGTATAGCGAACCTATACACATAGGAGTCAATGTGAAGAACAAACAGGCGTGAAGAGTATAGCAATGCATCGGGATCATACCTGGATGCAGCATGTTCGTCGCAGTCGCTTTTCACAGACTGCGCTAGAAGATGATATGCGGGAATCGAGGGTCATGAATCGCAAGGTGAAACCTGTACATCCTTCGATCACCATGAGGCTTCAATGAGCAAACGGTTCATGTAGAAGTTATACTCATCTGCACGCTTTCACCTCGTGCCGAGAGTCTCGTGAGGAAGCAAAAGCTTCACTCACTGTAGAAGCCACATCCATCGAAAATACGATGTCGCAAATCCCATCGGAGAACGGAGTCTTCTCTTTTGCGTATGGCGCCAGTCTTCTGGGCATATCTGCCGTTTCTTTCTTCACTGTATTCAAGGCCTTCGAAGCTTGTCGACGAGTCCGACGACGGACAATCCGGACGCTGGATGAAGTGGATACTCTGAATCGAATCGTAGAGGAGAAAGAGGTGACGATCCGTGCACTGCAACAAACGCTGGATGCAGCTACAGTCGATGTGCGAAACAAAGACGACTTGCTGGCGATTGCCAGGCAGGAGATACAACAGACTAGAAAACGATTAGCGGAGGTGGAGCAGCAGTTGGAACGGACCCGTGACCAGAATCGGAATCTGGCAGATCAGGTGAAGAGTCAGGCGAAGGAAATCAAGACGGCGAAGGACGAAACCGCCTATGTCAAAACACAACTTACCCAAACCTCGAAACTCCTGGAAGATCGTACTCTGGAGCTCAAAGGTGCACAGGTAAGCAAATACTTCGTTCCACCTGCAATTCCCGATATCCAAGCTAAAATATTTGGTAGTTATTCCTAACGAAGACGGATGTCGGTATTTCTGGAGCCGACATCATCAACATGGTCCAAGTCTTGAATACGGAGGTGCTTCAGACATCAGCATTCATGGCAGAAGGGTTCGAATTCGGAGAGCCTTTCACAGGCGAAGAAGACGACGAAGACCCAGACCTGGCGAGTGCCTACGCACATACAACAGAGCTTCTAGGGCCCACCGTCACGGATCTTTTGAGAAAGACTCGCCACCGCGATGATCCAACGCTCGTTCAAATTGCATTCCAGGCCTCCGTGAGCACGTACGCGGAATGGATGATTTCGTCGTGGTATTTCGAGAACTCTGGCGAAGAACAATTCCTTTCGCAGATATATGACAAGATTCGGGACTCAGGTGCGTCAAAAGGAGTTAGAAAACTCGATGACAGAATCTGAGATGTGTTTGTAGAAGAACAGGCGGTGTCGGGTAGGTGGAGAGCATTGACTCGAAAGCACGTCCAGGAGATGTTCGAAACGGAGCCAGAACTGACTGCATATTTCGTCGAGGCGTTTGTCAATATCCTGCTAGTATCTGGATGCAGATCAAATTCGGCAGATTTGCAGAACACGATCATGGAAAGATACGGCGACAGATTGGTGAGAGTCGTACAACTGGCCGTACGCCTGAACAAAGCGATAGGCGAAGGTGTAACATCGTGCGAGATGGAGGCTGTCTATGTCCAGCATGACACGCCTTACGATCCTGAGGCGATGGACGACGCGTTTGAGATCGAGTCGGGGAAGGATAAGGATAGAGGGAAAGGGAAGGAGAGGGCTGATAATCTTCTCGTCTTATGCACTACGGAGCTTGGGTTGCTGCGTTCGGAGAGAGGACAGAAGGACTGGGGAGAGGTGATCATGCTGAAGCCGAAGATCGTGCTGGAATCAGTGTTGGAAGAGATGATGATGAACGCATAGATACCAGCTTCCTTCATGGATAGTGAGACGATAACATTATGCACGTGTTTTATATTTGCCCGAGCCTGAGTCAGAAAACCGTCAAAAGACAAAGAAACAAAGGTAGGTGTTGTCTTCCGCCTAAAAAAGAACCACCTACGAAATGGTCACACGACGATGCAATGCAGAATATCTTCCTATTAGTAGTGTGCTTATATACAAGGTGCAAAACAATCTGGATTCAATGTTCATGATAAGCATCGACAAAGATGAAAACAAACACCAAATTCACCGCTATATTATGATTACGCAGGAACATCTGCCTGAGGTGCATCCACATCAGGCGCCGCTTCCGTTGGTGGTGCAGGATTTGCAGCCTCCCAGTCCAGCAAAGCCGCTTCGTACGCCTCCCATACGAGTCTTCCACACAACTCGCCACCCATTTCGCCGTCGTCTGGAATCTCGAGTCCCTTCGTTGCTTCTTCCTTTCCTTCTTGTACCTTCTCGGCAGGGACTTGGGGAGGGGGAACAGTCAGACGCAGCACTGCGCATTCGGAATACATCGCTCCGGGCTTCAAAACTTCCTCTGGCGTTGCATCGTCTGCCTGATTGGTTTCAGGGGCCTTCGCTTTCACCTTGAAAGGCGTTGGTAGGAATAGGACGTGCAGAATTGATTGTATCGATCGTAAGGAGGATTTTGTAAACACGCGAAGAATGGGTTGCAGTGTGAGGTAGCTATTGTGGGGCACATTAAAATCAAGGTCAACCTGGTGTGTGGCATACGCACATGAAGATTCCAACTCGAGATGACGTCCCATTGGCAATCGTCCAATCAGCGTTTAGCATTGGCATGATGGTATCCGTCCTGCTGATCCCAGGAGAAACGCTAACAGCAACGATATTCGATTTTTGGGATTTCGCACTAACAACGGGGATCGTGGTCGTATTATCGTCTGTCTTTGGGACTTGAGCGGAGGGAAGGGCATCCAGAATCCGTTGGAGATGACGTGTGAAGATGACGGTACGTAGAGCGCGAGTACCTTCGTGCAGAAATAGTGATTTAGAGTTCTGCGAAGCCGTTTGTGACTGGAACGGTATCTCGAAGACTGGACCTGCAGCAGCTGCGTAGAACGGATTGATGACATTGATGATACGAATATCGCGCTCGACAGGTGCAACCAGAAGGGCAGGAAGAAGGAGAGTGATCATCAGGAAGGTAGCCAAGGATTTCTCTTCTCGCTCTTTTATCGCATCTGCTTCTTTGATCTGACCTAGACGTCCCACAGGACCTACATGTTGATATTCGTGTGCAAATATCAAGGCATCGAGCCTCTGTTCGTTTCCTGTGAGGAATCGGGTGCAAAAGGCTTTGATGGACGTAGGAGATGAGAGATCGCACTGTTCTGCGAAGATCTGCTCATTCGATGTCGTCGATCGAAGGAGGGTGATGAGTATAGAGATTTCGGGTGCAGTGATTGGTAGAGGAGTCAGTGCGATGATATGGGCTCCACGTTGAGCCAAGGATTGTAGGAGAGTTAGCCCTACTGGCGTAAATCCACCCTAAGAGAAATAAGCACCGATACGAGACATCGAGATATACACAACGTACCGTCACCAGGATAACACGAGCATGAAGATCCCGTTCACGATTCGTGATGCGACCTTGTGAGAAGGCACGTACGACAAGTATTGCGACGATACAAATTAATGTATGGGGCAGATACTGCGTTGGGAAGTGGCTATATAGCACCGCTGCGATCTTGAGAACCATTCAAGGGAGTATTTGTCTCTCTAATCGGGTCCACCCAAGTCCAAAAGGTCCGTTCGTGAGATGTGAGGATAGGTTCGTGAGTGTAGAAAGGAAAGAATGAATTCGGGCATTTCCTTTGGGGAAGGCGGTCTGCAGTGGTGCCACGTGGTGGGAAGTTATTTTCGTCTGCCTCACAAGTTTCAGCTCGAGTTCTTTTCAGTTTCAAAGTACTCTTCATCACCCAGTATAATTATCATGGTAGCATGCCAACTCAACACCCTTAGGACGTGCTCCATTACACCAGCATGGTTTGAGTCAAAAGTGAGTATTAGACACAGTGCACTTCTGATTTGCTGAGTCTGGTCAGAACTCCAGCTCATTGTTGGCTCATTCAGCTCCAGACGTACAGGTTGAGTCTCGTTCGCGATTACACTTGGTCCTTTCATGAAGGTCAAGAATTAGTATTGATCTCCGGACGCTGACTGGAAATGCCGACCTAGATTATCGAGTGCAAAAATTGAGCCTGTCATCCGAGGACTCAGGAGGTGGCTATGCTGTGACATTGTCGACATCGAAGGAACAAAGATGCGCTCTTGATAGTACGTGCTCGTGTTCGTCTTTGCCACGCAATTATATGGCTCGCGACTACAGAGAAAATGATATACCCCGTTTTGTCAAAGAAGAAAACATATGTTCAGCCATCAAATGTCCTATATCTCGCGATTCAAGAAAACCTGAGTGGATTGTCATCATACCGCGATCTTTTGTGCCTATATCACTGTCTTTCAATTATGTGTGTCTTGCAGACTATGAGTATATAACCTATGGACTCTTCGACGACCCACTGACTGAGCCCTGCATCTGCTTGAATGGCTATAGAACACACCTGATAGTATGTGTCACTACACGTGGCAGACTCGGCGTGACAGCAGGATAGATTTTTATCAGAGACCGAGTGGCACAATGAAAGTGATTTGGAGGAGGAGCGTCCTTGCAAGATCTTGATCGGACGCCCAAAATAGAATTTGAAATTTAGTCTTCGCGGACGACCAATCGGTATTTGTTCGGTGTTTGTTCCACAAGGCGTAGACATTTTTCATTACATAAATACTTCGCCAGAAGCCCAAAATGAGCTCTTGGCTAAGTCCGACTTAGCCAATGGCACTTTTCTGACATTAACCTCTTAAAACCCTAATCGATCAGTCATCGATAAAATGGTGGCTGTGCAAATTTGCACCTTTACGCCCAGCCCTCTTCCTCGTCCAAAATATTCACCGACTGTTGCGCAATATCCTTAAAATCATCTGGGGGCACGAATCTGTGCGAATGGATGAGTTGCACCACCTTTTCCAACACTCTATCCTTCTGTCCAATCTTGAAAGCAGTCGATGACGTCACAAATGCTTTGATTTCTTCGTGGACGCGCGCCCGGTCGCCAGAATCCAGATATGCTTTCACAGCAAGTTTGATGAGCTTGGGGCGGACAGCGTTGACTCCATCACTTGCTTGTACAAGCCAGAACAAGCTCTGCATGACGATGGTCAGGTCGACGATGTAGCCCATCAGACCGCGTATGACTCCCGGGCTAATGGCATTCATGAGTTGTGACGAATTATCGAAAGGGAGGCTCCTCACGTTTCTTGGTAAACCATATATACCCATTGCGCAAAGATCAGTCCTGCGCCAATGGGGATGACGATGGGGGCAGAAATAGGTAATCCTCCAGCAAGAGCAACAGCCACAGATGCCACTGTTCCTGCGGAACTGCGTGCCTCGATGGTAAGCACTACGATTCAATGTGGAGAAATTGACCATACATTTGGGTAGAGTTTGTGGACTTGGGCTTGAGGTCAACTAAATCTTCCACTAGATGCGACATTATAGCCTTGAACTTTTCTCGCTCCAGGTACTACATTGGAAGTCAGGCCCGCGTTGCGAAGAACTGAGGTTACAACATACCGCGTTCGGATCATTGAAGTTCCAGACTATGACGATGTCCCTGTGTATTGCGCTCAGACACTTGATGAGCGTCTTTCCCGGAAAAAAGAGGCTTGACGCCAAGCCTCTCCAATATTCTAAACACGCTCCTGCATCGGCGAAAGGAAGCAATATGGCTTGGAAACTTTTTCAACTTACTCTTCTTGCCAACTCTTTCGACGAAATTGTCAGCAGATTACACAGTGCTTGAATACACATCCTCACTCACTCGATAGATGCTTGGATCTTGACATCAGCACTAGCTCTCTGTGCAAGCGCCCATATGAGCCACACCGCTTTGTCGATATTCTCCTGCGTAAGTTCCACCAGCTGTGCGAGGCTAGACTTGTACTGAGGGTGTTCTAAATATAGGTTACAACGTTCAAACGTGCGTTATAGAGCTCGGAAGCTATGAATAGACGTACTGGATACTTTCATGTATGGTACAGATCCCATCCTGATATCTGTCAAAGGGCCCACGCACGTTGTTTGAAATACTTCCTCTGCCTGAGCAGCATTTCGGGCGTCGAACTCTTCCTCGTCAAAGGAATCGAGGTCGATTTCAGCTTCCCTCTCGAACTTGCGTACGAGGAGATCGTATTTCGTGAAAACTACGATTATGGGGACTTGAGTTCAAACATTAGTACTTGCATAGTCAATATGCTTGGGAGATATTGATTACCGTCGCCCAGAGGGAGTTCAAGGAATTGTTGATCTGCTACTTCGAACAGAGCACCTCCTTCTGTAGGAATTTCCATACAAAACCTGGCAATGAACATAAGACGTGAGGATGTGTCGGGCCCACTGAGTATTTCGGAGGGACTGACCAGATGGCATGCAGTTTATCTTTCATCTGCGGCATCTTGGCTCGGTCTTCAATAAAGGTTCTGACAATGTTGAAATTGTCAACTTCCCCGGGTGCAAAGCCTTGCGAGTCGTGTAAGACAAAGCGAGAGTTGTTCTCGGATGTTATTTCCTCGTTTATGTCCGATACACCAGCTCGTCCATGGGAGACGTTCTGTTTTCGATGATATTAGTACGACGATAGCATAAGCATCTGGAAAACTAACCGCTAATTCGACGTTGAAAGCGGCATTGATCAGTGAGGATTTCCCCGCTCCTGTCTACGGAGCCCATCAGCCAGCAACCAATTTTTTCGTAAGATGGTCAAACCTTTCCCAGGACTAAGATACGGAACCTACGAGTCTCAGGATGTATGAGTAGAGGATATACACACTTGAGACGAGTGTCGCACCTTGGACAGCTATTGAGTATATCTTGCGCAGTCGACAAAAGCTCTTCATCAAGCTGTGTGGAGGTACGCCGCTCAATCCCACTGCGTGTACTGACAGGGCTCTTTGGACTCGTCGGCGAGGACATGGCTCGGATACGTCTCGGATACTATTCGGGGTGGAAATGGTAGAATGAAAGGCAGAATCATGATGTGAGGCTGCGATATCAATTGTGAGCTATACGGGCGGTAAAACTCAAAAGTGGCGTCGGGCGACGGGGACGTAACGACTCGGACCACGGCGCCGTGAACACGGTACGTCACGCGTGACGATGTGCCTGATTGTCACGATCGCGTGATCAAGGCGCGTTGTCATTTATTTCTACGGTGTCAGCTTGTGGAGAGTGAAACGATCAAATAGTCCATTGAAAAGATCATAATTCAGTTGGATAAATAGAGCAAAAAAGCAAGTAACACGTTACAACAAATTTCCCTTCGATGCCAGTTTCAAATCACGATCATACAGCGGCTAGGGCAGGTCTTTTCCCTTCTTTGACGGTCCCCTGAAACTCTACCTCTTCATCTATATCCGGGGACATCACGCCTTCATGACTTCCGCTTTCCCAGCTATCCATCACGATTGGCTGATCAACAGCAGCGCGTTTCTTCTCGCGAACGACGGGATCCTCGCCAAATTCGTCCATAACGGACGAGACAACTGTAAGCCTCTCAGCGACTTGGAAGTCTGGCATGGTGCGAGCTTGACTTCGAGCTCCGGTTTTGGATTGGACGCCGTTTGTTTGCTTGTACTCCCATGCTCTCAGGTGTAGGAGGAAACGGGCGGTCAAAAGTCCGGAAACGCTGGGCACGGGGTTATGATGGTCAGATTCAACACCCGGATTGGATTGATTGAACCGTAACTCACGGTAATGTGAGGGCGTTCAGGAGACGTTGGAAGAATCCAGACTATCACCTCATTGAATTGTGCGCATATCGGGAAACAATTGACGACGTACGGGTGCCCGCTGCAAGATTTGTGCATTAGTAGAGTGGCAGAAAAGGATTTGAGTGAACGCTGACGAAATTGAGTATAACAGCTGCTGTTGTAAAAACAGACATGACCCTGTTACTCGAAATAAGAACGACGGTATTATAGAGCTTATTGAAAAGCTGGCGTACAAAAAATACAAGATACCTACAACGGTGAATTAGGCTCTAAGGGACACCGCCGAATTTGAGATAAACACACCTTGCTCGAAAACCAGATACATAAAGCCACTTTTCTGAGTTTTCCAAGGACCGCTAACTCTGAAAGCTTGGATGCTTCGGAAGGTGGTCAGAATTGCCGACGAAAACTCAAACACGGTCATCAGTATGGAGAGAAGAGTGTTGGCTGCGGGTTATGCGTGAGCCACAGAGTATGTGTATCGTAAGCGGAATGGAAATACCTATGGGGATGGCTTCATATTGATCCGATCAGCTGAAAGTCACAAATCGAGGGACGAAGGGATGCCTACTAGAGCTGCCTTTGCATCTCAGACCTGGGACGTGCATCTGCAACAGCCGATTATTCACGGGATGATGAGAGTAAAACGGCTGGTCGACTTACGATATCCAGGATGAAGCAAGTAAGACCGATTGCTCCGAGGTATAGGAGCACAAGGCGACTACGAGCGAAGATCGCGTACGTTCTTCCCGTGAATACCACTAGAGTACTCTGTGAGCAGGGAACATACACGCCTCGCCTACAACAATTGTTACCTATGACTGCTGCTCTTCCGAGTACGCTGAGAGCCCCAATGAGTTTATACCAGATATTACAACTATATCAAACGTCATGAGATGTTCTCGCGTTCGAGTAACTTGTCCCCTCACTAGATAGAAACACGTTCTAATCAGTCACCTTCATTGAAGACGAGACTTCACATACCTTTGTATGTAATTTACCTGCTACGGCGAGGAGGTATAGAACATTGGCCAACAAAGCGTAGCGACAGAATATATAGAGGATAGTTGAAAGACGAAATTTTTGCCCCCAGATATAACGAATCTCCCTGGGTAGGGTGAGCGCATAGTCGTACCACAAGAGAGCTGTAATGCGATGTTATGGAACCGCGAGATAAATCATTCATTACAGCGATTAGATACGCACCGATGCTGGCATATTGGATGCGGAACTGTAAAAAGCTGTTCGTCACGAGCCATGGATTAGTGCCAAGTGATGAGAGCAATAAAAAAATCAAAATATCACTGACTGTGTAGTTGCAGCTGTGATAGCTTTACTCGGCATCTTCGAGCTGTGGGGATGCAAGGAAGACGGATAAGAAAGAGGCAAAGAGGTGTTATTGTGCTTTGCATGGTATATGTATAGATGTGATGCTGTGGGGTTGGTAGAACTGGCATTGCGAACAATTTGTCCTAAAGTCTTGAGATGAAACGATGATACATGGAGAGCTTGAGAAGTTGATGCAATGCACTGAATCTCGGGCTAAATCGTTGAAACAGTGCCGATTTAGCAGGATGCATACGTACCGTGAACAGATTCTGTCTGCTGCCACCCAACTGCCACCAGACACGGACGCCGGTTCACCGCGATTAGGGTCCGAAGGCTAACTAACTGGAAACCGGTATCGCTTTGATCAACAGTTAAGTATAGAAGGAAGTTGGAGGAACTCACCAAGTCCGTGTAAATTCTTCTATTGGTGGGTTTCAAGCACGTTCGTACAGGCAGCATACCCGTCGGCATCATCATCGTTCCAGGCAACACTAAGATTAGGACAATTTGGATTCATCTCTGCGAGGTGGGACTCGAGAAGCTGATCAGCCGTGGATGAAATAAACTCGATCATCTCGTAGCGCTCGCCGCAACCATCTCCTTCGTCTGAATAGCAGAGCGAACCAAAAACGGTGTTCGATTATACTTTGTGACCCAGGCAGCGCCTCAAATGAGTACAGCCTCAGGATTGCATCTTGATCTATGAGAGGATTCTCAGGCTCTTTCGATGGCACTGCGAAATCATCGAATACGAAGGACAACCAGAGATGCAATGCTGTATTGCAAAATTATGTCGTCGTATGGAGGGATCATGCACACTGGGATCACGATGGGACCACCATTGTGAATGGATCAGGTCATGCCTACAAATCCTAATAGTAGGACTGAAAGGTCGTGTGCCCAGTTTAAATTTGCCATCACGTGTATCGTCATGTAGCCGCGCTCAAGAGCGAAAAAAGTCACGGACAAACGGGACAGAGGGCGTCACAGTGGAGTCTCTCAAAAGGGGTCGAACAAGATTAGGCAAGACGAGGCGATATGGTCGAAGAAATCAGATTTGGGAGTGATTGAAGCCGTAAACAAAAGGTCTTCGAGGCAATGCACCTCTGTAAAGCATCGCGTTCTTGAAGAATAATTCTGGACTCTCTTATCAGAGGGTTACGAGTCGACTCTGAGAGAGAATCATGATATCTTTGTGCATACCACCGGTTGTTGATCATCTGAAGTGTTCGTAGACAAGATGCGCCACAGATTACGAAGTCAGGCCCGTCGACTTGACTAGTTCAAGCACTTGAACGTTCCGGACATGGTAATAGGCTAGTTTGGAGGATCCACCATGAGGCCTCGAGGGAGACGGACGGCTACATTTAGGCCAGGTGGAGTTATAGTGCGAGTAGATCGCTGGAAGTTTTGTCAATATCTCCTTGATCGAGATATACTGGAGGATTTCTTTCGTCCTCTTCATCCCCGATCGTTGCCTCCGGCCTCTGTGGCAATGAAGCTCGGCGGGGACTCCGATGAAAGGAGACATTTTTGACCTAATCTGCCCCGGATTCGAGATGAGACTCCCATAGAGCAAATGTAGATCTTCTAGAATCCCTCCATGTTACCGTATCAACGCCTTGGTCTGCAAAACGAGTAACTTCCACCTGAAGAAGAGCGAAAAGCTGAATGTGAGCCTGCGGTCGAATTTGGTAACGTCCGGAGTGAAGAATTCGAGATTTTTTCTGGAAAGTATTCTCTGATTCCATGGCGGATGATACCTGCAGAAAACTAGGAAGGTTGCCTGAGGACAGCTCGAGGAACTTGTGGATAGTTTGGAAGGAAGGAGCGGCGTTTGAAAAAGCAGCGACGACGCGTCTCCAAATTTGATCTTCAAAGTTTCACTCATTCTCCAGCCATGTCCCTCAGAGTACCCAAAGCAAACAACATCCAGATCTTCAAGGATGGAATCAAGGTACGACAAATAGTCTCTGATATACGCATCATATTTGACTTTTGAGAAAACAGCAAAGTTCGGGTATAGAAGATGCAGTACTTCGCAATATCGCAGCCGTTTCCGAATTATCTGATCTTGTACGGACGAGTTTTGGTCCAAATGGCGCGTCATTCAGTGGATTTATTCGATAAACCCGTCTCATCGTTCCATAGGCAGGAACAAGCTCTTGATAAATCATCTGGGAAGGCTTTTCGTGACATCCGATGCAGCTACTATCATTCGCGAGATCGAGGTCGTTCATCCTGCTGCAAAACTTTTAGTAATGGCATCTCAAGCGCAGGAGTCAGAGGTACGATAGACAGTTGGTGCTCTCGGGGTACATTGCTTCAACTGAAATCGCTTAGATGGGTGATGCGACGAACATGGTCATTATCCTCGGAGGTGAACTGCTGAAGAAAGCCGAGCATCTCCTCATCATGGGTCTCCATCCTAGTGAAATCATCAAAGGATATGAATCTGCTTGTGTCAAGGCTCTTGCAGAGCTCGAGAGTAAGATGCACCATTTCCCTTACATCGATATCTTGCTGATCTATCTCCTCAGCACTATCCACTTTCAGCCTACCTTCTCCAATGACCCATTCAACTCTCGCATCTGCCCTAAAACCAGCTATTGCATCCAAACAATACGGCTACGAAGATACTTTAGCTTCACTAGTCGCCGAGGCCGCTCTGGCTGTCATGCCCTCAAATCCTAAAAACTTCAACGTCGATAATGTTCGCGTTGTCAAGATTATGGGTGGAAGTCTTTCCGGAAGCAAGGTCGTGCAAGGAATGGTGTTCGGTCGAGAGCCAGAGGGTCAGTCGATCCGCCCTTTTTTTGCGATTGAGTTGTTTTTATTGATGCTTCATTCTGCAGGTATGGTCAAAAAAGCAACACGAGCAAAGGTAGCCGTATTCACGTCTGCTCTCGATATCGCACAGACCGAGACCAAAGGAACAGTACTGATCAAAAACGCTGACGAGATGCTCAACTTCACGAGCGGAGAGGAGAAGCACTTGGAGAAGGTGAGCATTTTCAGACCATTTAGATCTTCCCGTGACGTTCTGTCTCGTCATGACTCTGATCCTGAATCCTTGCAGATCTTCAAAGAAATCGCAGACTCAGGCGTCAAAGTCATCATCGCTGGATCGAGTGTCGGCGAGCTAGCACTCCACTATCTGAACCGGTTCAACATCGCCCTCCTCAAAGTCCTATCCAAATTCGAGCTCCGGAGATTATGTCGCGTCGTCAACGCCACCCCTCTCGCTCGTATAGGTGCCCCCACGCCCGAAGAAGCTGGATTCATCGATGTGTTTGAGACTATCGAGGTAGGCGGAGATCGAGTAACAGTCCTGCGACAACTTGTAGATGGCGATGAAGGTTTCAACCCCGAAACGCAGGGGGAGAAGACGAGGACAGCTACTATCGTCCTGCGAGGAGCAACCTCGAACCATCTGGATGATTTGGAGAGGGCTATTGATGATGGTGTGAATGTCATCAAGGGTTTATTGAAGGATCCTAGATTAGTTCCTGGTGCAGGTGCTACGGAGTTGGAGCTTGCGAAGAGGATCGAGGATTATGGCAGTGGCTTGAAAGGTCTCTCGCAGCATGCTGTAAAACGGTATGCAACAGCGTTGGAGGTCATACCACGAACGTTGGCGGAGAACGCGCTCGGTGGGGCCGAAGGAAACGAGGTTCTGAGCCGGCTGTGGGCCAAACACGAGCAGAAAGGGGGAGAGTCGTGGGGTGTTGATGTCGAGGTTCGTGATCGTTATGTTTTCTTTTTGTTTCTTCTTCCAATCGTTGTTTTACAGGCGGAAACTGACGGTACTCTTGAATCTGACAAACACAAAATCTACGATTCTCTGGCGTCGAAGACATGGGCTCTCCGGCTTGCGACAGAGGCCGCTGTCTCTGTCCTAAGCGTAGACAGCATCATCATGAGCAAACCGGCGGGCGGCCCCAAGGTTCCACAGCAGGCAGGCAACTGGGATGCAGACGATTGATTTATAGGACCTAGCTAATAGAAGTGCATTTACCCTACTAAAATGAGAACCGTTGTAGTTCATATAACCTGGTGTCGAGACCTCATCACTACAAGTGTTCAGATTGTCCAAGCTAGTATACAGAGACAAAGTTTATGATACTTATAAGCTCATGACTAGCTAATGAGAATTATAGGTGCTAAAGGAAAACAACATATTGAATATTATGGTTATGGACCGAGGGAGGTCCATTGAGCGCATGTAAATATTATACTGCAGTCCAAGTGTCTGGTAAGGAGAGATAAGGAGAGGAGAGTGTTATGCCGGAAGGCAATACTAATATACGTGCAAGCAATGCAAAAGAGACTATCGTGAGGGAATGTGGGAGATTCCGTGGAAGAAAAGAGTGGGTATCAACTAAGGGTATAACTACGGTCTCCGTAATCGGTAGATATATATTCTTGCGGCTCTTCAGTAAGTCGGGGAGACATGTCGTCGTCAAGTTCGTCTTCGTCCTCCTCAAGTATGGCGGATTCATAATCATCATCGTCCTCATCTTGATCGAGTGTCTCGGGATCGACGTCATCAAATATAACATGGAACTAGATAGAAAAGAGATCAGTTCACCGTGCAGGACATTATGTGATCACGAGATCCTTACATGGGTTATGAGGGCTTTCACAAGCTTGTGGGTATGTCCCATATTCGCTAAAATCATTACAAAGTCGTTCTGAGGTGCTCGAAGGAGATTTGGACTGAAAACGATGGCCAAGGCTTCGGCGGTCATTTGGTTGTGTTCCTCGTAGTCTGTCACCCTAGAAGAAATGAAGTTGCCTGAGTTCACGTACGAGAAGAGTATAACTCGAAGCTTACTTGTCAAGATGCTCTGAGACGCGTTTCAGCAGATCGAAGTTTGCTTGAGGCAGGCCGCGGACAACAGAGCGAATTCCAGCGAGTCGGGCATCAAGGTTTTCCAACTCTGTTTCAAAAGTAAGAAAATCGATGACTGGAAGCATGAAGGTAGAGCATTGCGTACTCATAGCATCGATGATTTCATGATACGACGATGAAGGGAAGACTGGTTCTGGCAAGACCCGGAACCACGACTTCACCAAATCACAGACAGCGTGTATATCTGTCGATTCAGTGATCGGACATTCACCTAACGACCGAGGATTAGCAAAAGGGTTTTGAAAACTCAAGGACCTGTAACACTCACCCCGGTTGAATGCGTCTTTGAGTGCAGTAATCTCGGAGCTTGCTCCGGCGATTCGATCTGCAGAGATTATGGTTGAGAATACGACGTGCAGGCGATGTCATTTGGACATACATATTCCAACTTCACTCAAACCGCGAGTCTCGACCTCCAAAAGGCATCGTTCCATGACAGATGGGATTGTGCCCGGTTCTACACTGTCTGTGCCATTTTCTCGTTCGAGTAAGAATTCCAGGTCAACACCAAATACTGGGATGCGAATTAAGTAAGTCATTAAAGACGACGGAATACTGTCATTCTCTTACCGGCTGTGGGATCACGCGAAGCAGTCGCAGTCTGATTATGGATGTGATCTGCAAGCTGAGGTTTCGGTGAATTGCCGAGGTATGTCAAGCGTCGTTTGGCTGCGGTTTTGGTGATCTGGTTGATGACATCGATCCACTTGCCCATGTCCCGCTTGTTCATAGCTTGAAGTAAATAGTGCCCTCCATCTTCAGTGTCCAGTTGGAATGTGAAAGAGCGCTCATTATTGATGAAATGTGCTACTCGAGCATCCATGAGACTCAAAACCAGAGATGGTTTCCCAGACGGTGTAAAATCGAGTTCTGATGCAGTCCTTCTGACCTCAGGCACATGAGGAATATCAGCACCAAAAGCGCTCGAGATAGGTCGCATGAATTGTAGGAAAGCGGACATGCTCTTCTTATTACGATGTTGCTTTGGAATAGTCGTTGGCTTTCTTGGACGCATAGCCTTATTGAACATGTCTTCTCGCCGGTCGTTCCGCGTCTGCTCGTGAAGCTTTTCCTTCTGGAGACGACTGCGTAGATTCTTGTCGCGCCTGTTCTTCTCGATCTGGGTGGCTACTAGTCTCTGGAAAGGACGCGAAAGCTTCTTGGAAGATGCACTGCCACTGACGGGGGCGTGCAGCCCCTCCCTTTGAGCTTCCTCTTTGATACCACGATGATCAAATTGTAGTGGCATAATCTCTTTCTCGATGTTGTTCAAGCGTTCAAAACCTCGTCGGTTGACGTCGTCACGCTGGTGGCTCTGACGAGTTGAAGGAAGGGACGGGGCATTCGTGATAAGATTACAAAGATGTCTTCGTTTATCGAAGTTAACGAGATTCTGGCCTTCTGTGACCGACGACGACTCAACGACGTCGGGAGTAGCGATGACTTCGAGCATGCGTTCTAATAACCATCCCATATCTACCGTCAAGGAGTCCTTGGAGGCCGTGGATTGTGTGAAGGGTCTTGACAATAGTGAGGCAAGATTGTCGCATTGCGTTCCACGATTGAGAGCAACGTTCTGAAAGGCTCGATGATGCATTCGACATTCGACACTGAGGAGAGCAGAAGTAATGACAGCCTCGACAAAGGACCGAACACACGGACGATCCGCGAGGCGGAGCGAAGACGGCTCTGTGTCGACATTGCGCAGCCGAGCTACCTCGATAGCGCGAAGGAATAATTCTATACGAGCTTGCCGTGTTCGAAGACCTAGTCGATGCGCCACGATCTTGGAGATCAACCATTTGCGCAGGATGCTATAAGCGCGGATGCAACTTCGTATTCCGGGTGGTAAGAGTCGATAGATAGCGTCCTGGCTCATTTCAGATATCATATGCGAGGGTTCCACCTCCTGTATATGTGAATACATAGTCTGAATCTCGACCATGTCTTCCATCATTGAGGGTTCACGGGGTAAAAACCAACCTATGCGGTCAGCGGTTTGAACTTCGAGTAAATCCGCAGTGACAAAGAGATCCTATTCAAAAAGAAAATGAGATTCAGGTCGATACCGAGAACTAAAAGGGTTATCACCTCCTCTGAGACGTTGCTGAACGTTGCACAAGCCATGATATCCAGATATTCAACGAGCTCCTCAGCGTCAGCGCGATCGACATCTAAGGGTTCCCGATTATCGGCGGGACGCATTCTGGTACTATTGACGGAGAATCTAGAAACGGGGAGGACACGTGCTGGAGGCCGCATCGTTCGAACGATGAACAGAGTTGCAAGGGATTTTCGAGATTCTGCGAGAGCGGTCCAAACCTGACGGACTGCAGGATCTTGAAACTTGGAAGACTCGTGTACGACGTGTTCTGTATCGCTCTCAAGGAAAGATTGTAAAGCGTTGTATAGGCTGACGTCGTCCAAGATATCCTGGGCCCCGCCACCACTCGTGAGCCATTCCTTGACGGTTTCAAGTACCTCAGAACGTGTTTTAGCAACTGCAAGGTATTCAGCAACTGCAGGCGATGATCCTTGGGGTTGACTAGCGACATAGAGCTTTCGCAAAAGCTACAATGAAGGTTTTGAGAGGTATGAGTATAGCGTGTCGAAAAGCACTCACTTCAAAGAAGACAAGAGGTGTGACAAAACTGCGGAAAACATTCCACCACACCCGTGCAAGTTCACCATGATCGACCACGAGTTCTCTGGTCTTCCCTTGGCTGAGAGCCATCTCACCATTGTCATCAGCGACAGAAACGGAAACATTCTGAAGCCCGTGGACCAGGATGGATACTAGGCAACTAAGTGTACCTGCCTGTACAAGTACACGCAAAGGCCGTTCCGAGGATGGTTCCGAGACGACGAAGCTTTGGCGGTGTGAAATGGAAGGCAAGGAACTCCGACGTGCAACACTGGTTTTGCGTTCTAGACTTTGTGAAGACCCGGGTTTCACCCGAATAGAAGGAGTGCGACTGACTGTCTTCTCGACTGTGGCATCTATGACCGAGCTTGAAGGACGAGAAGGTGCACGTGAAGGTGGACGAGATGTGGAAGCGACATCCCCACCAATCTGTACGACAAGTAGAAGGTCACCATTGTAAACTGGAATAACAGTGCCACCGTAGCCCACTCCTGCGAGGCCAGCCGAGACATCCCTATTTCCGGGAGTTTCGGAGAGTTGTAAGATCCGCCGTTCATCAGGACGCATATGGGCATCAATAGCGCGCAGGAACTGTAAATCGGGAGCATCACTATCGACACGAGTGCGCAAAAGTTGGCCTCGATCGATGAGAGTAATAGTAGGAAGAGGCTCCGGAAACAACAGCGGGAGGAGGGATATATGCGGAGCATAAGAGAGACTTCGAGACCAGTGATAAGGTTCGAACAGGCCTTTGCGTCGAGGTTCGGCAGCAAGCGAGAGGGACATGAATTGCTCCACACTAGACAAAAGGCGTCAGCCAACTGCAACGGAAAAAAAGGGACGACCAATCCTTACCGAACAAATTTGGAGGCAAGACCGCCACTTCCACCGCCTTCAGCAGACATGTCTCGCCAGTATGCGACCATTCTTCTGACATCCTCGCCTATCTCACCCTCTACTACGTTCACCTTCCGTGGACAGAGCAAAAAAGCAGTCCTAAAACCCTCAAACATTTGCCTTGTTTTATTCAGCGGTTCGATAATCCATCCGTCATCCCTCCGTGCTTTACTGAGTTCCGATTTGATGCAAGTTTTCACATCGCCTCCCCAAGGAGTCACCTTTGGTTCCTTGACGCCTATACACTCACCGTCTCCTGCAGGATATATCCAGGACTCGATGGCTGCAAGTGCTAAGGGATCCACTCGCTTCCAAGCTTTGTCTAATCTTGCAACAGGCCGCGAACAGAGAGCCGCTAGAATAGCTCGCCACGAGCACTCGTCTCCCGCAAGTCTGCATAGTTCTCCGACTCTTGCCCAAACAGAAATAACCTCAGAACGTGAGTGGGTACGTGACGTTTGCGGACCACGGTCCTCGGAGTTCCGGTTTGTCGATGGAGGTCCGGGGGAAGACATCTTGCCGCTGGAGGTATCGGCACCAAGAATCTGCATGAGCAACAATTTTGTGAGCCAGTGTGGATGGTCTTCACTGCCGAAGAGGGGAGCGAACGTCGAGGCTGCTTGGCTGAAGCCACTTGCTATGGAAGTTGTGTCATCGTTGTTGCTTGTCTCATAGCCAATGACGAACTGGGCAGTCAAGTCATCAGGGGTCTGGTCGAGGACAGAACGATGGAAGAAGGTCAGACTGCGCGCAACCAGTTGAGGATTCAACAAAAGCAGAACGTCGCGTGATAGACCTTCCTGAGCTAGCGCGGTCCAAGGCATGGGACTGTTGGGTTGATTGTAGGTTGGATGAAGAGTCTGTTGATCCAGCATTCGGAAGTCCATCGAAGACTTTCCCGAAGCTGACGATGGTGTCGCTGAAGGCGGCTGCTGTCCACCTAGAGCATCGATGAGCGACAGAAGCTTGCTGCCGTCTTCGGGTCGGGGAGAAAACATTCCAATATTAGGTGACATCGAACCAATAGCTGGGGATGGGACATAAAGAGCTTGCATTGACGACGATTTTGGCATGCCAGCTAGCACTGAAGTCTGTATAATAGCTGATGACGCGTCTGGGATAGTCTCGATCCGCCACTCCTCCCAAGCTGTGGCGTCTGCAGGTTGACCATGATATGTCAGATATTCACCTGCCAGCCATCCCACTCTCGACCGGTCATCTTCTTTCGTGCCCTCTTCTGCCCCACTCACAAGATATGCACAACAGCGAAGGAACTCACTCTCGAACTTCGCCTGTCCAACAAGAGATGGCATGCAAAGGAGAATAGATGATGCAAAGTCTCTCCACTCCTCCCGGCATTTACTGATGTCCTTTCCATCAGCCAGATTCTCAGCGTTGAAAAAACACGTTGCAAACACGGCCTCGTGAATACAAGCCTCGAATGTGCCTCTTTCGATTTTGCCTGAAGCACTTCGCACGAGATCAGGATGCGTTCTCCGACCCCAAAATGCCCGTTTCTTCCTCGTCGTAAATGAAGTGTCCTCCCTCTCCCTGCCGTTCCGTGACCTGGTTGCTCCTTCCCAGTTCTCCCCACCAGCACCTCCACCAGCATCTCCGTCCTCATCATCATGATCTGCAGGAACAAATTCTTTCGGGAATAGTTCCTTGATAGCGGCGGTTCTGTCCCCAGGTGGCTTATAAAAGTACAATTTCGACCCCTTTAGCTCAAGCTTGTACGGTTTCCACCCTTTGGCCAAAGTCAAACTCTGAGCAGCAGGAGCTCCTGGATACTGGAGCCACGGAGGATCTTCCGTTAGTCGATTGATGAATCCACTATGGAATATGATCTGCGAAGACCGTTTGGCATTGGCACGATCCCCGTCAGGCTCGACAATTGATGGAGGAGACAATAGCGTGGTAGAACGAGACGCGATTTGAGTCTGAGAAGCAGTGTTACCCGAGACAAAGTCGGGCTGTGATGGTCTATGACCGAGGCCACCAAAGCTGAATGGAAAAGCTGCTCGAGTGGGCGTTCCGCTGGTAGGAGCTGGTTTCTCGACCTCCTTGACCTCTGACTCTTTTTCAGAACTTCCCGAACCTTTTCTTTTTGGACTGGGCGGGCCGAAACGCGGGGCAGCTAATTTAGAGGGAAGACGAGGAGTGAACGAGTGCGAGCGGGTGTGAACATGCGTCGAGTTCTGAGATGACGGATTGTCATCTTCTCCAGGGCCAGAAATAGAGATGGAGACGGAGGACTGGATGGGCATCGAATTTCCAGGTGGCGAGGAAGAAGGGGGGCTCGAGCTTCGTATGGTTGGAAATGGCTGCCTTGCACTCATGATGCTGATTGGTGATGAAGGGCTAGGTTGTGAGACCCCACTGGCGCTACTATCGCTACGATTCCGATACTCCGCGACCTTGTTTTGGAAGGTAGTGTTGATGGGAGAGAATTTTGCTGGAGAGACCTTTCCCAAGTCGTCTGCAGACTTCGACCATGCTCTGCGAGAGATGGTGCGGAGGTCTCCAAGACCACCTGAACTGGATACTGACGGAGTTGAGGGTGATCCAGGAGCGTCATGTGAGATATCCAGAGATCCAGGAGGCCGTATCGATAAGTCGTGAACCGATCTGTCATGTCAAAGAAAAGTCAATATCTAGTTCACAGAGAACTAACTTGACGATTATAAATATGCCAGACAACACTCCGTTCTCTGACACTCAGCATGTCCTGCCAGAAACTGCTGGAACGGTTCACCAGAGCGTGGATCATCCCACCGTGACTGATCTCAATAGCACGCCCAAAGCTTGTAAGGTGCAATCGACTGTCACACGATCGCTCAATCCGCGGGTGGAGAGAATAACATTGGCGACAAAGACACAGAGACAACCGACATCCAATAGACTCCTCAACATTGACGACAGAATGTACTCACCTACTAGCCCCTGCAGAATACGAATCTAGGATAGGCCTCGGGTCTGTCGGATGGGAAATCTTGTGCTTTCTCCCTGTCGCATTCGACGTTGTTTTGGGCTCGTTGACAGCAGCATTTATCCGCGGAGCAGAAGAGCTGCGATTGAACCATGCCTTTGGTCTGGAAAGAAACTGAGTAAACCCAGAAGAAGGAGAGTTTGAACGTGGTAGACCAAGGAATGCAGGAGATGACGGCGCGGCAAGGTTGGTCGACGCTGAAGGATCCTGGGGACTCGTTGAGTTGGAAGACGGAGCCCCGCGTCGTGGAGGCATATGAGATGTGAGATTTTTGAGAAGGACGGTGTGGACTGCAGCAAGCTACTCTGGGGGTCTTTGTATGCCTTGGGGTGGGTCAAATTGTACGACGAAAAAAAGTGGTATCAAACACTCTGTACTGCGGAAAAAAGTCAACATTTACCCCAAGAAAACAAGGTGTTTCCCAACGTACCAGAGGCTAGTCGTAAATACGGAAGAAAAAACGGGTGATATAAAGTGGTATGAGTTGCTCAGCTCATGAGCGACGCGTAGGAAATGCAAGACGCTGTCCAAGAGGCGGCATCTGAAATATTCAAATTGCAGAGTTCCTCTTCTGAGCATCCATCAGATCCACACTCCACCTCATCGTTTCTCTGGAATTATACCTTAATCAAACTCTGTGCGGTAGTACTCTAGCTCAATAATGTCTCCAAACTGGTGGCACCATGCTACGTGTCGCAAACTTCATCACTGATACGCTTGGAATAGCTAACATTCATCTAGAAGAACTGGAAGAGGCATCTATCTATATGATTCTTGCGCACAGCCTACATACATTGCAGTGAGTGATCGTATGCTTATTGTGCATGAAATCGTGGGGCAGAGGAGGGAGCAGCGATCATACTCACTTGAATTTCATTTCATCTCGGACTTAGACGCGTTATAATCCCTTTTAGTGTATTAGTGGCGTCGTCTTGGACACGATTTGCAAATACACAGACGATATCTGGACCGAGTAGCCACGGTAGCAGCGTCTAGCTGGAACCTTCAGACGTCCTCGCGTTCGAGCTCGAATCTGATGCCACAGACGATATCAATCAATATACAGACTAGGCGCTGTAGCGGCGCATTCTCCTGGGGTCGGGTTTCCCCTGAAATGTGGCGTACATATGATCTACTATCAGATTATTCAGATAATCGACCTATCGAAATTTCTGTTCTGCGCCTTTATAGTCCATCTTGCGCGGTGAGTCGAATAAGATTTCATCTTCCTATGATTGCTTACTCTGGAGACCAGTAGTAGACGGGCAACAAATCTTCATCTTTCTCAATCGTCCTACGGACCCTGAACGAATGCCGTCCATATATCCTGCGCGGTTGACAAGGTCTACATTTGTCTTATACATCCTTAAATTACAACTTCGACTTGAAACCCAGGCTGTAAACGAAAGTGTCCTTCAAAGACGAATATATACACACACGTGAACGCAGGTGAGTCTTCACTTTCAAAGTGACGAGGTGGATAGAGTGCGGGAGGTGGATACCAGGTATCTCCTCGGTTTCTCTGGGACTGCCGGTGGGGATTCCGTTGCTTCTTGTACCGATTCAATAGACGAGCCAGCTCTATAACTTGGCGGCAACTCAACGAGCTGCTGAGCTTGGCCTCCGTCACGGTGCACGAGAAATACAGACGGAGAGAACGAAGTTTCCATGCCCGCGTTCGTCGGTAAGCTGTTCATACGAGACGATCCGCCAGTGATGATGAGGCGTGTTTCTGGTTTGTTCAACGGAGTTGAAGAACCGCGATCGGGGAAAGTCTGCCTCTGTGAATCCGAAGAAGAATCTACGAATGCAGTCGGTACGAGTGCTGGATCTGGACGTGTTCTCTTGAGGAGTAAAACTACTAGAACCACCGTTAGGACACCGGCGACGAATGTTCCGACTCCAACTCCTGCGGCTATTGTAGCGGATTGATGTTTCGGTCTGAGCTGGAGAGAACAGTGAGTCTAAACCAAAAGGGTGTGATAGCAATAACTTACATGGTTCCGGGAGCGAGACAATCTGATGTTCCAGGACCACCTGCATGCAGAGGTCCTTGAGACCATTGTTTACCGTCAGAGCTGGTAAGAGAGATGAAGAATGGCGAAGCCCAGGTCTATTCTCTCGTCAATTTTCATCAATAGACCGAATTATACAGAATAAACTTACTAATGAGATGGTCCAATCAATGGGGTCCATAGAGTTCGATGTGATATTGTAAGGAGGATGAAGACTAGGAGCCACCTAAGTACAACCATTCAGGTTATGTTCCCTACACTGAACGAAACAAAACGTACTGTCAACGTGAATGGAGGGGTCCCGTTTTTAGGCGTGACGATGATATCTGAACACTGTAACCATGATTATGTTAGTTGGGGTAGTATCGGTAATATTTAGGGGATCTACCTGATCTATGAAGCCAAATTGTGACAATGCGGTACCGTCTTTGACAGTGCCCACAACATCTAGGAGAACGGGGAAAGTGATGTTTTGGCACGTCGGGTTCGCTACTGTCGTGTTGGGAATGACGGTGTATATTTCTTGGCATCCGCCTGAAACTCCGTTTTTGTCGAACTATTGGTAGGCATAGCTCAAGCAGAATATAGTCGCGAGTATCATGAATAGCTCACCATGCATATTTGATACTATAATAAGATAAGATGTGTCAGTTGTCTGCAGATATCCGCATGACCTTCTGGTATGAAATAAGCACCTGGGTACCGGGCGCAAACGGGACATCCCAATCCTGTTCAAAGGAGATATTAAATAGCAGTATCAGACCCTAGGTTGCGTAACGCACAAAATCCAAGTTGAAGCCTGCGTCAATGATGAACGGAACTATGAAGGTCCTTCAGGACGAAGTCAACGTGTGAGCTCGATACATACGCGCCGAGGAAAGACCTACGAAGTATAAATTTGTAGTGAATATGGAGCAGTCGGGCTCGGCCTATATATATCTTAGTCGAAGAAGGTTTATTGCTGGTAGATTCCGCTCACCCAGTGGGTCCCTGATGACTCCATGATATGTGAAGTGTCTCGCACTGAACTTCGGTGTTTGTCAATGAGAGGCCATTTTCGAAACAAAAAACGGTATATACCTGATACGGGAATGGGAACCGGCTGGTCGGTTGGCGTCCAACTGAACATGAAGCCCTAGTCGAAACAAGTCAGGAATACTCAGCAAAATTCGCAGACTCTGTACGCACCAATTCTAGAGGTGGAACATACTTCGCTGAAGTGCTCCAAGAGAAAAAGCAAGCCCAGACCAGTAGGAATATGGAGGAAGGGTATACTCCCATCTTGCACAGTGGGAGTGCGCAGAGGAAGAAGGAAAGAGATAGAGAATTGACAATTATATGACCGACGCGTGGTTTGGAGCTCCCATGATGAAAGATGACTGGCTTGGTCGCGATTGGTCCTATAATGAATCATCAGAGTCTAATTCTTGGACAGGTATTGGATGTTGTTTAGGAGATCTATCACCTTCTATTCTCGTGACTTGATAAAGTACAAGCAATAGGAAATATTCAGGCACGAGGGAGGCCTGGCGAGATGTCGAGTACGTTCACATCGACAAGGATGTTGCGAAATGCACTTGTAACGGGCAGATAAGGACATAGGAGTATTTGACGGCAGATTTGTCCGAACCTAGTGTAGATACCAAGTCCTAATGAAATGATATATTTATCATACGGTGATATCTAATGACCATGAATGCTCGGCAATAAATGAGACCACAGGATAATGAAACTGACCAGTATACTCGGGCCATGGGTTCGGTACCTGATGATCCCCCATTACAACGCCTCACAACTATCAGTATCAGAGGAGAAACCGATATCAACCCAAGAAAATATCTCATGCCAGGCGCGTTTCGCACTGGTGGTAGATGAGACGGATATTCAAGTAGGATTCCATCAGAATCTGCAAAGTCGTCACTGTTATTGATTAGCAAGCAAGAAACTTCGAAACAAGGAGAGAAACTCACGTGCATTTATTCTCGTTCATCCCAACTTTTTGAGAAGTCCATAGGCCGGTGAATCAGACCTTGATCTTCAACCTGTATACATATTTTGTTCCTCCGGCCTGTCATACTTAGGCCATGCGCCAATGTCCCGCAGGTATGTCACTTGGCAAGTTGGAAGAAACAATTCTGACGGACGCGCGGCGATCGCCGGTCGGAAGCTCATGCCAAACTGTTGCAACCGCTCGGAACCGTTGGTAAAAAAATGTTTAGATTCATCACATTCATGCACGGCGAAATCTACACATAGTACACACTAGCTGGCAAGTCTTGAATCAAAGAAAATCATTCAGACACATCTCATCCATCAGTTTGCTATGGAGAAATTCCAGGTTCCGACCATACGCAAAGTGCCACGTCTGACCGTGAGTATTCGCATCATGATGCATCAAGATGTCGCGTTTTGACATCTCTCGAATTCTTATAATGCCGTTTCTCCAGGTCTTGACCTCAGGTGGTAGACCCTGCATTGATTTTCCCCCGTCCCGCCGGCGAAATCAGGCGCTTTATCGGTCGCAAAGCGCTCGACAAGGAGCTATGGAATACCATCACGTCAAGCTCTAGTCTACTGCGTAGATTCTCCGGAATATTTGGAACATTTTCGGTTTTACTGAAGAGACCCATGACCGACAGATGTACTGGGTAGCGGTCCAGAGTCCTGCACATATAATAACCATTGGTAGATCTTTTTACCAGCAAGATCTAACCTCCTCAATCATCATGAAGCTCTCGGTGACGATCCCTCTTGTCTCTTTGATACCTGTTACCATTGCGCAATCAGCGGTTTGGGGCCAATGTATGACTACCGTCCAATTCTCTGATAGATCGGGGGCATTTGACTGATTTTACCCCAGGCGGTGGAATAGGATGGACAGGTGATGTCACCTGTGTCCAGGGGTAGGTTTTTGGTCAAAAAGTAAAGGGAAAGACTGACTCGATGTCCATCAGAACTGTGTGTACAGTCTTGAACCCCTGCAAGTTTAGGCATCTGTATATCGATATTCTATCTGACTTTCTGCCTTCGTAGACTATAGTCAATGCTTACCCTCGACGGCAACGACGACGCTCTCATCCACCTCCACTCCGTCTTCCACTTCCACAGGGCCTAGCTCTACCTCCACGGTACACGCTAACTACTGGTTCAGCTTGTAAGTGAACGGCAGAAGCGTTCCGAACCGTCAAATATATCAGCTGACATAAACTGTTACAGTGGAGACTCTTACACGCAAACGGGGTTTGTCCCCACCGATACTCTCCCTGCACCTGGGAATCCTCTTGGCAATCCTCCCTACCCCGTTCGTCTCCTCGTTCCAGACAGTCTTGTCCAAGAGATTGACATCTTCCACAGGGTTATACCGCGGTGGGAGGTACTGACTGGATTGACGTCGACACCGTCGTGTACAACAAATCTCTTGTTTTGACTTACAATTACGCCTACGGTGGCGCTACGATTGACGCGTCTCTGGTTGCACCCTACGAGCCAACTGTACTGTCCCTCGTTGACCAAGTCAATCAATTCTTGACCACTGTAGCGAGCAAGCCCGCGTCGACCCCCTGGACCAGCGTCAATTCGTTGTTCTCTATCTGGATCGGAATCAACGATATAGGAAACAGCTACTATCTAGGTGGCGACCGTGATGCGTATGGCTATGGCTATTGATTTGGTGTATCAATGAACTAACTCATGACTTGCTATTAGATTCTCGGACACTCTCTTGGCTGCAGAATTTGCTCTCGTGCAAAAATTAGTAAGTCAACCTCCAGTCCATCGAATCTTCGTTTATGACATTTGTGTTTCCAGTAGTACGCATGTCATCCATTTTTTTCCCCGAATCCCTATGTAACCTATACCGTAGCAATGTGGGAGCTAGAAATTTCCTGTTCATCAACGTCCCACCCATCGACCGGTCCCCTTTAGTACGTCCAGATTGTCCTCTTTGTTATTTATACTCTGACAGATTTATATTCAGATGCTCTCCCAAGACGCTTCCGCCCAAGCCCTGGAAAAAACTGTGATCGCAGGATTCAATAGCAAACTCGCAACCCAGATTGCCGCTTTCAAAGCCAACAACAGTGGAGTGAGTAGTATAACCTTTGCTTCAATTTCTGTTCAATCTCATTGATGCAATGCACAGGTTGAAACGTTCCTATGGGATTCCAACACCGCTTTCACCACCGTTCTCGACTCTCCGAAAACTTACGGATTCGTCGATGCCGTGTCGTACGGAAACACTGGTGATTTCTGGGGGTAAGTCCACCAGTTATTCTTTCGCCTCGCGGCCACTCATAATCACGTGACAACTAGAAACAATTACCACTCTAGCAGTAAGCCGTCTTTGCTTGATGTACGAATACCATCAGTCATGCTAACTATGTTGTAGGTGCAGCCCAGACCATCTGGGGCCAAGGAGTTGCCGCCGTTCTCAATAGCACAATTTGGTGAGCAAAAGGAACATCAAATTCGAACTTGTGTAGCTTCTGTGAATGTCAATTATTTCGAGTACAAGGGAATGCTTAGGCTGGATAAATTGTATGTTTACATTTTATCTACCTTCCGCTGAGCTTGTTGAGATGTGCCTCTGGGCCCTGAAAGACGCGTGGTATAATGTGTGCTTGTTGATGTTGACGTCCGGGAGTCCAAGCGGGAGCTTTGGCCTTCCCAATTTTTACTTCCTTTCTTCAACCACCTCTTTCTCTCGCCACACACATACTACTCAAGCCTTCACACTGTTCTGCAAGTCTCAAGTATGTTGCTTCCTTCTTCTTCACTGCGCTTAAACTTTGGAATTGACCCCGTGCCACAGCGCTCTTCAATCCGCCACTGATAACATGGAATCACGAATTTCAACATCTCGTGCTCTAGCCAACTCAGAAATCCTCCGAGAAGTGCTCTCGCATATTAGACCAGATGCTCCTGACAATCGCGATGAGCATTATCGTTCCCTTCTCTCGGCTGCTCTCTGCTCTAGATATTTCTCCTCCATTGCTTTGGATGCGCTTTGGCGGCAGTTGGATAGTTTGTTGCCACTGATAAAATTACTGCCAGTACAGTTGAATCGGAACAGGGTCTTTGTGAGTTATTGTATGCTTCTCATCTTCGACTCTCTAATCGGGTATATCTCTATCAGCGTCTCACTAGCCCCCCGACCGAAAATCACTGGAGATCTTTCGATAAATATGCCTCCAAGGTTAGAGTGCTGTCTATTGACCGACACCAGCGCTTGAGCTTCAGCCCGGAACTGGTCTCCTCCGCTATTTGTGTCACGATCTCGCACAGAACTCCCTGTCTGTTCCCCCGGTTACAGGTCTTGGACTATGAAGTAGGGGATAAGCCTGTCGAAATTTTGCTCCTCCTCACTTCACCTTCTCTCTACGACGTCTCGATTTCATCTCTAGAGCCTGTAAAAGATATAAGTGCTGCGCTCAAAGCCTACCTGATCGCCTTGCCGCAGAAGTCTCCCCGCGTCCGGTATCTTACCCTGGGAGGTTCCTTCAAGTCACGACTATCTCTCAGGGTCCAGATTGCCTGCCACAACAACCTACGGCACCTCGACGTCTCGCTTCTACAGAACTTCAATCTTATCTACGTGCTCACACAGGCGTCTACCTTGACACATTTGATCTCGTTAGTCGTCGACGTGACTGGTGGTCCTGAACCCAATATTCCCAAACTTGATGGATTCCCTGAACTTGAAGAGCTCAATATCGCAGGACCCCTTTGTCGGATCGAGAAATTATTGTCAGCACTTCCAAGGCACGATCGAGGTCTCAAATCGTTAACGGTTACCTCGGATATCTGGCGAGCTTTTTCACGTTGCATCAACGTTGATGCCTGGAGCCCTTTCTTTTTGGTGTTGGCCACTCATTTTAGCACCTCCCTCGAAAATCTCTCGTTTTACGAAAAGCCATATTCCAATCCCAATTCCTGCAAGAACCCCTACATCCTCCTTGACAGGGGTTTTTTCGACCCGCTTCTCCAGATAAGGCAGCTACGCACGCTCTCGTTCAAAGGATTCCCAGCCGTGTGTCTATACGACGAAGATGTGGCTTGCCTAGCGCAAGCTTGGCCAAAGCTCGAGATCCTACTTCTTCCTGGCAGTCACAACGCGCCTATACATCCTACGCTTCTAGGAATACAGCACCTCTCTCTCCATTGCCCCAATCTGAAGACTTTAGCAATGTCGATTTGGTCGACTAATATCCCTGACATACGCAAGATTCATCACGAACTACGTACCCTGATTCTGACGAGATCTTGGATCAGCAAACAGCTAGATGTTGCTGCTCACCTTGGTCACGCATTTCCTCGTCTCGAGTCCGTTGAACACGAAACTTTCGACTGGAAGACGATTTCCGAGAGCTAGGCTGCATTGCTCGCCGACACCAGGAGTCTCAGTAGGACATAAAGGAGTAATTATATAGATCATGCACTCGCACCTTGAATACGTACTATTTGTATCATATCACTACTTACACACAATATGAATCTTCTTCTTCCATGATAATCTGCAACGTCACCTCCAAGCAAGTTGATCTATGTGATCTATATTCTCGTAAACGCGTTACGCGTTCAATCACGTGATGGTGACTTTCCCAAACTAAGTAACGGAGTCCAAAACCTAGGTTCTTGAAAGTTCAAAAAATTTCTCGAAAATCGGTCACGACAGGCTGCGCCAGATCGTGAGTTCAGTCCAAGAGATTAAATGAATTCGAATCTTCTTTCAATATGACGGTCAAGTATGCGCATGCCATATTTCCTCCAAGGGAGAATGAGAAAAGTCCAAGAAAACTACGAAGTTCACGATAACTGCAACGCACGTATCTAGAAAATGAGATTATGCATCAACAACCTGTGAGCCATATCGGGTTCCACGCTGGCGTACCAGGATTATTTCCAATAGATTGGTTGCATTTCTCTTCTCGATCTTGTCTCATCCGCGAACGCAAAACTGAGAGTAACAGGGCAAGAGTGCGGTCGATGATAAACGATAGAATTGCAACTTGTAAATGATTATGGACTCACCCCTACACTCGTTATACCAAATAACCTGACAATGGAGACCGGCGCAACAAGTGGCGGTACCGGTAGTCGAGGATGGCTCGCCTGCTGTTGGATGACATCCCGGAGCTGTGTCAGTCCCTGTTGCGGGTGATGACACAATGGCGAGAGAGGTCGAGAAGAAGATAAGAGCATCAAGTAGTGGTGGCGAAGCGCATCGTAAATTATACGATTGTGCAGAGAGAGAGGTATGGTTGAGCAGAGAAAAGTGAGAGGCGATTGAACGGGGAGGAGTATTTGAGCGGATGGATACGATATCCATAATGTGTATTTGATACATATCAAGAGATTGTGTGACAGGCAAGAAGCATACCAGTTTCGGGTAAGAAGAAATGTCAAGAGCAGAACAAGCTTTGGAGGTACACCACAAGACCCCTATGCCTGGATATTGGATATCGAACCATTTTGCACGTCGGTCCATGCGTGGAGTGATACGGCGAATCGCTTTTCAAGTGCACCAGTCTCCTTGACGAGGCCCAGTGAAGGCTGAGCGGGGAGTGTGGAGTGCCTAGATGCAGAAACACCAGTTACCCGGATTTTTTGAAAGCACTCGAGATTCCGGATGGCGTCAAGAAACACTTGCGAATATCCAGGCCGTGGATCGAAGTTTTGAAGTGGAGAGATATCCCGAAGGCGGATATACCAGAGCCTATTCAAAGCAGTAGTTGACGCTAGAACAAGAAGAAACAACAAGTTTGAACAACCCGCAATTCTGATGAGGTAGATGCACGAATAGATCAGATTCTACCAAATGCCAGGTGCAGAAGCAGTCACACATCAGAGATCCCATTATACAGCGAGTGCCCATAGCCATTCTCCCATTTACAGCCTAAGAAAGGGTAGTTTAGCCTCAGATTCGAGGTAGAGACCCCACGCTCACAAATACGTCTCAAGTTTCCTGCTGCCTGTAAGTATTCTGGAATGACAGGGGTGTCGGTGATGGTTGCTCCCAGTTCCCGCCCACAAAGACATAGAGTATCCCGAAGATTGCCCGCGTACATGGTGGTTTTGGACAAGTCTGTGATCGGGACTGAGCTCAGCCCGAGGTGCACGTGTCCGAAAATTGCACTTCCGAAATTTCGATTTATCTTTCTTTTGCTCCTCCTGCTCGAAATGTTCGGTGTTATCACCCAGTCTGCGTCTCGTCGGGCACTACCAGCGTCTGTAAGATGCATGTCCCAGGGCCCACGCCATCCCAAGAAAAAGCAGAACAACAACGGCTCAAATTCCAGGCCAGTGCCAGCACAAACGAGACCTGAACAGACGCAACCTTCGAACTCAGCACAAGAAGCGCAGGCACATGTACCACCTCCTCTGGTAAAACCAACAGAACCATTCTCTCTAGAGACTGGGAAACCCGTGTCCAGACCAACGGAATCTGCCCCGGAGCCACCGATCGAAAACGCACCCACACAGGTACCTACAACAGTCGTGAGCTTAGACTTTTCACCTGTGGAAGCTGGAGGGGAGAGGGGGAGGACTGGTGCAAAGTCTTCCAAGGATTCTCTTTCGACAAGTGAAAAGAGAAGACGAGTCATGGGTCGCATTACTATGGGTATCCTCGCTTTGGCCTTCGGCGCGAATGTGGTGTACATGGGACGCGAATGGGATGCAGATGAATTGGAGAGCAAGAAATTGGTTCGATCATCTTGTGTTGTTCCGTGAAATAAATGCTCATCAGTATATTGACTAGAAAATTGAAGACGCACCGTCAACCAGATGGGGACGCACCAGAGATCGGTTTACAGAATTATTCGATGTAAGCACAATTTCATCATGGATATCCTACAAAACAATAACCACATCCTCAGTATTTCAATAAACCATCTTGGCCAGAACTACTCCCACCACCCCTTCCCCCACACCTCCAGAAACCACTAACGCTCCTAATTTCTATCGACGACCTGCTCGTCACATCTACCTGGGATGTACGCCATTTTGACTTCCTCTTTCGGTGCCAGAATTCATAATACATCGCATTAGCGCCAACACGGCTGGAGGACAGCCAAACGGCCTGGGGTCGACTATTTCCTGGCTTATATATCTCAATTCTACGAAGTTGTCATCTTCACGACTCAAAACCACTATGTATGCAAACCAATTCTCACTATACACTCATTCTCCGCTGACACGGCGTAACAGACGGCTATGCCGATTCTCGAGAAGCTAGATCGTTATAATTTCTTCATCAACTACAGACTTTTCCGAGATGCCACTCGATCTATCAACGGCAAAATTGTCAAGGTACGCTTTGCTTTCTTGGCTCTTAGTCTTGAGTTTGACCCGTGAGCTTAACCTTCGCCCTAGGACTTGTCATATCTCAACCGCGACCTCTCCAAAGTAATCATGCTAGACACTGACCCTGAACACGTATCCACACATCCAGAAAACGCAATCATCCTTCCCAAATGGAAAGGCGATCCTAAAGACCGTGGCTTAATCGCCATGATTCCTTTCTTGGAATGTTCGTTTCCATACCTTCGTACCTCGATTTTCCTGTTTGCTGATTACTTGACCTCTCCATTGGCATTGCTTAGCCATCGGGATCTACAAACCTGCAGACGTTCGTCCAATCCTCGAAGCGTACAAAGATAAAGATATTCCTCTCGAGTACGCACGGAAGGAGGCTGAGGCGAAGCAGAAATATATTGAGGACTGGAAGAAGAGCTCGAAGGGGCTTGCTAGTGGGGGCTTCACCTTCAGTAGTTTGTTCGGGGGTACTGGCGCGGTTCGTCCTTTCTCATGTTATCCCATTTCCTCACATTTCAAGGTAAAAATGATCGACAACTTACCTTTATTTCGTTTTATTAGCCCGCAGCGCCCCCGATACCCCTCACATACCTCGAGCAAAAGCGCAAGGAAGCGCAGATGCAGTATAAAGAAGAACAGGCGTACATCGCAGCGCATAAGAACGAGTTCGAAAAGTTGTTGGAGCAGGATCAGTTGGCTATGGCTGCGGAGGTCCCAGGGAGTCTGTGGGAGGCCATCGACCAGCTCAAGGGCGTCCCTCCGAAGAAGAAGGACGATGCGAGTGATGCTAGTGCTAGTACGACGACGTCGACGGCTACTACACCATCGCAGCCTCAAGCCGGGACGGCTTAATCTTCGCATGTCGATGACCCAGTATACTGTGTCAATCTACGATATGGAAACTCCTCACTCACTTCTAATTGTCCAAGGACAGAATACTGCGTACGCCACTAATTCGATTGGAACAGGCTACGTCTCGGGAATTTCTATGATGTTTGAGACTGTTCTACTACCGCCACCTCGACTCGTTTTCCTCGTGTGATGCGTACTGGAAGTTTGTTCAGTAGTGGCACGAAGGTGCGAGTTGGTGTTGCTGTCTTGATACTTCTCGATAGTGGTGAGTGTCGGACCTTGGCTGGATAGCCACAGAGGACTCCATCCTCGAACATACATACGCACGTGATCACAGTGCACTACCGACTCGTTAGTTGTCTCTTGAAAGCTCGTTTTGAAGATCTCAATTCTTGTATCGACCGAGAGATTGAAGACGACATGCGATTTCAAGCCTCAAAACGTACTGAAATTACCGCCGAGAGACCCTGCCACAATTATGGCGTCATCCCAATCTCATCTTTGTCTCCTCTACCAGATAGTCTTGCTCAGTAGAGCGCTAATTTGTTTGGCCCAGATAGTGTGAGCTTCGCCTGCAGTATACGGCCTTAGCACGGCATCCATATACACAAGGAAAGACTTACTGCTCGGATGATAACTATCTCTGTTGATTGCAAGGCGGGAATTTCGTTCAATCAGATGGGTGAACAAAGTTTATAGACCATTTGTGGTAGCTTACCCCCAGAAATCGCCAGGGTGGCCCCACGAAACAGCGTCAAAAAATCCATAAGAGATAGGGAAATCGAGAACCATGTTGAAAGCGGTGTAGGAATCCCATAGGTACGTCTCAACCTGTGCGTTTGAGTAGGAATCAGACGGTGTGTCTCCTGGCAGAGTAAATCATCTCAAGCTTACTCCGCGATTGCCCGCTCTGAAAGCGATTATTTTGGCCGCGAGTTTTTTGTTGAATCCTTCGATGACAGATCTCTCGAGGGCTCGTACGGACGCGTCTTTCGCAAGCATCTGCAGTGACCATCAGTGGTGAGATCAGAATAAGATATAAAATTCCGTACTAAGGGAGACCTGTTCACAGGCGGGACATTGATAAATAGGAAATGTCTGGCTCCTGCATTACTAGATGAGTCCAGAAAGGTCAGGCAGCGATCTTTCGGGTAAAGACGCAATGGAGGCGCACTACTGAAAGGATGTCAGGATCAGAAGTTGAATATGGAAAGAGAACAAAATCGCAGCGACTCACTAGCTTCTGAACGAGGGCAAACTCTGCCGCTAGAAGAGTGTCTGAAAACCTAAGATTCATGTCAACGTCAGTCCGGTCTTGTAATATAGCATGATGAACCTACGCATCGCGGTTCCCACTTCGATAATAGCTGTTTCCAATATCGTTGATGCCAATCCAGATAGAGAACAAAGAATTCTTGCTGGTCCAAGGAGTGGACGCAGGCTTGCTCGCCACAGTCGTCAAGAACTGATCAACTTGATCCTTCAAGGTGCGTATGGATGGCGAAGGTGCAACCAAGGAACGATCGATCGTTGCGCCTGGATAGGCGTAGTTGTAAGTCAACATGAGTGACTTATTGTAGGCTACGGTAACAAGGTCTATCCAGTTGGTTCCACCCACTTCGGTAGCTCCCTGAAAAAGCACCTCAATATACGATTGCAAATGGGCTTATGAATGGAAACGAACAGGATATGGAGGATTTCCGAGGGGGTTTCCAGGCGTAGGAAGTGGTCCGGTGGGGACAAAGCCTGTTCGGGTGTATGAATCTCCACTGTGTTCTAATCCGTCAGTAGATACTTGAGCATACCATGCTCACTTCGTTCACTCACAAACTGAACCAGTAATTAGGGTTCACATGGTCTTGATGAACAAGCGGCTCTTGAGATGCCAATTGTGCAATGACGACAGGAAACAACGAGGCGAGACAGATTGCTACTGCGAGCTTCAAGTTCGTCATGGAATATAGAGGGTTAAACCTTCTGGACAAAGCATTTGACCGTTATATAGATCAGTGAGAGCACACCTCTTGGATCCAAACATTTCCACAACCTCCGGCGAATCTACACCGCCGGTTATCGACGGGGTATGTCAGACAGTGACAGGCTGCTTGTTCCTACTCGCATTTTCGGGGAATATAGCTGTCGCACGTGAAATAGTGAATATACTGGCGTAGTAAACGAGGGTTGTCACCGCGGACGGGTACACAGGTTTTGGTATAACACGCCGTTCATCACGAAACCTCATTCAGATTATCTTGAACTTGCTCCTCCAACCAGGCCCATAGTCGTGCACCAGTCTTTGGATTCTGCGTTTCTGGAAGTGCACTTCCGATCCTCGCCCACGGTATTAGATACTAAATGATAGCATTTTGTCAGCATTTTTTGTTAGGGCTGTGTAGAGTCATTTACCTTCCCGTTACATTCGGCTGCCTCGGGTGCTGTGCCTGCCCATAGTTGGGTTAGTGCACCTAGCGGGGTCGGGTACATTATAATTCGCTGTATGAGGTTTAATGAGCACAGTACAAGTCGATTAACTTCAAGCCGGAAGAACGTACGCCGATCTGACGGAATGGAGTTGAGATATGTCGGCCTATTTCTGTCTTGACGTTTCCTCCATGTATCGCAGGACAGGTCAGTCAAATGAACTGCGAAGGTGGTACACAAGGCTAAACCTACCAGGTGTCAAGGATATTGATACTATTCCTTCGTCGGCATATTGTCTCGCAAGTTCTCGTGCGACGACGACGTTTGCCTATTTGTGACCAATCCTAATCGTGAAAGAAAGTAGAGTATACATACATGGGCGTTGATGCTTACGAATTTGCTTTGGTTGTACAGTTCCCCATTACTTAGTGCCCTCCTTGCTGGACCTTCGACAAAGGTAGACCAACGCAGGTTTCCCAAGTAATGGGCGGTAGATGAGGTAGTGATTACACGGGCTTTGTGGTCAGGGGATGATCTTGTTGCGGCGAGCAATGCTGGCATCAAAAGACGCGTCAAGAAATAATGTCCTGTACAACACGTATATTCAGGTACTTGTCGAAGACACTTACAAGTCATTCGACATACCAAGGACGTTTGTACCAAATTGCATATCATAGCCGTCTTCTGTGAACTGATTATATGGAGGGACCATGACACCTCTCCAAGAACATCGTAAAGAGGAGCATCAGAGGACGACGACTGAACCGTGGCCGGTACTAACCCATTGTTGAATAATACATGCAGTTCATTCTCTTTACTAAGGCGAAACGAAAGGTTCGGTCAATTGTATGTCATTGAGATGGATGAAGTTTGTAGCTGACCTCAGAAACTCTTCCGACGCTTTGCGTACGCTCCTCAAACTGGACAGATCGATTTGCAAGAAAATCGCCTCCTTGCCAGTTGACTGTTTTAGCTCTGCGATGGCCTTAATTGCCCTATCCCTGCTTCGAGATGCCATGTACACTTTAGCGTTATGAGATAGTAGCGCTCGTACAGTCTCTTTCCCGATCCCGGCGTTTCCCCCTGAGACGACTCAGAAAGTCAGTATCTGAGGCCTCAGAGAACATACAATTCAACTCACCAGTGACAATCATCACTTTCCCAGACAGATCAGGTATATCTCTTTCAGACCATATCGGGGCGGGGGGAAACCACTGAGGGAGCAAATCCAAGTATCGACGAATACCCATAAGTATTGTTGAAAGAAACGATTTGTGGGACGATGATCAAGCCACACAACGAGACAATTGCCTTATCGAAGGTACCTGCCCAGTTATTCATGGCAAATTCGGTGGAGCCTATGGCGAGTCTTTACCGTCCCGCATCTCGCCCAAATCGTCAGTGGTAGCGCAGCGCGTTTTTTTCCAGATCGAACGTGCTCTGGATCCTATGAAGGTCGCTGATGATAGGGCAGTTTTGATGGAAGCTTGTGCTATCATAGGAGAGACCGACGGGAGCTTTACAGTGCGTGACTGAATCTGAAGAAAGGCTCTCACACTTTTGTCTTCGACCCGCCACGCAAAACATCTTCATCCGATGGCTAGCGCTCAAAACTCGAAGTTTTCTGGCGTTTTTATATCGTGGATGTCTATCTCAACGGTCCAATATCATCGGAGAGAAGGAGTCTATATCGGAGACGGCGAGAATGGGAGGAAGATAAGTCGTACCTCGGCGTCTCACCTATCTTTCTTTTCTAGGCGTGTTCATCGATATCGATGACTGTCGATAACGTCGAGTTTCGACGGTAAATACTCGGAGAAGAAGCAGACAATCGATACAGATAGTGGAGTACTACCTAGGGATTTAGGACAAAAGGACTTGGAGACGTCCGATCTTTTTTTTCGCATCATGATGTTCATTCGGCTGCTTTGCATACTGCAAGAAAGCGGGTAAGTTTAACAGCTCTTCACATCGCTACGCTTAAGCGCTTTCATGTCAAAAAATCGCGAGAATGGGTAGAACCTCGCAGCCTCCTCGTGTTTTCCCCATGGCTATCCTTTTCCACGCAAAGAGCGTGTACTACCACCCCGAATTAACCTTTACCTAACAGCTTCTCCCTAACTTTATCCTTTTCACAGACCCTACCCATCATATGCATCCGCATCAGACTACAAGCATCTCTGACCTTCCCTTCCAACATTCCTCCAGTAATCCATAATTATATCGCGGCCCCCGAATTAGATAGGTGAGAGACTAACCCTTTTATCGTTTGCCAGGTATGTCTCTACTATGGGTTCAATACGATGCTTGTTTTAACGCAAGCTCTCGCCAAGAGACGCAAGACTTGGCCATCTTTGACCGGAAAACACGCTCTTTTCGTGTCTTGGTCGGCAATAACGCTATCTGTGGCACGTCATCAACAGCATCTCTCCGGCTTTCCCTTTCCCCACATGTCATCCTGTTGCGATCATCTATACTGCGGATCGATTGTCGAGTTCACTCCAAGTCGTATTGAAGTTGGTGCCACTGGTCTCAAAGTCTTTCTTCGAGTGCGAATAGTCCATACCTATTGTCCTATCACTTCCTAGTCGCGTTAGTGGCATACTTTGAGTAGCATAACCCTCAATTTACTCCTCCTTCGCCCGTCGTGATTTCGAATATCTGAGTTCTGATCCGATTTACCCGGTCGGTTATGTATTGCAAATTCTTGTGCCAGCGGACATACAAAAACATGGCTGATCCAACTTTCTTCTTTCCCTCCTTTTTTACCTCTTCGCCCCGCTTCCTTTACGCGTCAAAACGCTATCCGAAGCTACCCTTGATCTCTCGCGTGCCACTAGGCTATAAAGACCCCTCGTCTCTCCCCAAGAATCTTTAGTGCATTCCCCAGTGTTTCGCTCTCTCTTCACCTCTCAGCTCATCGTCTGAACCTACATCTATCTCCCCAGGAGTTACTTGCAACCTTTGCATGTACTCGAACCAGCTAGGAAGCAGTCACAACCCCCACAGAGGCTGCAAGCACTCCAGCGCCGGATTCATTATAGCCAGCCACTAAATATCTACTCGTCTCAATCTTATATACTTATCTTACTCTACGATGGCCCCTCCTACCACCAACACTTCCTCCGGATACAACACCCCCGATTCCCAGCTGGAATCTATCCTCCCCATCCACCCCACTGCTGCGAGACGCCCCAATGCTATCGTGGTTCAGTCCGAGAACACCCTCTACAATGATGAGTACATCACAGCCAAGTACGTTAATCGTGGTGCTGCTGTCTCTGTTACCGATGGCCAATACGTCGTGACCCCTACTGCTAAACCGTACGAGTTCCAAACCAAGAGGACCGTCGGAAAGACTGGGTGAGTACAATCGTCCTTGTTTCTGAATCTTAGAATTAATTTCGTTATTATCTTAGTCTTATGATGATTGGCCAAGGTGGAAACAATGGAAGTACTCTCTGTGCTACCATCCTCGCCAACCGTCACAACATCACCTGGCACACCAAGTCCGGGATCCAACAACCCAACTACATCGGATCCGTTCTTCGTGCCTCCACCGTACGCATCGGTAGCGAGCCCTCCACCGGCAAAGACGTCAACATCCCTATCTCTGACGTCCTTCCCATGGTCCACCCCAACGACCTCGTCCTAGGTGGATGGGACATTTCCGGATTGTCCATGGACAAAGCCATGGAACGTGCCCGTGTCCTCGACTACGACCTGCAACGCCAGGTCGCGCCTCACATGGCCCTCCTCGGAAAGCCCCTCCCTTCCATTTACTACCCCGATTTCATCGCTGCCAACCAAGAAGCCCGTGCAGACAACGTCATCCCCGGGACTGATAAACATGCTCATCTCGAGCACATTCGCGCTGACATCCGTCAATTCAAGAAAGACAACGGTCTTGACCGCGTCGTCGTGTTCTGGACTGCGAATACCGAGAGATACAGTGATATCATCCCGGGTGTCAACGATACCGCTGACAACTTGCTAGCGTCGATCAAGAGTTCTCACTCTGAAGTATCTCCTTCGACCGTCTTCGCCGTCGCTGCCATCCTCGAGGGCGAGCCCTTCGTCAACGGCGCCCCTCAGAACACGTTCGTTCCCGGTGTCATCGAACTCGCGGAGCGTCACCAGTCTTTCATCGGTGGCGACGATCTCAAATCCGGTCAGACCAAGCTCAAATCCGTCTTGGCCGAGTTCCTAGTCAACGCTGGTATCAAACCTCTCTCCATCGCATCGTACAACCATCTCGGTAACAACGACGGACACAATTTGTCTGCTGAGCCGCAGTTCAAGAGCAAGGAGATTAGCAAGAGCAGTGTTGTGGATGACATGGTCGATGCGAATAGGTTGCTCTACAAGGCACCTGAGGTTGGCGCGAAGGGAGTGCCTGTTGGGAAAGGTGAACACCCCGATCATATCGTGGTCATCAAGTACGTCCCGGCTGTTGGGGACTCCAAGCGGGCTATCGACGAGTACTACTCTGAGATCTTCTGTGGTGGGCGTTCGACTATCAACATCTTCAATGAGTGCGAGGTAAGCTATCTCTTCCCCGTCTGATATGAATTTGTGTTGACTCAATTTTGCTTTCGATAGGACTCCCTGCTTGCGACGCCTCTCATTCTTGATTTGACAATCCTCACTGAGCTCTTGACTCGTATCAAATACCGCGATGTCTCGAACGAAGCCAAGAAGGACTTTGCACCTCTCTACCCTGTGCTTTCCCTCTTGTCGTACATGCTCAAGGCCCCCCTCGTCAAGCCCGGTTCGTACTCAGTCAGCTTGTCCGTTGTTTTACCTCCAACTAATGACTCTATCATTCAGGCACTGAGGTTGTTAACAGTCTCAACAGGCAGCGCAACGCTCTCGAGTCCTTCTTGAAGGCCTGCATCGGGTTGGAAAGCAACAGTGATTTGTTACTCGAGACTAGGATCTGGTAATTGGTTTTACGACTACTGCCAGTCGTGCTTGGGGTTTCAACAACCTTGTCGATGATGATGATGAACGTATAGACAGACTCGGATAGAGGCTATTCAACTGGCCTGACTCTCAAATGGCTCAAAGGGCCTATGTTTTCTTTTTCGCTTGTGCTTCGAATGACTGATATCTACCTACATATATAGTGACTCTTGAATAGATTTTCTCTTTCCATTGAATTGACTCGGTATGGCTCGGACGGCACCCCTTTGTAGACTTTACATTTCCAACCCGATCGAAACCACTTGAAGTTGAAAACCGACGTCGACTGTCGACATGAACACTCGAGAAGAAGAAGCACCACCGATTCGAGTCGAGCAATGGACATCCTTCGAGAGCCTCGAGAGCTATCGAAAAGGCGGCTTTCATCCTGTCCACATCGACGATATCTACCATCAGCGTTATCAGGTGCTCAACAAACTAGGCCATGGCTCGTACGGAACTGTCTGGCTTGCGGAAGATCTCACTTCTGGTCGATTCGTTTCCCTCAAAATTCTTGCCTCTGATAGGCTATCCAAGGACGTTTCTGAGGTCGTCATCCTTCGACGTCTCGCACAGCATAACGCTGACGAACCTGTTCATGATGGGCAAAAGTATATCGTCAAGTTCTTGGACGACTTCCAAATTGAGGGTCCAAATGGTACTCATCAATGTATTGTCACGGAGGTGCTTGGACCGGCACTTGGTCTAGATGATGAATTGGATCAAATCTACACGGACGAGGAGCTCCCGATAGGATTAAGGAAATGCCTTGTCGCCAAAGTTCTTCGTGGGGTGGCATTCTTGCATTCGAGAGGTATTATCCATGGCGGTGAGTTTTTTCTCAAAGTCATTATCAGTTCGAACTATCTAATGTCTGGTTTGCTATATATACTAGACCTTCATCGCGGGAACCTGCTCTTGAGCATTCCAGGTGTCGACCAGATGACTCGAGCAGATTTCGAACATTATCTCGGTTCCCCTCAGAAATACGACCTCCAGAAAAACAAGTCCCCTGTGGTCCACTCTTCTCGCCAACCAGATTATGTAGTCAAAGCATCTGTAACTCTGGGCATGGACCGGATAGAACTCCTCAAACTCTGTCTTCTTTCTGTACACCCATCCGCTATCGATCCCAAAATCTGCGATTTTGGGGAAAGCTTGATCTGGGACCTCGAAACTAAAACCCCACTCGAAGTGAGAATGCACACGCCGTGTGTGTATGCCGCCCCCGAAATACTGTTCCGCGATTTTATTACTCCAGCCGTGGATATATGGGCCCTGGCCGTTTTGACGCTGCAGCTTTTGGGTGGGGGATTAATGTTCTCATCGAGGTATGGCGTCCGGAAAGAGGTGCTGAATGAGATGGTATTGGTATTGGGAAAACTTCCTGACCGGTACTGGACTCAGTGGGATAAGAGTGAGAGAGATGAGTATTTCGACGAAGATGGGAAGTGGGTTGGGGACCCGGCATGTCTAGCGAGTGTGGGTAGGAAGCTTGTGTGGGTATCTGTCGAATGTATGGGAGAAGAAGACATTGGGCTATTGGAAGGGGTGTTGAGGAAAATGGTGCGCTATGAGCCGCAAGACCGCATCTCTGTTCAGGAGGTCGTACAACTGATACCGGAGGGCTGGCTGAAGCCTGAGGAGGATCGCAGTACTATCGGCGTCGCTAAGTGGGCCAAGTGATTCGCTATACCAACTACAACATTGGTCATCAGAGGTCATATCCGGGTAATATCTGCAGAACGGCGATGGGGTCGACTCAAGCTTGGAATATACAGCCGTAATATCGATACGGTGGCTCCGGAATGCGCTCAGCGGGACATCAATTGGTCTCGAGTTTAGTGGGACTGGCATACATAATGCGCTGCTGCTGTTTCTTGTGACGCAGAGACATAGAGTGTACGTGCCAAGTCCACGCAGGTCTCGGATTCAATCTGTCCTTCCTCGCTCTTGTCAATTCCATTCTCCATGTCACTGTAGCGCTTCGCTTCCTGGTCAATGCATGCATCAATGTATATGGGGACCTTAGCAGTCATATACCATGAAAGTATTATCAAGATTTTGTGACTACGTACTCGGTGCTGCCGATCTTGGGATCAAAATATTTCGGTCTTTGGTTTCCTTCGCTTTGGATGTACTTAGAGGTTCAGCTTAGCATGCATCTCATCAGGTCAAGGTCTACGCGAAACCAGCTATGCACGGTCTAGGAAGTCGATACACGATACTTAGATACGCCCAAGTACTGTCTTATATCGATCAGAAGCGCCATAATTTCGTCTCAAACTTGCTCATGGACGGATAGGTCTAGGACAGGTCATCATTTGTCAAATTAAACCTACTCAAGTAATACAGTAGCCCGAACACTGTGGATAAACCGTACGTGGTCGTTTGAGAGGTACACCCGATGTCATACTCGAGATCTAAACGAGACATTTGATCGATGCCTGGGATGCTCAAGAGCACGTTTCCGGGGTGCAGGTCTGTGTATTTGCATGATGAGAAACGAAGGTGAATTGGTTATAGACGAAACTGACGCACCACTGTGGATAACACCTTTGTAAGAACGCCACTCCACGGAGAATCTTGGCGACAAGGGATTTGGCGACTCCTTATGGAAGGTGCTCGTTCGTGTAGCTCTCGACCTGGAAATCATCGAAGAATTTGATAACATATTTGCGTCCGTCATGAACGAAACGCGACTCGTCGTGCTCTTCGAGACGTCGAAGGATAGCAGTCCCAGAGGTAGATTTCGAGACATCAGCAGACAGAATCTTGAGCGCGGTGAATCGGCCTGACATGAAATTCTCAACGAGTCATAGCCATAGCCTAGTTTGTTGAGTATGATGGAAGCCGCCGATATCGTGACGGTAAGACTCGATTCTCTCTGCATCTGCGTATCGCCCACCCGAAAGCTTGGGGGCATGCTAGTCAAATCATAGCTGTTCATGTTCAATTGGAGAGATAGACCAGCCACTGCCATGAAGAATGTCGATGAGAGTCAAGATAATTTCTGCAAAACGTCGCGTTGTTGATCACTCTAATTATAACTCGCGTCAAATAAATAAACAATTTATTATTGCCAAAGCACCTAAGGTTAGGGTTAGGACGGTAAAAAGACCAAAAAAAAAGGAGCCCGCCCAGCCAGAGTGGCCGAAACAGGACAGGGAAATATTGAGACGGTACACGGCCCGAAGGCAGTATAAGCCGCAGAGTGCCTCTGTATGGACAAGGTCGCCGTGCTATGGAGGTCCTCCACGGCCCACAGACCCAGGTACTTGAAGGAGTCTATGCCATCAAGGTAAGTATGAGTTGTTAATGAGGTTGGGGGCAGCCTTTTATACGAGGGAGAGTGCGCACGGACCAGGGTGTGTGGCGGAGCTGAGCCACAGCTTCCGGATGACACAGGCACAAATCAACGACATTAGTAAGCAGCGCCATTAGTAAGCAGCTGTCAGTCGATCTTGCTTGCGGTGAACTTCGAATTCCGATCAAGATCTTGAAATGGTCAACTACGATAATATTCTTGAGACTCTGGACAAATATTCCTCCTGGTCTACCCACAATGACTCTGTCAGTCTCGTAGCAACCCACCTGTCTATCTGTCGCTCTACTGACTTGCGATCGTGTCAGTATAGGTACTCCTGGAACCGTACACTTACATCACATCCAACCCCGGCAAAGAAATCCGAGGTTCGATGATAGCAGCGTTCAATCGCTGGTTGAACGTCCCACCCGATAAACTCAAGATTATCGCGAAAGTCGTCAACATGCTTCACAGTGCTAGTTTGTTGTACGTGCGCTTGCTTGTACATCCATGGATGTTAATGGACTGACACTTGCGCAGAGTAGATGACATCGAGGATGATTCACAGTTGAGACGAGGCAAACCAGGTCCGTATGTGATTTCTTGACATTAAATTCTGATTGTCGAGCCAGGAAACGCGATCAGTGGCCCATAAGATATATGGGATCCCACAAACGATCAATACAGCCAACTACGTATACTTCCTTGCTTATCAAGAGCTTTTTGCTCTTCGGAAAGACCCAACGGAGGTACATGATACAATTCCGGACGACAGCAGAGTAATACCAGACAGAGATCTAGATCGTATCGTCACAGGTATGAACTCAGTCCTTCTCGTCGCATTCTGTCATCCCTCTCATCCTGGAATGGAAAGCCGAACTGTTATCTCTCCACCGAGGTCAAGGCCTAGAAATATTTTGGCGTGACTCTCTGCAATGTCCCACAGAAGAAGAATACATATCTATGGTCAATGATAGTGCGTCTTCTCTCACCACATTGACATCATTGCCTCGTGTAGATAACGTTGAATCGATATCAGAAACGGGAGGTCTACTTCGGATAGGAATAAAACTCATGATGGCTTGCTCGACTACGAACACTGACGTGTACGTCACCTCATTCATTCCTCTACACAAACTCAAACTCAACAAACCTGAGTGACTTCCTTTTTTCCCACTCAGAGATTATGTCCCTCTCGTCAACATGATCGGTATATATTTCCAGATCAGAGACGATTATATGAATCTGCAGAGTACCGAGGTATACACTCTTTCTTCCTCATTCTCCACGCACGCACAGTATCCTGATATGAATGTGATAAAACTAGTATACAACGAACAAAGGCTACGCGGAAGATCTCACAGAGGGGAAATTCTCTTTCCCTGTGGTCCATGGTATACACGCCAATGATAGGAACAGACAAGTACTCAGTTAGTCTTTTCATCTCCCCTCCACCCGCTTCCCATCTCATCTCATCCCATCCCATCCCATCTCATCCCATCCCATCCCATCTCATCCCATCCCATCCCATCCCATCTCATCCCATCCCATCCCATCTCATCTCATCCCAAATTTCCTCCCCACTAACACTAATTCAACTCCTTGCTTTGAAACAGACATCCTCGCAAAAAGACCCACAAGCCCAACCCTCAAATCACACACGATCGCATACCTCCGGGATACGACGAAATCGTTCGAGTATACACTTGGTGTTTTAGCGAGTTTGGAGAGGCAGGTGAGGGCGGAGATTGGGAGGTTGGGTGGGAATGAGGGGTTGGATAGGGTGCTGGAGGGTTTGGAGATTCCTACGCCGAGTGAGAAGGAGTAGGGTCTTAGCTGGATGGATGGACGGACGGACTGGATTTTGTATATTACGAACTCCAAATTGTAAATCCAAAGCAAGAGATTTATCGATACATTTTATCCGAAACAAAACTCAAAACGAAACATCATCATCTACTAATCAACTCAACTCAACCACTGCTCAAAACACCCCCTGCAAACTCTCATCATCCAACTCCCTCAACAACTCCCTCGCCTCCCTCGCAGGTCTCGCAATCGACGGTCTATCGCTAGCCACACTTTCCAATACTTTTTGGGCAACACTGCGGAGCAGTGATAGTTTTTGGAGGACGTTGGGGTCTGTGGAGTCTGTGTGGGAGTATTCGTCTTCGGGGGAGAGGAGGGCGACTATTATGTGGGAGGATAGGGGGGATGGAGGTGTTCCTGCGGTTAGATGTGATCTGGGGAAAGAAACATCAATAAACTGGGATTATGGGTAAGGAGATGGCACGTACTCGATGATAGGACGTAGGAGCTCGGGATAGGCGGATAATGACGCAGCGAGGCTGGCAATGGATTCGACGTAGTGATCTAGAAGGTGCAGAGGTAATTGTCAGCAAACAATAGAAAGCTGAGAGGAGAAAATAATGTTTTACCATCATGGCTCTCCCCAAACGCATCAGAGACGAGCGCCACACAGCCTTCTCTGGCCTTTTCACCAACGTTCGCAGCTGCGTTCCTCACAACATATCCTAACGCCAATACCAAACTACTAGCAATCGCATCGTCGTTCCCTTTAGCACCAGTAATAAGCTCCGTGACGACAGGATCAACCCTAGGTTGATTCCTCATCAAGACACCCAAAGCTTGAGCCGCTTTCGTTCGAACGACAATACTAGCAGGATCACTAGCACTCTTAACAAACGTTCGTTGTAATTGTGGGAAGAACGGTTTGACAAAGGCAGGGATCCGCTCGAGCATGGATGTGAGAGCGCTGAGGATAGCGGTTTTGACGGCAGGCGGATACGTCGTGGCTTGTGTCGCCACACGGATGAGGGGACCGGTGAATGGTACGACGAATGGTTTGATAGCGCTTTCTTCGGTTCTTTCGACGAGGTCTCCGATGGCGTAAGCTGCTTGTTCGCGTTGTTCGTTGCTTCCTGTGGTGAGACCTGCGATGATGATGGGGACCATTGGTGAGACGCCTTTGGGGAGGCTGAATCCTGGGACGTAGTGGCCTGGTGGACCTGATGCTTCGATGCTCCGTCGGAGAGGTACAACTAGCGGTTCCAACTCGTCCTTGGGAATGGATTTCACAAAGGCATCCAATGCACGCCACGCGGCTGTGTGGACGGGGACAATGGAGTCTTCGAGAGAGGATATCAGTTGGCGGATCCAGTCGATACGGTAGAGTGATACATCGAGTTCTGATTCCTCGCAGAAGATGGCGAACAGCTCACACGCGCTTACGCGTCTTTGTGGGGAGTCGTTTTTGGCCCTGTGTGTATGGATTAATATATGAACCGTCAAAAACAGAAGATTGAGGGCTTACCATCCCATGAGGACCATGAGCACTGTGTTCAGACCTTCAGCATCACTTATGGATGCAAAAAGCGCCCTGATAGCCTCGTCGACTGCAGACTTGATTTCCTCGTCCTTTTCGACCTCTCTTGCCTTGACTAGAGAGTTCAAAATGACGGTGATACGACGACTCAGCGCGTTGCCAGCGACAGAGACAAGCGACGCAAGAGCTCGAATATTGAATAGAGTCATGGGCGTCGCTGTCAAAGTCGGGATCAAGACAGGGAACACAGTCGAAGCACGAACCTAATCATGAAGGGTCAGTGGGATAGCTCATACTAATTCGAGCAGGCAATACGCACACTCATCACTTCTCGGAGAGCTTGAAGAGCTGTACCGGAACCCTTTCCAGGTTGGCGGAGAGCTTCAAGGAGTGTAGGGATCGTTTGATCGATGGCTTTGGCTCCTAGATGTTCCTGGAGGATATCGAATGCCCTGGCAGCCGCTGAACGAACGTTGGCTTCATCGTCGACCAAAGAGACGCGGACCATGGTGATGATGTCGTCTTCGTGTCCTTCGCGTTGTGTCTCGGTTGAGTTCTCCCTGACCATGATATGAGTAATGTGGAAAATCATAGAAACGGCCAGGGACTTACATGAGCTCGCTCAACGTCAAGCAAACACCTTCTCTCGTACGGGCATCCAGCGACGTGGACTTTGTCCGGAGAATCTGAATAAGTTCACCCATGATCTTCTCACCATATTTGCGACATAATTCTGCAGTTGTTCGAGCAGCCGTCTATATGATTTCGACAGTCAGCTAAACACAGAATCCATGAGACATGAACATACCTCTTGCTGCTCAAACTCGGAGGCAGATATGAGGACAATAATCTGGTTCATCAACTCAGGTAGGATCTCCCGTACTACGAAAGGAAAATGATCAAAATAAGGTCATAGAGAGCACGGTTGAATGACGTACCTGTCTTGGGGGTATTGTGCACCAGTGCTTTCCATATTTGCATAGAAGATTGGCGAACAACGACGACACCATCCTGGCGAACCAGGTAGAGTGCAGAGAGAATCCGGTCACGACGCTCCGTGCCCAAGACTTCAGTAAGGGCACGTCTGGAGGATTCTGCAGTTGCGGCAGCGATGTCTTCCTCGTCGAGCTCGGAAGCCTTTCCGCTGATCCCACTGACCTTGAAGAGCAGCTCTCCGACAAGAGTAACGGATGATTGCTAATGACATGATTAGTTATGGACATGGAAGAATCAAAGGTACAAAATCGCTTACCCGGATGCGCCAACCTGGGTCGAACATTCCTTGTTCGAGCTCGGGAAGGAGCAAGTCGATGGCTTTGGACGAGTAATTGGTAACAACCATTCTACCAGCACGCATGGCTGCCTCTCGGACATATTCCTCTGTATCAGAAAGTCCACTCAAAATGGGAGCAATGATCTTTGGCAAGTGGGGTTGGAATCGAGTGCCAAAAGTCGCCGGCAAGAACACAAGGAGAGACATGAAACCTTCCCTCACAGTAGCGCGTGGTGATTGTGCATTTGCGATGATGTCGGGCAAGAGGCCTTCGAGACGTTCCATTCCAAGACCGGAAAGAACTTCACTCAGACCTTGAGCAGCTCCTTGACGGTCAACGCCAGACGTATCCGTCTTGAGAGTTCGAAGTAATCCAGGAACGAGGTCAGGGAAATTGATCTCTCCGAGACGTTCCACCAGAGTACCCAGGGCTTTGGCAGCAGTGGCACGAGCTTCTGGTACAGGGTCGACGAGCACCATGTGGACAAGAGGTAACAAGCCAGAAAGATACGGTACAAAGTCCTTAGAGTCTGTGAGAGAAGCGAGATTGCCGACAATTTGAGCAGCCTTCTTCTTGGTATCGGCACCTCGTTCGCGTAGCCCGCGCTCGAGGATTGGTACAACCTATGCCATGATTTAAGTATATTCGAACAGATGGAATGACAGAGAGGCTCACCAAAGCAAGTGACGAGTGGTCAATATAATGCATGAATGACGTTTTCAGTAGCGATGTCAATGCCATGGGAGTCTTGTCTGGGTCGACAAGAGCCTTGAGAAGGACCGGGACCAAAGACTGAATCTCAGGATTGCTAATGACTTCTCCGAATTGTTTCAAGCTCTTGTTAGCGGCTGCTCGTACTTGAGCATGGGAATCGGTAAGAACGTCACTGAGGCGAGGGATGACGATTGGTAGAGAAAGTGAAAGTTGTCTGGGTGAACAATAGGCCATCATTCCGAGAAGCTCGATTGAACCCTTCTTCGTCCGCCACTGTTTTTCATCGAGACCAGAAAGAAGAGAAGGCAGAATCAACTTGACGCCATAGCCAGATAGGTTTCCCATGATGACGCGAGCTGCATCTTGAGTAGCTTCTCGTACATCTGCTGTGGTGTCTCCGAACGAGGACAAAAGCAAAGGAAGAACGAACTCGATGTAAGGCTCGAAAAGTCGTCCAAGGGTATTAGAGAGTGTCTCGAATGCGAACATAGCTCCTTGCCGAGGTTCGTAGCGTTTTTTATCCTCAGTCGCTGCGCGCAACCGGCCAATAATATCGAATTCTTTCATCCCGCCAATACCAGTCCCCTTCAGAACACCGGCCAGTCCATATGCTGCGCCTCGACGCACAGCGTATTTCGGAGATTGGAATAGATCATCGAATAGACTGTTCACCAACAGCGCAACCCTCGGTCTCATGAGCTTGACTAGAGGCACTAGACAATCTGACACCGCGATCTGCACCTGCTCCGATGGCGTCTTCAAAGCCTCGACAAGTCGGTCAACGATGACGGGTATACGCGGGTCCGTGGAATCTAAATGCCTCGCAACACGACCGAAAAGGATGACTACAGCCTCTTTGATTTGGTCTCCAGTCTCTGTGGCAGGACTTGGGCCACTGAGATGTTCCTCGAACATCTCAATGAGGCCTGCGAGCCTATTGGAACCGTGTTCGTCGATGATAGTGGTGCCTGCATTGAGCATGCCTCGCCGTACTTCCGGATTTCTATCACCAAGGGCTTCATCTTGTATCAAAAATTTGAAGAACGGTTCAACATCGTCGTCAGTGAATGATGGAGAAAGCAGTTCGAAACCAAGAGCAATTGCTAAGCGGGTAGCCCATGGATCCGAACGATCAAGACTCTGAGAAATCACCATGCCCTAGAAATGAAACTCAGTATTGTGTCAAATCAATTTAGCTGAGCGGACTCACGTATTCATCGAATTCTGGTGCCAAGATTTTGGCCTACAGAGCAAGGGGAGTAAGCTACAAGCTGAAAGTCTCGGGTATAGCTATAATATACCTTTTCGCGATAGAAGTCTTGCAGTGCAGCTAGAGTTGACCGAATGGTTTGCGGCCAATGTTCTACACCTTCAGCGATGGCAGCGGCAGAACTTTTACGAACATAAGCATTTTCGTGGTCTTATGCTAGTGATAAGTGTGGCAAAAAAATAATAACTGCAGGTCACTCACCAAGGAACTCGATGAGCTGATTGATGAATGTCTCTGGGACGTCCAAACCATTATCCTCCCAGACGTGCTGAGCTAATCTGGCGTTCTGTTCGTCATCGTCGTGGTATGCTATCCACAGTTCAGGCGACCAATCCATATCCGTCAAATCAAATGGCTGACAATGCAATGGTGCATTAGAGAATAGTCAACAGTACGAGAAGGCTAAACACACCTGTAGAGTCTGAAGACAAGAGTTCCGTACATACACCTCTTGAACAAGGGTGCCACGAATCAAGACGTTGAGCTCTTCCTTTGTCGCTGTTGCGTAGATGGCTTCACCGAGATCAACCAATGCCGACGATGCTGCTTTGGTAAGTTTGGGTTGGTGGTTGATGATAAGGAGTAGTGTTTCCATTGCCTTTGTACGAGGGAACGCTGGGCTCGAAACTACGAAAAAGATATGAGTGTCGGTCAACGGAATCCAACAAATATAACATACATTCCCCGCAATGGAATTTGATCACATCCAATGCTAAGGCGATTTGCTCTAGCGCTTCCTCTTGTTCCTGGACCCCTATCCCTCCTTGAGAGACAACTTCAGCGAGAAGAGGGAATGCGTATGAGAAGGTGGCAGCATCAAAAGGGGCTTGCTCTGACAAAAATCGAAGGCGATAGAGAACTCGAACCACCAATACTGTGATCAAATGGAGATATAAGCACGGGGGACATTGACTGCACTAGAATACATACGATCGATTTGTTCGGCTTGCAACTCTTCAGGGACAGCTTCTACCTTCAAACTCCGTAACGTGGCTACGCCGACCCACTTTCCAAAGAGCTCAAGACGATCAGAGCTGCATTTAGCCAGTTCCTAGCGAGTAGGATCAGCATACGTGCACAGAAAAACGAGTGGCACGACTTACCAGATACGTCTCAAAGGCGCTGGGGCCAACCAGGACGTTCCCTTTGGTCAAAGCTCCTTCCAGTAAGAGGGACGCAACAGACGATATATACAAACTAAATTCGTGAACATTGGCAGCAACAAGGCTACGAACAAGGTGGAGACCACGTTCAAGATGCGCCTTGACGAGATTGACTTGTTGACGCGTCCGAGACTCTTTTTCAAGCTGAGCGTTAACCAAGGCTTGTTGCTGTTTCGTCAGAGTGACAGATCCTGACGCCTTCTTGTTTGCAAGAGATTTCCGTAGCTCGTCGTCCCATTTTGCCATTTCGGAGTCCTTACCTTTCCGCACTTCCAATTGATCTTTCTTCGTGGCGAGAACTAGAAGAAAATCGTTGAGTGTGTTGTTTCAAGATCGTGTGGATTGGTGATTACCGTCAACGTAAGTGGTCCCTTCAGGCGTCGCCCAGATACCGAAATCGGTTTCGGTCAATGCGTTGACCAATTCCGGATTGATATCCAGGCGTAATTGTTCTACGACTCGGGGTAGAACCGATTCCGGAGAAACAAAAGCCATAGTGCTTACAGCACGATACCCTGCCTGTGAAAACCCAGACTATACTGACATAAGCTTCTGATTGATAACACCCTGAAAAATTCACCAACGTTCAGGGTCGACGCAGCAATCACTGCGGTGAACAACTTGTCCAGGTTTCGATCCACTAGATCGTGAGGGTCAGCGCCAGCCTTTTGACACAGTTCGATCCAAGTTTGTCGAGAGGGTCCAGCTGATATGGTCAAGGTCAGCATCCATGGAAACGAGGTTGTATGGACGACATACAAATCAAATTATGATGAGCCAAGACGACGAGGTCAACAAGTAAACCTTCTCGTGTTGACACATCTAGACTCTCGTCAAAAGAGACGCAGTTGAGCAGGAACGTAGATAAGCGTCCGTGCTTGTTCCACGAAACCTCCTGGTCATCAATTGCCTTTGAAGATGTAGGTTTTCCCCGGGAGATATATGTCGTGAGCGCCTCGCGAGCAATTTGATTAGTCAAAAGAGGTAAACGAGCAGCTGCAGCGTTGACCACAGCAAGTGCGTCTCTTCTAGTCTGGGATGACGGGCTATCGACAGCCAAGTGCAAAAACACGAGACCAAGTTGATTCCTGAGAAGCTACAATGTCAGTCGGGAGCACAAGCATCTAGAGGTATCCAGAAGACGAACCTGAACGATTCGTGTTTGATCAACTCGTTCTTGAAATACGTCAGTGTAACATCAGCTGCCCTAAGGAGCCATTTCTCGTCCTCCAAATCGGTAAGTTTCTGATAGACCTTATCCCACAGTAAGAACGATGGCTTGGATGCACTGGATGGAAGAGATTGAATCGTGGTATTGCGCGAGATGATATCGTCTACAATGGAAGATACAAAGAAGGGAAAAGTAAAAGTCAGAACAGGATTTATTGCGTGTAAAATGTACGCTGTATCCACCGAATTTTCCAGAACGAGACAAAGGACCCAGAAGTACGGAAAGCGCGATATAGCCTTCGAGAGGGCCGCCGGAAGATGTCAGAGGGTTAGTGGAGACTGTCTTGAGATTGGCCTCGAACGCGGGGAGAACGGCCTTTGCGAAGGAATAGGATGCATCAGACGCCGGGTCCACGCTTTCCCAAAGAGCAGCACCAGCGAGCGAACAAAAGGCGTGTCGGACTGTCGGCTTGGAGTTGTTCATCTCCTTCGCGATCAAGGCAATCGTATCGGATGATAACGCCTTGTTAGACTGTAAGAGGAAACCAATATGGGGAGGTAATGCGGCCGCTAGAGCATCGGTCGCTGCGTCATGAGTCTCTTTGGAGAGAAGTGGCGGGACTATCTGGACGATCGATTCGGAGACCGAAGCTGATGGGCTCAGGAATTGTAACATCGAATAGAGAGCCACCCGATGCTCAGGCCCCGCCGTTTTCCCTGATTTTGGGAGGGACATAAGCTCAGTGACAGCCAAATCAAGATCGGCTGAAGAAGTGTTTATCTTGACGAGGATCTTGAAAAGCTCAATAGAGTTGGCACGGACGACGGGGTTGCTTGATTTTGTGCTATTCAGCGAAGGAGTGAGGAGCCGCTTGAAAGTATCCGATCCGATGGGATGGTTGAATGCCCGAAAGAAATCGGTGATCACTGCCACAGAATAGATCGGTATAGTAAGAGAAAGGAGCGACTAGATGACCACTTACCACTGAGAGAGTATTCAGGAGATCGAAGCACGGCTTTCTCCATAGTGGGTAACACAGTATTCGTGAGGTCGTCTTGAGAAACGGAGGTACTGATGAAATCGTGCAGAGCCATCTTCAAAGAAACAATTGAGATATGTAAGAGATCTGTAAAGAAGGAACGTACTGAAACATGAGACGGAACGGGTGTTTTGGACATGAGGATAGAGGTGGTATACAGGCTCAAGATGTCAGTCTAAAGGAATGGAGTTAGCACATTATACTTTACTCGTGATGTTAGAGTACCTTTAGGTTAGAAGATATGCGTGGTTCTGACTCGTCGTGAATGCCCTTTAGTCTCGTCGTGACGTCGACCGCGGTACCGATCAAAGATACCATTGTAAGAGGTGCTTGACTCGATTTTGCATGAGCAAGCAAAGTGGTTACGAGGGTAGGAATTTTTTTGGGTGCCGATCGTAGAGCCCTTCTGGTTCGCACCAGAGCGCCTTTCTTCATGGAGGGTTTTGTCCGGACAGAATCGAGTATAAGGTCTAGGAGGGTTGCAGTAGTTCCAACAAGTACACGCCAAGCATGAGTCTCAGTGAAGTCGGGATTGACGCGGAGACATGCGGTATATAATCCGCACGACCAGCTAAGGAGTACGAATACATCGGATGATGCATGAGAGCTACGCAACAGGTGAGTTAAATGAGTCATTCAGCAAGAACGAGAGACGCACCTGGAAGATCCTCGTTTCGCGAGTTTCCCAACTTCATGCGATAGCCATCCCAAGACCTGCTCTGTAACACCCATTTTGTTTTCGTCCACAGGTCCGTCGGGGGTTCCCCGTAACTCATCTCGTCTCACTAACTCTATTCCTACAGCCTCGACCGCCTCTCTCGATGCAGTATCGACGTATCGTGGATACGTAAGAGTCAACAATTTGAAGATGTCCATGCATTGCGATAAATTCAGGTCTGGAATAGAATAAGCTCCGACTACGAGGCAGTCGTATGAAAGTGCACTTACCGCCATGCTTAGCCAATGAAAGGAGTTCTTCCTCGAGGAACTGGATTCTATCGGTGGTCTTGCTTGTCAGAAGCTTGTTCTGAGCGAGTTGGAGTGATTTGGACCATTCACTAAACACGCGGTCGCGCTGCCACGAGCCATCATCTGGATTGTCGTCCGAAGTAGTTGCTGTAGATAGCCAAGATTGAATTTCAGACTTGCTCATGGATCCGGTGGCAGCCTCTTTGGCTTTCAGCCTCGCAAAAGTAGGTTTTCCCGGCAGCGTGAAGACGAGAGGAAGGATGAATTTAGAGTTGGTGCTAAATTTCAGAACTTCAAATCAAAAAAATACAAGTGTTGTTTCGTCCAACCGCCGTCGCCGTGATCGTCAAACAACGCGTGACTTCCGGAACCGATCGAGTCAAACGACGTCCAAAAGAGTCAACACTTTCACGAATAAATTTCATTCGTATGAATTTCAGAGGTGTAACAATATCAATCAGTACATACGTCGGGAAGATCATCAATGGAATGCTAGCAATTCCCTAGCAAGGCGCCAAAATATTCCCAAAGTACCTGCCGATACCAGCCCCATCCTTCACGATCGCACCGATGAAAGTATCAGGACGTACAATGACAATGACTGGATCGTCTTTGATCATATACGCATGATGCGCATGTTCGTATTCATCAATGAGCATCTCCACATGTCGACCGTCGGCAACAGGTGTACCATCATCCTTCGATCGAATGACAACAACCTGAACAATGCCTTCAGGATATTTGGACAGAGCATCTACAGCGTCAATTAGAATATCATCATGTCCTCCCACAGCAAATGCGACTGCCGTGTGAATGGAAGGCTTGAAGAGCGAAAAGAGTGAGGTCTCGATCCCATTCTCAACATGAATGAGTTTGGGAGCCTCAGGTGCACGATCACCAGCGCATAAACTTCCCCGCCCCTCGTACCCAGAATATGCACGAGCTCGAACATCTTCGGGATCAAGAGGCGTAGTGTCACGTTCCTCGATTACGATGTCGCTGAAACGATAGTTGATGCCGTACATCTCGAGAGCGCTATTGCGCCAGCGGAACCAGCCAGATTCCGTGTCTTTTTCCTCCTTGTTTTCGGGCTCGTCGAGAGGCTTTTCCTTGGCAACGCTATGGGTGTATAACGCAGTGGTGGCGTGCAACATCTGAGTGATAACAGGGAGACGTTCGAGGTTGAAAGAAGTGAGGAGGCCGGGAACGGAGTGGCCCTTGAGGACAAGAGCGAGCTTCCACGCCAGGTTGGACTGAAGAGGTGGGCTATAAGAACCAAGGTAATGGTGAATTGAACGATAAATATCTCTCACAGAGTCTTGAACGCTACAATTCATTCCTTGCCCACCAGTAGGTGAGTGTACGTGAGCAGCATCTGTGATTTTGAGAGTCATGTCTTGATATCGAGATCACGATCCGAATCGTACCTCCTACGACGAATGCCCGTCCTTCTTGGAATTTATTTATCATCCGCATGTTCGGTCTAAGAGATATCAAGCAGTTAATTTATATGATTCATAAGAGAATGACTTACTTGAAGTACGACAACCAGGAAAAATCGCCGAATTCGAGATCTGTGCGTCCTGTTTCAGTGTGGATAAATTGCTTGACTTTGGTAGGTTCGGCAAGGTCTGTGAGATCAAAGTTTTGACCAGTAATACCGATGCCAAATCTATTGTCTGTTGAGCTAAGAGGCCGAGCCATTATGCTGCATATAGCGCAGATGGCGGGTAAGAGGGGATTTATGCGATTGAAATACGGAGAGCCTACGTGAAATGCCCAGGTTTGCCCCAGATGTGCCAATACTAAAGCAGAAAGAGCATTAGACTAAGCACAGGAATCAAAACACGGTGCATTACATCATTGGTGAGACCTTTGATTTCGACGTCACCCCAGATCATACCATCTGCATCGCGAGTTTCACCTTGGAAAGTCAGATTTAAAAGCTTGCGAGTCGCTCCTGACAGACGCCAACGTCAATATGAATGACCTTCAAAAATCGGGCCGATACTACCCTTGGCACCATCAGCACCGATCAAGTATCGAGCTCGAACGATCTCAACAATGTCCTGTGCATCCTTAAAGTGATGGGCAATGGTGGCGGTTACAGACTCTTCGTCTTGCTGAATGTCGGTAAGTTCTTTGTTGAGCTCTACGGTAACGCCATACACGGCTAAGCGGTCGCGAATGATCTCTTCCAGCACGGTCTGACTGAGACATGCCCCATTAGCCTGTCGATATGGTAAACATCGATATTTGTGATTCAATGGAAAAGGTATCATGCTCACATAAGGACGATCTGGCCAAATCACACCTGTCTTTTCGTACAAATCCCAGGTCTTGACGACCTCAGTACCACCCGGAAGCTTGTAGGCACGCATAGTCGGAATGGGGGTCGCTTGCTTTCGAACCTCGTCAAGACCAAGAATCTTGAATAGTTCAAAGGTGCGGGGCTGTGAACCCAACGCCTGAGTTCAACATGCATCCGAGATGGACAGAAAGTAAAGCAAAGTTACCTGAACACCAAAACCGCGAGAACCTACGCGAAAGCTTTGGTTCTTGTCGATGATACGGACTTGGATACCGCTTTGGATGAGTGATAGGGCCATGATTAAACCTGCAGGGCCTGCGCCAATCTATGAATATGATTTTCAGTAAAGGTGTCTGTTAGATTCTATTGTAAGTACGGCGTACGATTAATACTGGAATATCGGTGGTGGAGCCAGACATGTTGGTCTAAACTGTGAGGCGTGCAATATGAAATGTGAGTACATTCATGAGAAGCATATATATAGTAGCGTCCTTGGACTTCCTGATGGCCAAAGTCATAGGTCAGAACATGAAGATGGCCGGGGTCGCCGTTATCGCGCTCATCGTGGGCTTACTGCCCGAAATTCCCGCGTTTATTTTCGAAAAGAACATCATTTGTGCCCAAGAGTCTAGATATGGACGTGGTGAGGACAGCTAAGGGCCCGGAAGACATAGAGGCCAATGGAGGTTCGAGAGAGTCTCAGAGAAATGCAGCGGCTGTCACGATAGACGCGAACGCGACGTGACTCAACGTGACGGTTGCCTGAAGTTCCGGATGTCTTTAGACTCTTTTCGTACACTTTCCAAACACTTTCCATATCCCACACCTTCCTGCAAGGTACAAGCCAGGTAAATTATAATGGGTGAAAAGATATTACACTAATATGTCCAGGACTAAAACTTCCAACGAACGAACGAAAAGATGGAAGGAGAAACGAAATAAGTCCAATCTGACCTCTGCACTGGTTCAAAAACTTATTATTTGACTGGCAACCGACTCTCGAATTCGCGCTCGCTAGTGGTTGTCCTCAACTTCGGCTTGAGGTCGCTTTTGAACCTGAATGCTGGACGCTGCGTTGAGGGAGAACTGGACGTAGAGTCCGGTTCAACTGCATCCGCTGGGTTTGCTTTGGCGCCGGGTTTAATACCCTTCCCGGAAGCGATACCAAGTGGATTCGAATCTCTAGGAGAGGCAGATTGCGTGGTAGAGCTGTCGTCGATTTCATCCCCCGTGTTTGTCTCTACAGGTCCTTGTAGCTTCGCCATCCCGCTTTGCATCTTCGCCTTTCCCATCTGCGAAATTTCGGCCCCGCTTTGGGTCATACTCATTGCCCTTCCACGGATATATTGTCCAGCACCTTGAAAACAGAGAACAGAGATAATTAGCCCCTGACGGCTATGACGAGTTTTTTGTGTGGCCAACCTCCAAGAACTTGTACGCCTCCTCTAAACGACGAGTAAGCCTAGTTAGCCTGGTTCTTGTCCTCATCAGCAGTTAGGCAAACTCACCTCAATTTACTCCCAAATCCGCTAGAGGTTACTGGGCTTGATCCAGTATTAGGTACAGTGTCGGAATTTGCAGTTCCAGCTCTGGAAATTTCCTTTTTCTCGGTCGCGTTTATCTCCATGATGCGTGTTCGTGGATTGATTTCCGAGACGATGGCTGTTGAGAGCAAGTCGCAGAGCTACTCCTGTAGCTTGTCGATTCCGGAGCTTGGATCTTCACTCCTATCTCAAATGTCTCAAATCATGCACACGATCGCTACAGATAGCATTTTACCCCCGCCCCGAACAAATAGGAGGCGATCGAATGTTCGTCATGGTCTGTCCTATCTCAAGCTATCTATCGTACTCATGGTGAACTGATATTGAAGCTTTGACCGACGAGCCCTCTGCAACCTTCCGCCCCCTTGATTTGGACATTCGAAGACCAGACGATCAAGTAATCTTGCAAACGGGAGAGAAAGCAAGGCATCAGAATTCATGCCATCAAACTCCTACATAGGAACGACGATACACGACTTTTCCACAAAAAGACTAGCTCAACGAGTATACGGAGGGTTGCAGATCCAATATCCTACAAAACGAATTCTACTAGAAGATGCAATCATCGCTGGGGCGGCGATCTTCAGTCATCGGCGCAGGATTGGGGATCGAATTAATCCAGTCCTATACTCTATAGACGTTCCAAACGACACTTGAGACTTAGATACGGTACGTCCCTCATCAATCAAATCAACTTCTATGGCACATTTTTGACGGCAGGTCGAGTTCAAGAAAATAACAGTGTGGCAGTGACAAAAGATATATGTCACCTCCAGACATGTCTTATGCATGTCACTCGAAGGTCGTCCTAAATGCATCTCCAGCTAAAAATCCTTTATCGATCATCTACGGTGACAAAGGGAAGCCTAGACGAAGTCATATCATCGTGGAATATGGCCCCGAGATTGCCATGCCATTCTCTGATGTATAGCTACCCCGCATCGTAATGTGATCCTTGTAGTGTAGTACGTCTCAAACTGTCGATCTCGGGAGCGTTGATCCTGATGCTGTTGAACAACTCACGACAAATTCCCGGGCCGAACATGATTTGATCTTTCCTCGGTGCCGCCTCCGACATACTGTCGTCAAAGAAGGAGGAAATCTGACTCTCACCCACCTCTGATGTGACTCTCAATGTTTACTGAACGACAGTTCTAGACATACAGGCAGTCATCAATGGTCAGAATGACTCTAGTTTTGCAAAGAGCTGGACAGCCGTCATGTTCTCACCTAAGACGCATCGCCCCAAGACTAGCGATGGCACCGACAGGACATTCTTCTTGGATTGGGTCGTTCTTAGATAAAAGGCCCCTTACCAGCCTCTCCGCTCAGCTAACCACTCGGAGGCCCCAGAGAGACTGTGAGTCACTGCAATTCACTCACCGTTCAAATCAATCCTCATACTATCACCAGATAAACGTCCATTTTGTCGTGAACAGATCAAAACCTATACTTCAGCTCCCTTCTATACCATGCAATCGCAGAACGTCACCCTGCCCGAGATTCCGGAACTCTATGATCCAAATTTCTTAGACATTCTTCTCCCTCCTTCTCCTCTATCCCCTTCAGTTGCCTTAGAGCAAGACACCACACCCAAAAATCCCATGATAGACGCGCTTATAGCAACATCCGAACGAATCTTGACGACTAACGGTGCTCCCGCTTATAACACCACTCAATCCGCAACCCTTGACGCATTCTCTGGGATCCTCCCCAACTCCTACGGAAAGAAGAACGTCCGACATCTGACCAATTCTTGGGCCGAAGACCCCAACCTAACTCTTCGTATCATCTGGAACATACGCAGCATTCACGATGGAAAGTCAGACAAGGAGTTATTCTATCGTGTATTCGGATGGCTCTACGATAATCATCCACGGACTGCCATTGCTAATTTGCATCTTCTTGTCAAACCCGTCTGTACGCGTCCGGGGACCGACGAGCACTTGCCGCACGGATACTGGAAGGACCTTTTAAACATCCTCGCACTCGCTGCAGTTGATGAGCTCAGCGGTATATCCGAACCGGCGACTTTTCTGCATAATTTTGTACCGCCCACATCCACGTCTCGCTCTCGAGTTCGCTCATCTGGGAAGAAATCCGAGAAGAAAACACCAGAGGAACGAGATGCTCGAATCGCAGCTGCGCTAGAGGCCACAGCACGAAGTCAAGCCAAGGCGAAGGAGCAACGAAAACTGTCGATGGCGAAGTCACACGAGCGTATAGTTGAGAAGCTCGCGCAACCCAAATTCCGTGCTCTCTACATAGCTGTCGTGCGACTATTTGGGGAGCAACTGAAGCGCGAAGTGGAGATTCTAGGCAAACTAGATTCTCTTCCCGCAGGAGAAGACCGTATCCCAGTGTTGAAACAACTTTCTCTCGTTGGAAAATGGGCACCCACTCCCGGAAAATCGCACGACCGCCAAACTAACATCACGACCGCTATATGTCAATACCTTCTCCGTTCTCAAGGCTTGCCTACCCCACTTCCTACAGCACTCTCCACACTTTCGACCCCTCACGACATACATATTCTTCGTTCGTTCTTCCAGCGTTGGGTCCTGACTCCTCTGCGTAAAGCTCTCGGGCTCCCGGAGCGTCTCATGACCGCGAACCGGTGGAAGGAAATCAGGTACAACCGCGTTGCTTCAGTTTGTATGAAGAACAACGCAGCGCTGTTCTACAAACATGATCCAGAGGGTTTCGAGAAGTACATCACGTCTGTCGAAAGCGGCGTAAAGAAGATCAGTGGCGCTGTTCTTCTTCCACATGACATTCTCGAGACAGTGCTCGGCGATGGTGACCAGGCCCCCAAGTCGAAGAAAGCTGCCTTGAAGAAGGTCATGGCGAAGATGGAGGCTCGCGTTGCTGAAGCCCAGTGGAAGACGATGATATCGCGGTTGCGTGAATCTGGTACGCTCGATAATTCGTTGGCCATATGTGATGTCTCCGGATCGATGGGCGAGTTCTCGAGAAGATTTTCTAAGGACTCTCCAGTGCAACCTGTCGTCCCAGCCGTGGCCCTATCTTTAGTCCTCGCTCAATTGGCCAAACCCCCCTTCCACAATGGATTCATCACGTTCTCCGCATCCCCTCAGTTTGTCCGACTAGATCCAACCAAAACCCTCGCCGAAACCGCTGAGACCATGCATGGGTCGGACTGGGGAATGAACACCAACCTCCGAGCTGTCTTCATCGACCTTCTCCTCCCCCTCGCTGTCAATAACAACTTGAAGCCAGAAGACATGATCAAACGTCTATTCATCTTCTCCGACATGCACTTCGACCAGTCGGTGTCTCAACATGGGACTACACGCAAGTCGGCTAAGAAATGGGCAACCACGCATGACGTTATTGAGAAGGCATACGAAGAACATGGGTACAAAGTTCCTCAGATCGTGTATTGGAATCTGGCTGCTGAGGATACGGAGGTTGCAAATCCGGTGACAGCGGAGCGGAACGATGTTGCGATGATGAATGGGTTTTCACCAGCGATGTTGAAGGTATTCATGGGCGAGAGCGAGGCAGAGAGTTCAGTTGAGGTTGTAGGGGCGGAGGATACTCCGCAGATGGATGCCGATGGTTGGGAGGATGTCGATGGCGCTACAGTGAAGAACGACGACGGCAAGGTCGATGAGGCTCTTGACCTATGGGGAGATGCTGCAATGGCCAAAGCAGACACTTGGGAAGATGTGGGTGGCTCCACGGTGGAGGGCGGCGGCGCAAAGGCTGAGGACTCTACATTCACTCCTCTCAGTGTTATGAAGTCGGCTCTTTCAGTCAAGAGCTTCGACGAGTTGGTCGTGTTGGATTAAACGCTTGCGAGTGTTCATGGACGTGTAGATCTTGTAGCAATATTATACCCATTCATTGTGCATTGTACCCATATAATTCATCTCATCTCGTGATAAAACCTTCTAAGTCGGAACGATACGACGCACCAACGCCATGAGACTAAATCTTGGATCCCCCTTCTCTCTTTCAATATACTCCTTCACTAAGTCCAACGCTCGTCCCTTCAAAAGATCCTCGTCCTCCGTCGAGTCCACCCCACGATCCAAAGGCCCCTTCTTCTCACCGTCCATCTCGTACAATACATTCTTGCCCGACTTGATGAAGCAGATGTAATGATGGTCCACCTCATCGTCAGGATTCTCAGATACAGAAGACTCCCCCTGTTTAGCTGCATATGTATGTGCATTCTCCAGGTCCTGAGATCCCTCAAGGACTAATGCGCGCTCTTCAGGTGCAAGTGGCGCACCGGTGTCGAGAAGGTCTGCGATGCATGATCCGGGTTCTGTCACACAAGACTGATATTAGTAAAAAGCAAAACAGGTCCAGCACGTATACGTACCTATGAAGGTCCTAGCAGAACCGTTGCTGATAGCATGTAGAATCGCGTAGAGGCCGCAGGCATTGTAGATCGTCTGCTTGTACCACACGACCCCTTCGGCTCCACCATTCGAAGTATACTCTGATCTCTTACTCTCAGCCTCATCTATCTGCTGGTGATACGTCTCGGTACTTGGGAATATCAGGACCAAGGCGAGGACGGGACGCGGAAGCATCGCCAGAAGATCTGATTCATCGATCGAGAACACATCCTGGAATTCGAGCTGTGAGGAAACACCTAGTTTATGAATGAGATGAGTGAATATCTCTGGATTGGATTCGAGGGGTATGAAGCTCTTTCTGTAAGTCTTGCCATCGTGTACTTCAGGCATGGCGACGGGATTAGAGAAGGAGAGGAATGTAGAGTAGGAGTAGCGACTAGTGAAAGTCGGAAGAAAGCAAGTATGATAATTATAGCTGCATCGCGCGATGTCCGTCCGATAAATAAATACTTGAATGTGGATGGATGATGAGTCGTATATATCTCGAGTTCAAATAACTCCTTAGACACACACGAAAGCACCTACGATCATCCCGAAGATAGTGACACCCGTGCCTACCACCATTGACATACTTATCTCACCCCGGCCTCCTGCTGATCGTGCGGCATTACTCGTCGCGGACGCACTTGTGCTGGTCGAAGAGGAAGTAATGGTACCTGACGAGCTGGATGCGGTGGTAGTGGATATAGATCCCGAGGACGAGATATGCGACGAAGATCCGGATGATGAGAGCGAGGAGGAAGAACTTGAAACAGAAGGGAATGAGAGTGAAGTGCTGGTACTAGCCACAGCACAGAATTGATCCGCCAATGATTCGGCTGTAGTGAGCTCAGAAGAGCAAGACTGTGAGATGCAGGAAACCAATGAGGTTGTGAAGGTCAGTCTGAGTATAGTATGTCACGTTAGTGGTAGTAGAAAGCATGAGTGAATAAATTCGGAGACGAACGGTGTTCCACAGAAACAGTTGACGTCGACTACACTAGTGCAATTCGCTACCGCAATCGCATTCGTGAAGCAATCCGTAACTGAACGATCCCAATTAATATAAGTCGGGGAATTGATGAAGTTGATGAAAACGTGCACACACCGCAAGTCGAATAACCACTTAAAGTCGGAAACGAAGCTGTGGTGGTGGCGCTTGCACTGACACTACTGCTCCCTGTCCCACTAGAGCTTAAGCTCGAGCTAGCACTAATGCTAGCACTGCTACCAGAAGACGTCGATGTCGCACTAATATTGCTCGAGGTCGAAGACGCCGCCAACGCAAATGAGGATATCTGAAGAACAAGTAGCGACAAACTCAAGGGAAGTTGGAGTTGCATTTTTCTGGTGACAAGTAGACGGCCAGCTGCCTTGTAGATGGTGGTATTGGACTGGGGGACGTGGTGATTCTGGTGAAAGAATTTTGGTGAGCCGTGCAGTGGGGTAGACTGACCTGATGTGACTGCGCCGTGACTGCGCCTGCTGCACTGCATTTGGTCCTTTAGATGCCTTTTATGGGCATACCTCTTGGCTTTCCATCATTTTTTCAGCTTGGCTTTCCTCAATCGCTCCCTCCAGCTTGTCAAACCCAAAAAGCCTTGAGATTACTGCGCTAGTGCTGCGTTGAGCTCGGGTTTTTCGTTATCCTGTCCAGAATCCGTAAGTATAGGATTTTCATACTCTGAGACCTGTGTCCCTGTGTCCCTGCGGCATTCAACTGAGATCTCTTAGAGAATTCGAACCTGCGTTGTCGGTGAGCCGGTACGCATCGTGTACTAAATTGCCCGAATACGACAGTCAGTTCTTGTGACCCACCTGACTGAGTCCCCAGCGAGACCTGATCTTTCTCGGTGAGTAGTATCATCCTCAGGCCTCACGGCTGAAACCAAACACAATACCCTACTTGATTGGACATCAATCGCATGACTTCACGAGACTGTCGACTCTTAGTGCTTATCGGGCAAGCAGATCCTGATCATGACACTGATTCTACTTGGAAAGCCAAGTGGGAAGGTTAGTTGAAGTCAACCGTCACTCTGCCATATAGACCTCACCCCTTATCGAGAAGGCTGTTACAGATTTGGCCAATAAAACGCTCGAGACAACTCATATCGCCGCGATATACGCCAGTATCGACACAAATTCAAAGACAAGATTGACGGACGTCGCCATCCTCGTTCCTGTAGAGTCATCTACCCCAGCCACCCCTCTGCTATCGGGCTTCATTCAAAACGTACAGTCAGCCCTTGGTCTAAAGCTTCGCTGTCGAGTCTACGTGCCACTCGAACCCTCCTTGCCTACGCTGTTCGAAGTGGACAGGTCACCTCAATTTCTGGTGATTAACGGAATGACGCCGGCTCCTGATTTCGAAAAGACCTTCAATGACTGGTATAAGGAAGAGCACATCGCTCTTCTCAGCCAGGTACCATCGTGGATATCTTCGACACGTTTCAAGGTCGTCCCTGACAGCGATGAGCTCAAGATCGATGACGTTCCTCAATATATTGCTCTACATAGATGGAGATCCCTTTCTGCATTCGAAACTTCGCAATATAAGAATGCAACCAATACGGTCTGGAGGACGGAGGTCATGGAACATATCATTGCGAAAGAAAGGTTCGTGATGGAGTGGAAAGGCACCTTTGACTCGAAGTCGTCCGTCACAGAAACATAATCAATAGAGTCTTAGTGAAGTGGCATTACAGATTATTGAACACCAATCTTCATCAACTGGGTTGTGCCATCATCCTTCTCCACCTTTCGCCTCTTACCATAAGTGCCATCAGGGGTAAGAAAGTGACGATACTTCAAGATACAGCCAATCAGATGCACTCCAGTCATTTTGAGAGGAACTCACCAGATAGCAGCGAACACTGTAAATGACCATTCGTATCCAATTCGTTCCCCGAAAGGGATCCTAATCACCGTAGGACATTAGTTGATATCGGCGACATACTTAGCCTGACTGTACGGAAGGCTTACGAATAAAATCCCAACGTGAGTCCGAATAATTGGCGGAAGAAACTAGATCACTTTCATGAGAAACCTCGTTGCATGGGAATAAAGCTATAGCGTACTTAAAGCATAGGCTGACATCGTTACTTCTTGAACGGTAGCAGTCGCTGCAGCTATATGTATAGCATACAGATGTCACGATTTGTACTATAGTTGGGAACCCCGTTTGCCGTCAGTATCGCCCTAAGAGCTTGAAGGATTAACACCTTGTACGCACTTCCAAAGCATGCGACCGCTAGGCTGATGTTAGCAGACGTTGAATTAATTCACAGAGCTTCAGGAACATACCCATGCCTATGCAAGGGGCTATAAATGTGGTAGCGAAATGTACGGTCAGACCATCTTGAACAAAGGGTCAGTAAATCTCCATACTCCAATATAGACTTCTTGATTTACACACATCTACAAAAACATGCATGAGGGGTTTGTAATAGAATAGAATGATACGCTCACATTAGAAGTCCTACTGGCACAGCGATCGCACCGGTCCAAATACCTTGCAGACGAACTTCAGCTGGAACGTTCGTTCCCTCAGCAAGCGCGCGACGACGAGCTCGTTGCATCATCGCGTCGGTGACCGGGCCTGAACAGAGTTCTCCCAGCGATCTATGTAATTAAGACATCATCGGCTTCTGGATACTAGAAGTTATATAGGAATAGCAGTGTAGACGTACGCGCCGACCAGAAGGCTGACTCCATTCGCGAGACTGTGTATAGATGGTGGGCATTGAGTTGCAGAGAATCGGGTCATAATGAGCCTACCCATTTCTGACCGTGTCGAATCGATACAGCTTCGTGAAGATAGTAGCTAGCGTCAACGCAGGTTCGATGCTGGCAAAGCCATACGTGACGGCGCTTTGCTTCGTGTTATGATCACTTCATTGAGTTGAGTATACAAACTAACTTACTAATATAATGCCGGAAAAGCGACAGAAGGATACTTAAGCATGCTAAGAGGCTTCAAGACGAAATCGGACGCGGTCATCCGGCGAGACGCCGGTCGTTGAAGATCCCATAGCCAGAGCCGATTGACGTATGTCTTGAACGTCATACGAGGCGCGACGTAGGAGACTCTGGAAAATATCTCCTCAGTCTCGACTATTTCAGGTTTTAAATCCTTGTCGAGGACGTCGACTCCAGCATCGTTGTCTTCAGACGGTTTTTCTACCTCTAGAGGACGGTCGAACAAGGTCTCGGGCATGAAGAAAGTACAGATGAGCAGCATGGTACCTGCAGGATATGAGATGACAGATATACATATGATCACAGACGATTGATATTCTCACCGTTCAAGATACTTCCTACCCAGAAACACCATCTCCACCCGAGGTCCCTTGCAACATATCCTCCAACCTTGTATAACAAGTAGAAGATAAACACTCCTGGCCGGATTTCTAACGGTCACGATGATGAAGGGGAACACTTACGATAGGCGCGAGATGAGCTCCATTCGTGAGCATCAAAGTGAAAAACCCCATTGCCTTTCCCCGCTGATGTTCGAAGAAGAGATCAACAACCGTTCCTGCACCTAAACCAAGAGCAGCAGAGGGACCAAATCCATTGATCGCTCGTGCCGCAATCAGCCCCCCATAGGTTTTGGCGCTTGCCGAACCAACGGCTGAAACGAACCCAATGAGGACTGAAAGCAGGTAGGCTGGTCTACGGCCATAGACGTTAGCGAAGGGCGTGAATAGAAGAGGTCCTAATGAGCTTGTGCCTATTGCGACGGTGGTCTGGTAGGTCCCGGTTACAGGTGGGATATTGAACTCTTTAGAGAGTGGTACAACTGCTGGATTTATGATGGCCTGTTGGAGAGTATTATCGCGACTTGAAAGACGCGGAAAGTGACAGACCTACCACGTTCAAAGTCGCCAGAAAAGCAAGGAAGGATACTTCCGCAAGAATGGTATACTTGAGCCACTTCAAGGGGTCAGATAGTAGATAAATAGAAGATAAATGACTTGCACGACTTACATTAGGGTAATTCAGAGGATCGAATGGAGAGTCAGTTGGCTGAGGCACCAATGGGAGTCCTTCGGGGTCAAGCTTCGGGTTGGGACGTCGGCACGTACGAGGGTCCATCGTGTATGATGTTGAGGACACTCATCTTGTCTGTACATTGCGGTTCATGCAGCACCGGACGTGCGCGTGATCACTAGTACTCCCGCAGCGTAGTTGTTCTCACTGTCAGAAACGTAGATCCATTTAAAGGCACGCGTTCAACAATCAATAGTTACTGTGAGAGAAATGTTTTTTGTAGTCAGGTCAGCAAAACTGTAATGGAAGACTCGTAGGTGGCAAGCTTCAGTGCATACGTACCTGTTCTACGAACTACGCGTCCAGAGATAGATATATAGACCTAGCGGAAGAGTGGGGACTCATCTTTGGCGAGGGCCTCTCCTCATAGATCAAGTGAAAGTCGACAACTGTGTGCTGTGAATGGACTTCTCGTCACTCCTCAGGCTGTCGACGTCGTTCGCGAGTCGAGGTGGAAACTGAAGAGAGTAATTTTGATGCTGCGGCTCCGAGCCTTCTCAAATTCTGTCTTTTGCCCCTCCTCGTACCTCTTCTTCTAGCATCGATTTCACTGCGAATGTTCATGATCATTTGTCGGGGAATTGAATGCCAAGACACAGAAATTATAACCCTGTTATTGCCGACGAAGATGTTCCAGGCCTTTGGAGTTTCATAAGCCTGCCAACTTCTTGCCAAAAATACCGCCACCTCCTCCTCAACACACCTTCATATCTCGACGTATTTCTATCATCTAGGACCTAAATCATTTCCCAAAGCTTCGTTCCAACGCGTTACACAGTGTCTACCTGGCAGACGTGAGCCCACATCAGTTCTGATTGGCATATTTCCTGCCGAATCAACGCCGACTTCAGAAGTCCTTCTAGTGTGGGTGCATTAAAACACAGAGCGTGCATGTCGAATCCTCACAGCATTCTTCCTCTTTTCCTATAGCGATAGTCTGACCTGGACGTCCACTCTTTTCGTTCGGGCCAATAATTCACGATCGCGCAACCCCACAATTGGCAAAGTCATCTGAATAGCATCCGGTGCGTACACACGGTTCTCTTATTTTGATCTCCAGTTTATCTCTCTTTCAGCGTGGAGTATTTCACAGCATGTCGTCTACTAGCTATAGCAGCACTCTCTCCTCAGCTTCTACCGCCGTCACATCTTCCGCAACAGCCAGCACTTCTACACATACACACGATGAACGTACCCTCATACTAGGTGTCACACTAGGCGTAGTGGGTTTCCTGCTCGTCATCGTGATCATCGTTGCAACGTTCCGCTTTCAACGAGCAAAGCCGGGTGATAGTAAGAGCTTCTCACTGCGAGCGACTGTCATAGACCGTTCTCACCCGGCAGCGCGAATAACACCGTTTGGAGCCCCAGGTGGAGAGATTCCGAGATTTGGATTCGGTGAGTCTTTGTTGACCCGCATCAGGTCTTCGTTATTCATGTTACTGCAGCACATAACCCTGGATCTAACATGCGAATCGCGACGCGACGCGCGGACGGTGCATGGCAGTTTTCCAACTCTCGAACACCGTTTACGCCGTCTGGCGTATCCGACCTTGATCTCTCCCCCTCGTCACCTTCCACATCTGTTCGCTCACCACAACCAATGACGAAGGAACAAGAATCGAAACTGGCGGCTTTGGAGAGAGAACGGTACAAGGGCGATGACGACTATGACATGGAACCAGGTCCTGATGTCGTCCCACCACCTGCGTACGGGTACGAGCCAGGATATATCAATCACATGAAGACCTGACCCCCTCGTCAACGTCAACGTCAACACATGGACATGATTTTCTTCGCTTTCCGCTTTCGTTGCAGTTGGGTTTTAAGGAGAGGATTTATTATTTCACTTACTTATCATGGATCACGATATCGATGCTGTCATGCCAATCTACTGACTTGACCTTCAGTTATTTCTCTTTACTATATGCCGTCACATAAATTCACGTTCGTTCATTCGTTTACCCCCCGCTGTCGCCTATATACCCGTTTTCGCAACCTCAGATCCCATGCTCATCAAAGCCACTTCAGTGCAGGGCATCTTCCCTTCGCTAGGATAGCGTGTGTACGCATGATGGTCGGCGAGTCAGTCCTATTTCATGCGAAGAGGATTTTGTTTGCCTTATCAATGAAGGCGGACGAGTCGGATGCGATGAACGGTTCCAGTCCCAACATCCGATGACCTTCAATGGACTTGATATCCTCGACAATCGCACGACCCTTGAATTTCGATTCACCCTCACCACCTGGGAAGTCCCTGTTTCCACAAACAGTATATTGAGATTTCAGTCTCATTGTCATATGGGTGGCACTTACGGTGCAGGTAGACCAGACAGAAAGTTGGCTCTTTGGTCGCGAAGATACACAGCACTTGCAATAAATATCAGTACGGTACCTCGTGAAGAAATTGCGGTACTGTACCACTTACTTATTAAGTGTGAGAGGGACTGCAGGGATATAAAGAACGGACGAATCGCCCAAACCCTGGTGGAGCGATTCGACGGCATGAATAACGTCGCAGTGCCCTAGGTAGTTACCTATCAGCCCCATACTTCTCGTTCAGCTCTGACAGAGAGACATGTACGTACAGTAGACCTGATCCCCGGGTTCCACCTTCGGCATAGACACCATCGTCTTATCCAGCCTCAAATGCGGATGCGACTTCTCATTGAGCTCCTGTCCTTTCCCTGGAACACTTCCAGGAAACTCCGTGCTCTCCGTGTCAATTTCCCATGACTCGACATCGAGTGCGTTTGGCAGGGAGCCGGGTCGTCGTCTGAAGAATGGACGGAGCATTACATACGCGGTGGAGAGGGAGACTCTGGGGTATACGCGAAGGGTACCCTCATTGGGTCCAGTACTAGACATGGAGGTCCATCCTTGCCAAGGCCTGAAGACGGAACATTGATTTCTACATTCCAAATTCATAAATTGTCAGTACGGGCAGAAGAAAATAAAGATTCTTAGGCAACGTACGAGCCATGATGTAAGTCCTGTTTAGCATCAATCCTCGGAGTAGCATCGAACGGATCATGCTCACGCCAACGCCCACCTCCTTCGAATATCTTCCTGAAACAACGTCTATACCCAGGATCTTCCCACCTTTCAAGAGACCCTCCATCAATATGAGGTCCCAAAGCGAATTTCGCATCACCTGGGTGGCGGATACGTAGTCTGTCGAAATAGGAAATGGGTGTGGATAAGCTGATTTCGGTGGAGGGATCGGAAGAGTGCCAGAGGGTCAACAGGGATCGTTGAGTCTCGATAAGCACGGAGTGTGTCCGTGCGAGGAGTTGGCTTTTGGAGTTGTATAATTCGTATACTTGGATATTGTCCGCTGGGAAACCTGGGGTCCAAAATCAAAGTAAGCAAGTAGAGCCGACCGATTATTGTTCAATTAACGAGGATCTTGTCATTGTCAATGGGACGTTCGTACCCTTGAGACGATCAGCATTCACAGCCGCATAATCCCGGATATACTGCTTCCACTGCAAGGCTTCCTGGACCAGAACATGATGAGTGGTACACCAGTCGACGCACCAAGCTTGGCGATTTACCGACCTCTTTGGGTACACCACCGGTCACGATCAATGCGCCAGTCTTCTTGACATCCACCAATTGATCAGCAGAGAGCCCGTTGCGGAGATCAGAGAACGGGATACGAGGGATAATCTGTAGGTTCCGCGATGATTGTTGTGGCATTCATCAAGATGCAGGTTATAGGTCACTGACATTTGAACCTCTAGCAATAATCTCTTCGGTGACGCTTTCTAGTTCCGTCAAGACCTCTTTCCAGCTCTGAACGAGACCGAGGGGGTCTTTGCATATCTCTTTCTTCAGAGCTGAGAAGCGTTCGGGTAAGACAATGGGTGTTTGGCCGTCTAGGGATGAGAATGCGTTGGCGATGGATCCTTCCTCCTTTGGTGTTCTGGTGGATTCTGAGATCGTAGACAAGCTTCTCGACGATGACGGTATAAGTGCAGGTGCAGGTCTGCGAGTAGAGTTGTAGGAGGTAGCTTTGGCTACGCGGAGGACGGTACTTGAGAGGAGAACCATTGGTATAGAGTACTACCCGTCCAATTCACAGCCTAGTGCTTTAATCTGCGCGTATAGGATGGAGAAGTACACATGACTCGTCCAGAATCCAGATCATTGTATCGCAGCTATGAAGATAAGCATTGACATCGGGAAGAAGAAAATCACACACAGGGTACGATATCCCTATATCCCTACTCATTGCATGTACGTCATGCTATTGGTCTGGAGTCTGTGTTATCCGAGGTTCTCCCGTCCTAAGTACGTTTGCAGACGGGACTTCGCATATCATACCTGAGGTGTACGATCTGCGGTTTGATGTGTGTGTGTGTGGAAGAAAGGGATCGTCAACTGAAAGAGTAGTTTTTGAGTTGAACGATGAGTGTACTCACAAATCCGTCTATGTATGTTGGCAAGGTCCAAAACGTCACGGTGGTGACTCGGCAGACTGTTCGAGATAGAGGTCGTGGGTGACTGGTCGCTCTGGGGCGACTTGAAGCCTCATAGTGGCTAATAGATCTTATTGAAGGTGTACGATCTGCGGTCCATCGTGGGTGTGTGGAAGAAAGGAAGGGAGTCAAGTGAAAGAGTAGTTTTCGAGATGTACTCACAGATGTTGTAATCGGTAAGGTCTAAAACGAGATCTTTGGGACTTACTCGAAATATCGATTCATTAGATGAGGAAGACTATGGTCTTACATTGTAAATGGTATATACCTGCTCAACAAACAAAAAAACAATACAATCAGCATTCCTCTCGATCCAAAGCAAAAAAGGGTTCCCAACATTACTATAACAATATCAATCAACCCCCATCACTCAACCCCCGACGCTCTTCCTCGGAGGCCTCCACCCCTCCCCAAACACTCTCCCCAACACATCCCGCATCGCCAAAACACGCGTAACCCTACAACTCTGCCTCGCTCTCCACCAATCCCACCCCCACCTCGCCCTCAAATCCCAAACCTTCCTCATCTCCCCCCTCTCCTCGGGGCTTGCAAGCCAGAATTGATAATAAAACCATTCTTGTCCGCAGCTCCCTAGTGATCCCGTATCAAATAGAGGGAGGAGACCTTGATGTGCCGGGGCGAGGGGGTCGTCAAGCCATACGGTGATGATACGGGATGGGTGGAGGAGGAGGAGGGCGTTGATGAGGGTTTGGTCTTTTCCGACGAAGAGGGATTTGGAGAGGTAGGTGTTGTGGTAGGTGTAGAATGTGGTTCGCCACCATGTTATTGTTGACGGGGAGCCGCCGAAGAAGGATCCTGGATGGTCGGACGCGTCGATTGAGTATGTTGGATGCGATGCCAGTGGGAATTGGGTAGAGACAGAGACATACCTTCACTAAACTCATTATCTACAGGTCCCATGCTTTCTTGCCAATACTGCATGGAAGCATGTGGCGTCGAATACATGGGGGAAAACAATAAATCTTCCTTAGGTGTCCCACTCAATACACTACCTTCCTCCCAAATCCTGTCGACTACACGACTATCAGGCCACTGCACGTACTTGTGTTCACTCCGAAAACTCCCCGCGTCGTTCCAGAATGCGTAATCGTATACTTTACCAGCATTTTTGAGACCTTCGTCGAGGAAATAGGGTTTGGCGTTCCATACGGCGTAGAGTGCGGGGGAGTGGATCCGTTTCTCGCGATCGATCCCGTGCATTTCTTCGTATTTCCCTTCGAGGCCAGCGAGAGGGGGTATGTCGAAGGGAGACGAGAATGTGGTGTTGATGGTGATGGGAAGGGTCCCTCTGATCTTCCGAACGAGAGGTTCGAGGTCTGGGGTGGTGAAGAAGTATATGTCGGTGGTTATGGGTTGTAGGAAGTTGGTGAGCCACCAGGTGTATTCGTGCATGGAATGTTTGGATTTGGAGAGTGGGAATAGGGCTGAGACGAGAAGGATGCGTGGGGGTGAGGAGGTGGGAGCGTCATTATTATTTGGACTATCCGAAAGACCTGCTTCGGGAGGGTAAGGGGAAGACTCGGTGTCGAATGCGAGGGGGTCAGTGTTCGTTTTGTATCCGGAGAACAAGAGGAGGAAGAGGAGGGCCGCGACGGCTAGGGAAAGGATGTAGACACGCCTTCGTACGGTCACTGCGAATGGCCTCGACATGGTGAGTAAGAACTTGGAGGAAACGTTGCTGTCGGCCAAGACTATGTGATCGTGATTGGTGGCAATGCACTGCTGCTGCGGTGCGTCTCTATTTTGCAATGATCATATGCCATCGGCGCCCGTAGAGGATAACATCATGGCGCAGTATAGCGCCCATGGGTGATATCTATCAGAATATACAGTCGATGAATTGACAGGGTGGTGTGGCGCCGGCGCATGCTGATGCTAACATGCTAACATGTGGGAGTCGGACACGCTTAAAACGTGCTCAGACTTTGTTGTCTTACGCGTATGCATATGCACATGATCAAGTCATCTGCGAAGATAGTCCAGGTCACGGTCGTAGTCCAGAGTCTAGGAGCACTTCCAAAAAGAGTACGTTGTGGGTAGAGTCAGTCGTCCCTTACAGGAGGATAGTCCGCACATAATCTCCTAAGGCATGGAGTTTGTATGAGAAGAGACTGAATTATTTGATCTTCGAGGGGGTTTCAGGTCTGCAAGAAGGTAGGAACCTGACGATATCTGCAGATCCTGCACAATGAATAATTCATTGGATGAAACAATTATCAATCAAAGATCCAACGACATACCTAGAGTTGAGTTCCAAAATTGCTATACCGCCAGCCGCTACCAGAACACGAAGGAGATGGGTGAATACTGACTTCCATACACCAAACTGGTACTCGTGCATAAAGTCGACCACCAACGTTTCGAAGACGACGAAGCCGAATTTGGACAACTTGCCTGTCAGAGCAATGTCAGAGAAAGCATTCTACGATGTACACTGGTTGAGAAATGCATGAACAGTGAAGCAATATGGCAAGTAATACACACAACGGTTGGAACTCAGGCCTCAGGACTAGGACCCAAGGACAAGTACATTCGACGGCAGCACTCTTGACTCTGTATGCCTTCGTATGAATGTGTTCACGTACCATATAGTGATGTTGCTTCGACCTTATGGGGTGTCTTGACGTGCTTTCGAGATGCGCCTGTCATCGTCCCGTATACGTACCGTGACATTGCCCATTTACGAGATTTCGATGCGTTTCTTTTCGTTAAGACATCGGGGACAAGGGCAAGGGCTATACCTAGAGTTATGATCGACTTCCATCGCGACTCATACATAGATTGGAGGTTGAAATCTGGAGACTAACGATGAACGTTTTGAAGAGCCTGAAGGTACGGAGTCAAAGAGAAGTTCGCATCAAAATTCGCAGGAAGCCGGTCCGGCAACGTTCTAATCAACCTTGACTTGACCAGTATATTCCAAATACCCAAGTAAACCTTTGATAATCGACGATAATTGCAGAAAGAGAAGAGTGTCCATGTATCATAATATCATATGTAGTCCATCTGTACACTTCGAATAATTCCCTACAACCCTTCCTCCACCTCACTACCACTAAAGTACCGTCCAATTAACACCAGTCACAATCCCCTGATCGAGCGTCCCGAACTGCTGGAACGGAGTCGTAGCGAGACCTATATCGTTCACACCGAAGCCCGCCGTGAAGAAGTCGACGACTTGGGCGGTGAGGTTCTTGCCGCCGTCTATGGTAGGTGAGGTAAGGACGTTGAGGTGAGTTCGTGAGGATGAGGAGAAGAAAAGAGAGGAAAAGAGAGGAAGTGATTAGGGGTGGGTGGGATGGGGGTACGTACGACTGATGAGTAGAGCGTGGTGACAGATTGGGTTGCTGGTGTTTCGTCGATGAATGTGAGGTCTTCGATTCATTATTCGGTATGAGGCACTTACGCGTTAGGATTGGCGGTAGCCCCGCTAAAGGAAGGAGAACCAAAAATCGGCGGTCACTTCGACGAAAGTCTCACCAGAACAGAAGGGAGGGACGTACGGGAAAGAATTGAAGAAAGTACTAGACACCGACGCGACGCTTTGAACGCTGGTGTTGGTGAACCCGCAGGCGCCTAGACCTGGGACGAAGTTGAATACTGCGTGTGTCGAGTTTGGAATTGAATTTGAGCGTTAATGTTGGGTCATGGAGATACATGGGGAACGGATGGATGGACGTACGAGTTCCGGTATGGGTCTGTGCGAAGACGGTACTAGTGATGAAGAGGCAGGTTAGGACGTAGAGGATTCGAGAGATTGAAGACATTGTCGATGCGATGAGAATTCGAGTGGAGTGGGGAGACTAAGGTATGTAGGTGGGCCCTCTTATACCTGTCTGTTTGTCGGCAGAAGAACCAGAACCAGAACCAGAAGAGAAAACAGCGGCGAGATAAACGCCGTCTGTGAGTCAAGTGCCTATGTACATAGGTATATTCGCACAGGTGAGCAGCCTCGACCTTCGAGCGGCAGTAGCATCAATATCAATTGAAAGAAGTTGGCGGTCATGATGTCGGTCTGAATGGGCAGCATCAAATAGTGAACGCCGTCTGTGAGTGCAGATTCGTATATTCAAACAGGTGATCATGGGCAGCCTCGACCTTCGAGCGGTGGCATCAATTGAAATGAGAAGAAGTTGGCGCACTGAGTCATGGCGTGGTAATAGTAATGATGTTTGTCTGAATGGGCAGCATCAAAGGCTGATTCTGGGAGGTAGGTCACATTCTTCGGCGGATGATGGATTAGCTGGCGATAGCTGGCTTATGAGACCGAAGAGGGCATGTCTTTGATGAAGATGAAGATGGTCAGGACTGTGCGTCGTGCGAGTCATGACTCGAGCCTCAGCCTCAGAGCCATCCAGATTCGCATTATGATTCCAGGGGTTGAAGAGGCCTGAAGGAACACAAGTATGACATGGAGCTTCGAGAGAAGAGGTATCGTATCACGAGGACCAGCCAGCCAGATGAGAAGAGATGTTGTCAGTGTGCTGCCAGTCATTTCGTGGCCTACGAAGACCGTTTGATTGAATGGCACCGGTGGAGCTGGGTGAGGTACGAGGTCAGGTCATCTGTCTTGCCTGGGCTTCGAACGATGATGTCCCATCAGGCTGTCCTTAGTAGCGAAAGCTTGAGTCATAGTGATGGCGAAGGATGCAACAAGTAGAGAGTTTTCGCTGTAAAAGTCACGGTTCAAGAGGCTGTGCAAAAGACAAGTCGTGCGGACCTCGGACCGATAGGTATTTGTCCTGTGTTAGGCAAGAGCATCTAAAAATTACCGGCACGTGCGTACATTCTAACTTGAAATTTCTGAGATCGACGAGGACGTCTGCAGCTGTGTGTTCACTGTTTCTCTTGCCTGGCGATCCTTCCAGATCTCGTTTCGCCCTAGGCCTTCTATTTGGTTAGAACATACCCCGACCTACCGTACGGAATTAGAACATCGCAACCGGATCCTGGAATCTGGATCTCACGAATTTTCGAGGACGCTACAGTTAAATAACTTCTTCGAGTTATAGTTATGGAGTACACCGAGGAGGGACATCGTATCAAACGATTCAAGGTGTGTATCTATACACACTGTATCCCATATATATGTCCTCTGATAGATTTGACCTCTAACAGCATCAATCATACAACCAAACGCTAAAAGACGTCCACCTACCCTCTGCGCTTTCGGAGACTCAGTTCGATCATGAAATAGGCGTGCGTCCAAGCCCTTGCTCATTCCCCATCACTTACATTCACAATTACTGACTGACTGACTGGAACTTTGGAACATTGGAATATTATAATTACAGGACAACGACTCGCACTTCCACGAATCCCTCGAACACTGGCGCCAACTCAACCTCGCACCTAGTTTTCTTAAATTCGCACAACATGCCAGTCCACTATCAGCGTCCATGCCCTTGTTACTGCATAATTGGAGGGAGATTGTGGAGTTGTGGGTTGTTCAGCTGGGAGAAGCGGATGATGAGGGGTTGAGAGCTTTATTGGAGTGAGTTGCCGTTTCATTCTCGTTTCGAGAAGAGATCTAACGTCGGTTTAGCCTCCTCCAAAAAATGACACACGACCTCCGAACGACCCTCTCACCCGTATACACAAAACTCTTAGCCCTCCTCCTCAAACTCCTCCCGAGGGCAATTTCAGCACCGGCACTAACCGCACTCCTCTCCTCCCTCGCGTCCCTATTCAAACATCTACTCGTCCCACTCACCCTCAACCACCTTGAGGTCCTATCGCAAACGTGGGCTTCTATTAGGGAAGTCCTCCCGAAATGCCTTCCGGAGATCCAGAGGGCTTTCGCGGAGGTGTGGGGTGGGAGTGTGTTGCGGAGACTGAAGAGTGGGGCGAGGGAGGAGGCGGTGGGGTTGATGGCGGGGAGTGTGCAGGGTGTTGAGGATTCGGTTGCGTGGATGTTCGTTTTTGCTTGCAAGGTGCGTTTCTGTTCCTCCGTTTTCTGTTTTTTCTGGGTCTCGTATTGATTGATTGAATGACTGATGCATGATTGTAACATTGTAGTCCGTATCACAAACAATGCACACAGCGACACTATCCATCCTCACCCCTCTCATCGACTACCACTTGACCTCCTCGTCTTCATCTTCATCTTCATCCAATTCATCCAACACAAACCCAGACGTCACCTACACGCTCATCCGCCGAACACTCACAGCTCTCATCCATCACGTCAAAAATGCAGATCAATTTTCCTCCGTCGGAGAGTTTCTGGTCACTCGGTTCTGCGCTTCTGTAGCGGAGCCGCAGGACCCGGAATATTTGCGTAAAGTCATGGAGATCGTTTCGATACCGTGTTCGGTGCGGCATGGGTCTCGTCTCACTCGTAAGCACCCCACCCCCACCCCACCCCACCTATTTAACACTTGCAATGAGCATGCTGCTAACTTCCTTCCTTACCCACTTCCACTCTACAGCAAAACAAATCTCAACCCTCTCATCCCAATTCCCATCCCTATCACTAACCTCAACCTCGCAAGATCCCCTACTAACGACCGCCCTACTCAAATTCACCGTAGCCATCCTCATGGCAGGTCATTTGGATATCGCTACGGGGCGGAAGGTTATTGAGAGGGTGTGGGAGCAGAACGCAAAAGGGGACGGGAAGGGGAATGGGAATACGGGGTTTGCTGTTAGAGTATCCGGGGCTCTTGCGGAGCTGGGGTGGAGTGGGTGGAGGGTTGTTGGGTTGGGGAGTGTGTTGAGGGGGACGATGAGGGTGTTGGGGGTGGTGGAGGATGCAGGAGGGGATGTAAGGCAGAAGGAGAAGGAGAAGGATAAGAGGAAGGTGGTGGGGTTGGCGGCTGCGTTGTGGAGGGATAAGAAGTTGAAGGAAGGGGATGTGGATCTTGTGTGGAGAACGAGGATTGAGGGGTGGGCGATTGGGAGGTTGGAGGAGTGGAGTAGGAGGACGATGGAGGATGATGAGGTGTGTGCCTTCCTTTTTTCCTCTTCTTTATGGATGATATGGATGGGTTTGCTGAATGGACTGCGACGTTTTAGACCATGGAACTCAGCGACATACTGACTCTATCAAATTTCCTATCATCCGTAACACCCTACCTCGTCCGAATCGTCGAGAAGACTCTCGCGATCGAACGTCCCGAAAAAACAGAATCATCTTCGTTCGATGAAGCCTCATTCGCTAACTCTGCGTGGGTCTTAGGTGCATGCATGCAGAATCTGGCTAAACAGAATTCCGATTGGATTGAGGTTGGGAGTGTGGATTTGACAAAGTGGACGCGAACGGCGATTGAGAAGTGGGGGTCGTCGGAAGATGTGCTGGCTGGTTTAGTTGCTCTCTCTAATTCCTGGTATATATTCAACCTCACTTCCCTCTCCCTGAGTGTCTACAAATCTGATTCTGATCCTGATTCTCATCTAGTCCCTCCACAACCCGCACCATACCCCTCGAAGAAGTATACCCATCTCTCCGGGATTCACTCCTCTCTCACTCACGGTCATTACGCCTCAACACCCTCCACCTCCTCTCCTCATCCAAACTGATCGCATCGCCGCCCGATGTACACGAAGTCGTCAAGCGGTGTTTGCAAGGTGAGGAAGTGGCGTTGGATGTACAGGGTGTTAGGGAGAGGCTTTTGAGGATTGGGAGAGTTGGGTTGGTTGTTAAAGATGGGGACGCGTTGGGGGCTGATTTGTGTGCGAGGTGGCTTGTTGGTGAGTGGTTCTTGGTTTTTCCCATCGTGCCACTCGTTTTTTTTCGATTCTGATCATCGGTGTTGTTTATTTATTTTATAGCTCAGTTGAAAGTCAATTTACGTCCGCTTTGGTCACCTACGACTACGGCATTAGCATCCCTCGCTGAGCGCTTCGGGGATGTGGTGTGGCGTCTTTTGTTTGATGAATTGACAGGGCTGTATCTGAATGTCAAGCCTACCGATACCATGATGCCCTTTTGGATGGATAACGATACTGAAGACCAAGATACCGGCAATGTCAACGACCCTTGGGAGGACGAACGGACATGGAGAGATCCTAGTGCCCATAAACTTCGAGAGATTGTTGTTAAATGGCTTGATGATGACCATATGACGGCTAAAGCACTCCAGGTATGTGTCCCCTCATTTCTTCTACTTCGATTCACTCAAATATAGGTATCCTTCAAGAACTTGCAGGGCTCTCGAGACCGTCTTGATTACCAGTCATACGAGTTCCAACTCCTTGCAGCCCTCGGAGAAAGCTCGTCATTAGCTGAAAAACACAACCGAGACTTGGTCCCGTTCTTCTTGTCGCTTGCTGGCCCAGACGCTCTGACGAAACTATCACGTCAAAAACTCAGTGCCTGGCTGACGCTCTTCTCGAAATTCACGAATCCCAAAGCATTGTATTCCACAGAAACCCTCCATACCCTATATATCACACTTCTATCCCATCCCGATCGCGCCATGCAGCTTCTATCCCTATCCTGTCTCTTCACCTATAAATCGCCGCACCTCGTAGCCCACGAGAGCAAACTCCGTACACTCCTCGATGATACCCGCTGGAGAGACGAGCTCACGTCCTTGGATCTGACTAATATCGAACCGCAGAATCGTGCTGAACTGGTAGACGTCGTCATTCGTCTGTTATTCGGTTTGATGTTGGAGAAGAGAGGTCGATCTCGGGGGGCTGATCGGAGAGCGGCTGTTCTGAGTACGCTCGCGGGGTGTACGGACGAGGAACTTGGGTTGTTGGTGGATTTGATGCTTAAACCTCTGCATTCGGATAGCGGTTCGCAGAGGCAGGCTGGATTCTCTCTTCATGATCTGTCGGATGGAACGTCGGAGAAGCAGCAGATCGGTTTCCTTACCCTGCTGGGTGACGTGCTGAAGAATCTCGGGTCCAGGCTTTTGAGATACTGGCCTGCACTTTTGGGGTCAACTATCGATTTGGTCGCGAAGGCGCAGGCACGTATTACTGCAGCCACCCAAGATGGAGACGAAGCCGCAAAGGACGAGGAACTTGGCGACGACGTAGACGAGGAGGCGAATGACGATGCGGAGGTATCTTCTTCGAAGATTACCCGATCCATAAGACAGTTGGGCCTGAAACGATTCGCGGATTTCTTCCGTCAACCAGTGACCTTCGACTTCAAGCCGTTCATGAAAGACTCGTTTACCTATTTCATTTCCCCTCGACTTCCATCCCTCGATAAGGAAAATACCCAAGCTCCTTCAGCGTTGCTAGAATTATTCTTCGCATGGACACACGATGGCGATCATGTCAGGTTCCTCGTCGATTACGACGCGCGCACGCTACCCAAGATATATGACTGCTTAATTGCAACCAACGTCAAACCAGCTGTCGTTTCGCGAATCTTTGATATTGTGGACAAGTTGTTGGCATTTTCGACCGTGGACGAAGTAATTTCGGAGACGGTTGTCAAGCCCCATGTTTCCCAACTGTTGAATAACCTAGCCCTGCTGGTAGAACGCTCCAAAGGCGTAGCTACTGTCTCGACTCCTCTTGGCCAGCGACAGATCAGCATCCTTTCCGAGATCGCACAATATTCAACAGATGCCACTCAGGCTTCTACACTCCTCACTCTATTCTCCCCTCTACTTCGTCGTCCTGCGAAAATTGTCCCCGAGAAGGTCAAGGTTGATCTTCTAAAGATTTTGAGTAACCTCCTACCCCTTATACCCGACCTCTCAGACCGAAGCACGCCCGTCTACACCAAGACATACGAGTTACTCTCTCAGCTCTTCCAGACTCTCCGATCACGTCCTGCTCGAATGGGCCTTGTATTTGCATTCCAATGCCTCGCCCGACTCGATCATATGCTCCAACCATTGGCCGAACTTCTAGAGTCACTCAATGCTTACTCTTCTAAACGGATGGACGAGCCTGACTTTGACCGTCGCTTGACTACATTCGCGACCTTGAACGAACAGCTCTACAACACACTTCCTCCGCACGATTGGCTCCCTATCTTGTATAACATGCTCAGCTTCATCCAAGATCCCACTGAGATGGCTGTCCGAAATAACGCCTCATTCGCCCTTCGGCACTTCGTAGACCTCGTTGTTGCAAATGCAGATCCGGAGTATGAGGCTATATTCATGCGAGTTCTTCTTCCCGGACTCAAAAACGGATTGCGCTCCAAGAACGAAATGGTTCGATCGGAAATTCTGGGAGTTATTGGATATGCCGTGACAAAGTGTGATCGTATAAGCTCTTTACAAGAAATGCAGGTCTTGCTCGCCGCTGGCGATGAGGAAGCCAACTTTTTCAATAACATCCATCACGTCCAGATTCACCGACGTTCTCGAGCTCTTCGTCGTCTGGCCGACTTGTGCGACGAAGGTCATCTCCGTAGTAGCACGCTCGCCGATATTTTCGTTCCTTTGGTTGGGAACTATATCACCACTACAGCATCTCTGGACCATCATCTTGTCAACGAGGCTATTTTGACGACCGGGAGGATGGCCAAGCATCTTGCTTGGGGGTCATACTATGCGCTGGTGCAGAAATACTTAAGACTCTCGCGGGAAAAGGACGAGTCTGAGCGTGTCTACGTCCGCACTCTCGTAGCCCTGTTGGATAATTTCCATTTCCCTATGGAAGAGGTTGTAGTACCGGAAGCCCCGAAAACGAGTGACGATACAGGCGATGCCGACGAACACGAGATCGAAGATGAAACATCTGTACCGCCGCCCAAGTCATCAGATGCCAAAAATGTAGCTCGGATTGCAGATGCAGTCAACATCCGTCTCCTCCCGAACCTTTTGAACCATTTGGAGAAGCACGACGCCACAACGGAAGACAGTACTCGAATCCCTATCGCAATCGGTATCGTCACAGTCGCCAAGCATCTACCTACAGCGACGCGTGAGCCTCAGATTTCTCGGCTACTCACTGTCCTCAGTCAAATATTGCGAAGCAGATCTCAAGAGACCAGAGATCTGACTCGCGACGCTCTCGCTCGAATTGCGGTCTCACTTGGGCCCTCCTATCTTCCCCTCATAATCCGTGAACTACGTGGAGCTTTGTTACGCGGTCCCCAGCTTCATGTTTTGGCGTACGTTACTCATGCGCTACTCGTCCATGTAACGTCGGGGGAGCACGCTGATGCCTTCGATAAGCTCGATGAGTGTGTCAATGATGTCGCATATGTATCCGCAGAAGTCGTCTTTGGCGAGTCTGGAAAGGACGTCCAAGCAGAAGAATTTAAGACGAAAATGCGGGAGGTTCGGACTTCATCTGCCAAAGGTCTGGATTCATTCAACATCATGGCTAAGTTCATTACACCCTCCAAAATCAGCGGCCTTCTGGTCCCACTACGGTCGATCATGCAGGAAACCGAGTCGGTCAGGGTGACCAATCTTGTCGAAGAAGTTCTCAAGCGGGTAGCCAGCGGGCTCAACGCCAATAAGCACCTTGTCCCAGGTGAACTATTGGTCCTGTGCCACACTTTGATCAGTCAAAACTCCCGATTCCTCAAGCAGGCTCCTGCACGGCGTAAGAATCAAGCCAAAGGCGACGCTATCGTTCAGATTAAACGGCAGGAGGCAACGGTCACTGACCATTATGCCAACAATTCTTTCCGGTACATTATCATCATTCTCCTGACATTGTCTGTTTGCTAACCACATCTTTTGTATCCAGTTTTGTAGCTTTCGGTCTAGATCTCTTCAACACCGCTCTACGACGAAATCGGTTTGATTTCCGTGACTCAGCTATCATCTCGCGTCTGGAATCCATGGTCGTGGTCGTCGGAAATACACTCTATTCCAGCAGCACTCCTGTACTACTGCTTGGCTTGAAGTCCACCGCTGCTTTGATCAAATGCCCTCTCAAGTCTCTGACCAACTCACTACCTGTCTTCATTCGTCAAATCATCGATATCATCAAGCAATCCGGTAATACCGAATCCGAGGTTGTCCAGGTTGGTTTCAAGTCACTAGCCAGTATTCTTCGGGACGGTCCAGCGGCAGAAGTCAAGGAGAAGGATTTAGTCTACCTCCTAGAACTCCTCTCGCCTGATCTGGAAGAACCTGCTCGTCAAGCTTCGGTGTTCACCATGCTCCGCGCCATAGTTTCTCGAAAATTCGTCGTCCCTGAAATCTACGATCTAATGGACAAAGTTTCGGAGATCATGGTGACGAGTCAGTCACCCCAAGTCCAAGAGCTTTGCCGCGGGGTTCTACTCCAATTCCTTCTTGATTACCCTCAAGGTAAAGGCCGTCTTCGAAACCAAATGACCTTCTTCGCGAAGAATCTATCGTATGTATACGAGAGCGGGCGTAAATCTGTTATGGAGCTTCTCGGAGCTGTCGTTGCCAAATTCGAGGTCAAACTCGTTAGAGAATATGCTGATCTCGTTTTTGTCGCGCTTGTCATGGTCGTAGCGAACGACGACTCGTCAAAATGTCGAGAGATGGCGGGTCAGCTCATCAAGACTCTTTTCACCCGCCTCGACGACGAACATCGGAAGACTATTCTCTCTCATCTCCATGCCTGGGCGACACAACATACGCAACCTCAACTTGCACGGGTGTCTTCGCAGGTTTACGGACTCATTATCGATGTTCTGCAGGCCGATACACTTCCGTACGTACCCGCCATCATGGATGACCTCCGTGCGGCCCTCGAGCGCAGTGCACAGTCGCTTGAGTCCTTGGAGGACAACGATGCAATGGATGTCGATCTAGATTGGCAAGTGCCCTACCATGCTCTGATCGTCCTTTCGAAAACTATCCGCGTCTTCCCCGAGTTGACCACACAGCAAGACAAGGTCTCATGGAAGCCCATCGTCGCCCATCTCCTCTTCCCACACGCATGGGTCCGCACGGCTTCCTGCAGATTACTCGGCCTTCTATTCACCGCCGTCCCCGTCACTGCTCCTACGAATGATCTACCCGACGACTCACCTCTCTCGCGTATAGGCATGCAAGAAGTAGCAAAGAAGTTGTGTCAGCAGCTGAAAAGCGAACATCTAGACGAACCTCTGAGCTTACAAGTAGTGAAGAATCTCTTCTACGTCGGAAAGTGTTTGTATGCCGTGCCTCTTGTCGCCCGTGATCCTGTCGATGTCGAAGAAGATGGCTCGGAAGACGAAGAAGAGACGGTACAGAAAGAACGGGATCCGCTGCCGTGGTTATTCTCGAAACTTTCGTATCAAGTCAGGTCTGCGCATATTGCTCGGCGTAATAGGTCTTTCAGCACCGTAAGCATTTTTTTTTCGAATATTCATGCCTTTCGATTCTGATGTATTCGATCCTGCAGGCTAATTGGTCTCAACAACCGTTAGCAGTCTTGCGGTGGTTCGCTGCTATGGCTTCCTTCATGGACCCTACCAGACTTGAGCAATTCTTGGTCCACATCCTCGCACCGCTCTATCGTATCACAGAGGACGACACTATTCGTGATACTCAGATGGGTTCGTCCGTCTACTTGTTAATGACCAATGGCCACTACTGAATGTATTCTCATCCAGACGAGCTCAAGACGTTGGCGATCGAACTACAGGATCTTGTCCAATTTAAGGTCGGTACGACGAAATTCTCCAACACGTACAACCAGATTCGTCAAGGTATCCTTGGGGTACGCAGAGAGCGGAAAGCCGCTAGGGTCATGCAGGTACGTTTTTCCCTCGACATCCGCCTAAATCTGGCCAACTCATTTTGTTTTCTTCTTTTTTTAGGCAACTACAAACCCACAAGCAGCAGCTCAGCGGAAACAACAGAAAAATGTCATTAAAAAGGACAGTCGGAAGAGAAAAAGTCAGGCTTTCGCGTGAGTCTTCCTTACTGAACTCGGAAACTGTGCAAATGATTCTAATCTCGTTCCTTAAAGTGACACTAAAGGTGGGAGTAAGAGAAGAAGGGAGGAATAGTAGACCAGGACAGCTGACTAGAATTCTATCTTATTCACGGCGTTCGTATTCTTGGGCTTTGCGGGACCATGCATTAAATTATTAGACAATAATGTATCATATACAAATATACAAATCTCGATAGCAGTACATTTCAGTAGCGTTCAATCCATGCTAAGACAGATCCATAGGTCCTTCCCCTTCAGCTGGAAAACAAAGCTCGCTTTCTTCCAATGCAGCATCGTCGTCATCCTCATTCCAATCACTCGTCGTCTCCCACTCATTCTCGAACTCGATATCAATTGTCAGCTCTTCGTCACCATCGTCCGCATCTGTAAGTGGCATGAAAGAAGCGAGTTGTGGAGGAAGATATGTCGAAGGGTTGTGTGAGATGGGCTGAACCCAGCGTCGTTCTCTGAGTCGTTTATGTCTCTCGCGATCTTCTTCTATTCGTTTAAATATATCGTTTCGGGAGAATGAGGTGAGTGGCGGTTGGGAAGTGGAGGAAGGTGGGCCGTCGTCCGTTGGGGGATTACGTATACTGAGTGATGCTAATATATCGTCGATTTTTTGAGGGTCTATCACACGTTTGTTTCTCCAGTTTTCCAATATCTGGATGGAAGGTTTGGTCTGTGCATTTCTGGAAAGGTACAATCAGAACATACCTGTTTTGTACTTGTGAGGTTTGGTAACCCTTGTCTTCCTGCCGGGACGACGTATTCTACTATTTTGCCCAGATCTCGAGCGACGAAATTGACGTATTGATTGTTGGCACTGGCGTCCGGACCAATCGAGTTTGAGTGGGACTTGACAAGAAGACATGTCTCGCACAAAGAATCGAGAAAATAGAGGATGTTGACACGAGCATTGATAGAACCCTGCAAAAAAATGAACATCCTGGTCAACGTCTGCAACGAATGGGGGATATCCAACACACCTTCTGGCATTCTTCGACTATGCAGTCCCAGAGATCTTCCCCGCATGGAGGGAAGTATTTTATAGCAAAAGCGACTACTTTTTGAATGGACTGCTGAGAGCTGGTTGAGCGATTTAGGACAATACCTCGAAGATTGATTTATGGGGGTACTGACGCATTCAGCCTTCGCAGTAAAGCCAGGAATTGCATTCGTACTTCGAATGGATCCATTGTGCTCGAGATGTTATTGATGGAGGAACTCTGAGAGATGCAAAGTACCTTGAGCCGCAGAGTCCCGCTAGTAGATGGTAAGCGCCGAAGAAGAAATTCACGCGTCAATTGGCGTCAAACGCTTCTTGGCCTGAACCACCCACCCGCCGGTATCCCATGCATGCATTTCTGGCTTTCACTCAATGAATACACGTTGCACCGTCGTCTTGCAGGGGTTCTCACCATCATCATGCTGCAGCAGTCAGCCTGTGGCACGGATTCAGGTTCCTATGTTTCCAAAGTTCGACTAAGTTTGCAAATATAAGACGAGGCTCAGGCAAGTGCATCTCGGTTTTCAAAAACAAAGTATATATCTGATGCAACATTGGCGTCACTTGACATAAATATACAAATCTTCGGCACCCCAATGACTCGAAGAGCATTCGTCTTCTGACTTGACTTATCTGAATGGACTCTGCCGTACAAAGCTCCAATGTTCGGTTCAGACAGCGTCTCCTCAGTCAGAATAAGGGACACTATGCCTTCATTGACTCCAGCGCCTGGAACTTGGAAGCAGCTAACCCAAGCAGAAGTCTGCTTTTGAATTGTACTCTGACTATAGTCATGTCCCTACTATTGCTACTGGCCATCGACATCCTAGTTTCGATATTGGAGAGAATTGGGGCTCTATGTTGGCACGCTATCCATTTCTCTGAGGAAACCCTCTGCCTATCACGTCTATACATAGATTATGGTTTACGCCATGAGGCGATCCGTAGTCTCTTAAAGGTGTGTCTTTTCACTTTCACCTCTCTACCTCTCCTGCTGCTGTACATGACCTCTAGCAGTTCCATGTCCATCTCTCCCCCTTCGACTGAGCTCTCCGAGTCTGAAACGGGAGTAGGACTCTCTAATCCTCACCTATCTCAAAGCCGTCGTCGTTTATTGGACCTCGTCAATCGACTTCACAGCACTGGAGTCCAAGTGGACATTGACCTGCCCCAAATCGCTGTCATCGGCTCACAGAGCGCTGGAAAGTCGTCACTCATCGAATCGATTTCCGGTATCACAGTGAGTCGGTGTTGTCTTCGTCGGCTGGTTCGATGCGTGTACATAGCCTCATTGCCGTCATAGCTGCCTCGCGCCGCAGGCACATGTACTCGGTAATGATCATGACCATGTATAATTATACCTTACAGAAGCTTATGCTGACCGCGGGATATTTTAGATGCCCGACTGAGTGTCGGCTCTCTCGTTCGAGCGAGCCTTGGAAATGCGTGATATCTTTGCGATTCATCACTGACACTCAAGGGCAAACGTTGGGACAAGTCCGCAATGAGCCATTTGGGGCGATAATTTATCGCAAGGCAGAAGTTGAAGAACGTATTCGACGTGCACAACGTGCGATTCTCAATCCGAGCACCGCGCCTAAACATTACCTTGAGGGCGCTGAGGACGACGAAGTCAGTCCAGTTGAACTGAGCTTTTCGACGAACTGTGTCTCGCTACAAATTAGCGGACCAGACGTGGCAGACTTGTCGTTTTGCGACCTTCCTGGTGCGTTCCGACTTCCGAGTGACTTCGATAAACCTACAATCTGAAGTCTTTCTTCTTCTCTAGGCTTGATCGCCAGCGTCGGCAGAGGTGGAAATGCCAACGACATCAATCTGGTCGAAGGCTTGGTTACTTCGTACATAAGTAAACCCAGCTGTCTGATACTTCTGACTGTCGCTTGTGAAAGTATGTTTTTCGTTTTTCCCTTAGCTCTTTGATATCCTAATGTAATCTGTTCTTACCTTCAGCCGACTTCGAGAACCAAGGCGCTCACCGTCTTGCTAAAGAAAATGACCCAGATGGGAGACGGACTATAGGCGAGCCCCTACCTACTCCAAACATGATGTGATATGTTGACCATTTTGGATTCAGGTGTCCTCACCAAACCTGATCGTATTCCCCAAGGCGAAGAAGACCGATGGCTTCGATTCATCCGCAACGAACGAGAGCCCCTCGAGAACAACTGGTATTGCGTGAAGCAGCCCGCATCAAACACGCTGAAGCAGGGCATCACGTGGATGGAAGCTCGCTCGGAAGAAAATGTTTTCTTCTCTACTACGCGGCCATGGTCCGAATTGGATTCAATGCACCAGCGCTACCTACGTACTAGCAATCTTACAGAGCGCCTCAGTTCTATTCTTTCTGATTTGATCTCTAAACGGTCGGTGGCAGCATATTGCTTTCCCCTATGATAATTCTAATACGGAGCGCATCTGGTCTTAGTCTCCCGCAAATCCAAGACGAGCTTCAGATTTCAATTCGCAAAACGGAAGAGAATCTGCGCGAACTTCCAAAAGCACCGTCTCAGGACCCTTTTAGCGAAATCATGCGTTTGGTGCACGAGTTCATTCGCAGCCTTAGCCGTCATCTCGAGGGCATTCCCGACCACAATGGTCTTATACAGGCTCTCCGACCAGCTCAAGAAGAGTTTAGGAGAGCCGTTCGTAGCACTGCTCCGAAATTTCGACCGTACGAGAAAAGGTACGCTGGAGAGAGGAAGCTGTCGAGACCGCTTTTTCTGTCAAACGAGGAAGACGACGATTCTGATGATGAAACTGACGACGAGGACACGGACTCTGGGGGGGCTCATCATCCGAAATCCATCTACATCGATGAAGTCTTGGATCGTGCCACCAAGTAAGTGAATTCCCAAGACTCCGCCTTACTTACTTTGACCACCTAATTTAGAGCTCGAACACGCCAATTACCGGGGAACTTTCCGTTTATTGTGCAAGAAAACTACGTATCTGCCATCACGAAACAGTGGGATTCTCCCGCCAAAATCCTCTGTAGGACAAGTCATCGCATAGTCATCGATCATGTTAAGGACCTTGTAGCCTCACATTTTCACGAGTACGGACAAGGCCTTTTGGAACAGCGAGTGAAGTCAGTGTCGTTCCATAATCTACTATTGTGTCGTTGGCTCATCTATTCATTCGTAGGGTGATTCTCACAGACTATGTCAAGAGGCGCTACGACGAAACGATCGCAAAGATTGACTGGCTCTTGGAAATAGAGAAGCGACCGTTTACTCTGAACGCTCATTACCTCGCTGATTACAAGGACAAGTTTCTCTCGCATTACAAAGCATCGCGTCAAAATGATAACAACCCTCAATTGATGTCTGCCATCCAGGCGTATAAATCTAGATCCCCGAAAACTAGATCTTCTGGGGATTCAGTTGGGCTTTCCCCTCTGTCACCTACGTCTTCCAATCCGTCCGGTATATCCCAGATCCTCATTGGGCTCGTTGCAACTGGCATTTTTGGTACCAAGCCCGAGGACATTTCGAAGATTCTCCCACCCGACGAGATGGAGCCTGCTCTGATTATCATGGCGGACGTTCGTGCTTATTTTCAAGGTACGTCGCGAATTTGCCCCTAGAAATTTGTACTCAATTAAAGCCGATGAAATATGCAGTGGCGTATAAACGTTTCGTAGACATTGTTCCGCTTGCCATCGACGGCGAGCTCGTGCGTGGGCTGGAAGTTGATATACATTCGACTCTTTACAACGGTCTTGGGATCAATGGGTTAGAAGGACACCGTATCTGCAAGGAATTGCTACAGGAAAGCCCTCATATTGCTGATCGACGCGAAGAGTTGCAGAAGAAGTTGGAGAGGCTGAGTACGGCGAGTATGGAGTTGCTGCAGATTGGGCTCTGAACGAGATACCTCTAGAATTTATACGCCTTTCTGTCTTTTTTAGCGAACTCTTGTATCCTATGTGTAGTCCTTGAGTGTGGCATGAACATTTGAGAGGTGCACGGACCATTCGGATTTTCCCACCTATAAATTGAATTTTTCGCTATTTTTCGATGTCTTGTCTTCCCTCTCGCAAGAAATCGCTGTTTTCGTCGACTGATGTGAGTAGGCCTTCCATCCTTCGCATCTTGATGAGTTCTTGCCGCCCCAGTCGTAGCTTGCGAGCGTTGACGATCGGTAGAGCACAAGCCAAACAGTTGCACTACTGATTTCTCCCTTTTTTCGTTGTTTTGCTCTATATGTGCTGACCTCTATTCCTGTTGTTTCAGTCTAGGGTCCTAGCCGGAACCAATCATTGCGAAGTTTTAAGGTCCGAGAATTCGAAGGAGGAGGATCTGCCCAGGTCAGTATCCATCTTTCTTTTTTGTTCGTTCCTTTTTACGATGAACAATATATACCATTATTTCCGAAGCCTTCGTGCGATGGGGATACACAAGCAAAATACTAAGAACAGCCAGCTGATACTTTTTTCTCCTTTTCTTCTCGTTGAATCTTTTTGGAATCGTTGACTGAAATTTTTTCGTCGTGATCCCAGGTCCATCTCTGTGATTTGCCACGCTTCATATCTACCAGGTACACTTATTGGCTCTCTCGATAAGGTTGTCGCTGTGATTTATGTGCAACGGGTACCGGGAGCGGGTCAGTCCACATTCTTTATCGTGTGATAACAGCCGGTGTTATTTCCAAGCTGTAGACCACGTACCCTGTTTTGTAGTCGTCTTGAATGATAAACCGACGCCTTTTTCGCCATCATATCCGAAGTCTCCGTGAACTCACCTCCTGAAATGGGTTTTATGATCTTCATTGCATGCACCAAGCCACTCCAAAACGCCAAACCGGCAGAAATAGCTCATCTCACACGGTTGTCTAGAGTAAATATACACCTGACAGCGGGCCACGCAACACACGAGCGCTCGAAAGTCTTTTAACATTCATCTGTTCTTCCTATTCAAGGACCCCCGAAAATTCACCCAAAGGCCTGATCCGAATCCGGACAAATTTTGAGCAGAAATGTCTCGAGGCCAGATTTTTTCCGGACAAATTGGTAGAAATGTTAGCGTATCCCGGTTCCAGCATCCGGACATGGGAAGCACTGAACAGAGAGGCCAGATGAGCATCCGGACACGATGGTTGATGGTGCAGTGGTGTACGAGTTACAAATGTCGTACCTTTCGCGTTTTGGCGAAGTCCGAGGGTTCAAGTATCGCGTCTTACCGTTTGTTTTATCCTTTGTACTTGCTAAGTACAATCTGACGGCCATCCGTCTGTTGTCAATTTTGACGGTCGCGACTCGCAATCGGTTGTGACTTTTTCGACTCGTCCGAAGGTCTTGCCTACCGGTATAGAGCTTACTCAAGAGGACTTAGATCTCTTCAGGGACCTTGGAAAGGGACACCGCCAGTTCATCGATGCTATAAAGCAATCTCGGAAGAGAGGAAAAGCAGGGACGACTGGAGGACAGGCAGATCTCACGGACGAGGAAAGTTAACGTTGATGCGGTTGGTGTCGCTTTCACAACTCTTACGTGTATGGTAGACCTCTCGCCCCTTCTGATAGCTCTCTAAAGCACCTGTAATTTTTTTTTTTGGTTTAAGCTACGAGGCCGTTTCCTAAGTCCGGACAAAATCGCTGGAAACGTTAGGCCAGATCCAAAATCCGGACAAAATCCTCGATAGGAGGTCATTTTGCGTCCGGACAAATTAGTGAGATTCTACGGATTTTGGATCTGGCCTTTGGGTGAATTTTCGGGGGTCCTCCTATTCACCAGAGGATTCTCAACACTACACCTACGGTAACCATTCATGGAAGGCTCTCCTGAACGTGCATTGCGTTGACCTTGTGATTGATAACTGTTGCATGTGCACTCCCCCACTTCCAAACTTCTCCTCAGCCACAATTTCCCTGGATCAAAATCAAAATCGCTCTTATTCAGATCACGTTTGAGAGACGTCGGAAGGTATAAGTTGACCCTACTCAAGGTCATACATGTGGCTCCCTTTAATCGCTTCCGACCACGGGACCCTGCGTCTTGACCAGTATTTCTACGACATACTACGCGCACTGGTCAACACTATGGCTAGCTTCGTCTGGTATCTGACCGCCTTCCTGGCATCGACCTCTGTCATTCAAGCAGATGTTGCATCGGCGCAGTATCTTCTTGGTCTTGGTGAGTGTCAAACATGCCAACAGCTACGACACCATATCTTACTCGCAGTTCCTCAGGCATTGGAGACATCACTGGGTAAATCAGTCTCGTGTTATTTTTTGAGTGTGCACTACTTATGGTCACCCTCCTCAGACCTGTCGTCGAGACTAACATGATGGTACGCACCATCCTGGATCTAATCTTACCATCTCTAAATCCTGCAACATTAGGGCTACGCCAGTCTCGCGCAAACCGACACAGGCTTACACATGCGCGAACGCAGCCGGGCATTCATCATCGCTGACGCCTCCAATCCCACCGACCGTGTCGTTTTCATAAATGCCGACATCGCCATGGGTGACGACGGTGTTCGTCGATCCATCGTCGCCGAGCTGTCCTCCGAATTCCCAGGGATCTACACGAACGACAACATCGCTTTCGTCGGGACTCACCAGCACGCAGGCGTAGGAGGGTATCTTGAGAACCTCCTGCCACAAATCACGTCGTTGGGATATGTGAATCAAACTGCAGCTGCTATCGTATCGGGCACGGTGAAGGCCGTCCAGAGGGCTCATGCGAGTCTGGCTCCGGGGAGTCTGAGCCTGGGGAACACGACAGTCTTGAATGCGAACATCAATCGGTCGCCTTCTGCTTATTTGGCGAATCCCGCGGATGAGAGGGCGAGGTATGAGTTCGATCAAGATAAGGATTTGACGCTGCTCAGGTTCGATGATGCAAGTGGAAATGCGAGAGGCTTTTTGAGTTTCTTTGCGGTGCATGGAACTAGTCTTTACGAGGTGAGTTTCAAGCTCACGTCCGGTTTGTCCTCTGTTTTCTTAATCAACGATCAGAACAATACCCTAGTGAGTAGCGATAACAAAGGAATGGCTGCATTCTTGTATGAATGTGCGTATTTTGAGCACCCAGTCCGCCCACAATACTCAGTGTGATTGATTTGCTTTTCGTAGCTTTCGCGGAACCGAGTGTAATGCCCGGAAACAATACGTTCATCGCAGGATTCACGCAATGTAGGTCATCCTATGACGTACCTACCCTCTTGTCCTGAAAATATGTCTTCATCAGCCAATGTAGGAGATACGAGTCCAAACACGTATGCCCTCATCATCTTCGATGGTTCATGTGACCGCCTCATTAATGGTGTTCTTTCATTCGGCAGCCTTGGAGCCTTCTGCGAAAGTCCAGGACAGTCATATGATGGAATGTCATGCGACTTCAACCACTCGACTTGCGGTGGGACAGTCGAGGACTGTCATGGCCGGTGTGTATCGAGTTTTTCTCTATATATGAGGATACTTAGCCTCTACGTCTTTCTCAGCGGTCCAGGATTCCGGGTCTCGGATTTCGAGTCCAACATGATCATCGGGAATGCACAGTTTCAAGGAGCCTTGACCTTGATGAGCCAGACATTGTCCGCAGTCACGGGTGCGGTGAAGAGTGTGCACGCGTATCTGAATATGTAAGTTTCTCAATGTTTTCGTTGAGGTTTCTGTATTGATTGTTCGATGTTTCTCGGTTATTAGGGCCAACCATACGTTCACTTTGCCGAACGGGACGACAGCGCAGACTTGCCCTCCTGCTATGGGTATGTAGACCTCACCTCGCTTTTCCGTAAGAGCTAGTTCTTTACTCATCATGATTGTAGGTTTCTCGTTTGCTGGAGGAACCACGTTGGTGGTTTTCCGTTCATATGTAGTCCTTTGCTGAAAAGTAACTAGGGATGGTCCCGGGGCCTTCGACTTCATCCAAGGGGACAATTCTTCGAGTCCACAGTGAGTATCTGAATAATTTTGAATTGAAGCTTTACTCTGACCTCTCTTTCCACCAGAAACCCTTTCTGGGAAGTTGTCAAAAGTAAGAATAACTCAACTGCGTATCTCCGTTCCAAACTCTCTTCAACTGTCCTCCCAAGGCTTTATCACGCCTATACCTTCGGCAGCACAAGTAGCTTGCCAAGATCCCAAGCCAATATTGCTCAACACAGTACGTTGAACACATTACTTATATCAAATCTCATAGCAATAACCTTTGTAGGGTTACGCACATCTTCCTTACGAATGGTCTCCTAGTACTGTCGACGTACAAATGCTCCGCGTGGGCAATTTCGTCAGTGAGTCTATAGAGATCAACATCACAGTTATCCTCTACCTATTACTTAGTCACGTCTTCCAATCTATCCTAGTGCTCATCATGCCGGGAGAATTGACTACTATGGCTGGGAGACGCATGCGGTGAGGATCTATTCAATCTTAACACCCACAAGGCCGTCGGCTCCTACACATGTACTGATGGTCCATTTCAGAGAAGCGCTTCGTGCTGAGCTGATCTCTTCGGGTGTCCTTGGATCCGATGCATATGTGGTCATTGCTGGACCTGCTAACACATATGCTCATTACGTGGCAACTCGTGAAGAGTATGGCGTTCAGAGGTACGAAGGTGCTTCGACGATCTTCGGTCAATGTGAGTCATCGGTAGCTACTTTTTACAATGAATTTTATCCATCTTTGACTTCTGGTTCCCACCCATAGATACGCTCGAAGCGTATATCGATAAATATAGTAGTCTCGTCCCTTTCCTCGCCGATAACGCGAGTGGTACCCCTCCCTCCGATGCCCCTTCACCAGAACAGACCTCGAAGGCTATTTCGTTGCAGGTACGTTACGCACGTTGTCTTGGCCCATATATTGCTTTTTTTTTTGCTTTCCTAACTGCATTTATCTTAGACTGGCGTAGTCTTTGATGCTGCGATTGGACATTCGTTTGGTGATGTCCTAGTTGACGTCGCGACTACACCGTATCAAGTTGGAGATACTGTCAGCGCCGAATTCGTTGGAGCTAATCCCAGGGTGGGTGACAAGGTTCTACAATGTCAATGCGACACTTGAGTTTGACGACGTCGGCCTCATTAGAATAACCTCCGCCTCGAGGGAACGTTCCTTACCATTGATCAATTCGTTTCCGGGCACTGGACGGCAGTTCGGTCAGATTCACATCCTTCTACAATTTATAGGTGGGCCAGGACTAGCACTGTGCGTCCCATACTTGCCATACGTATATGTTGCCCGTTCCCCGCTGACCCTGTCATCCTTTATCTCGTTCCTAGATCTTGGGCACAAGTACAGTGAATATCTCTTGGTAAGGCGTCCCATCACTTTGCACGAGGCTCAAATCTGACTGGTGCCTCATATGCAGGACAATCGAATCGGGCACACCTGGTGAGAAAACGTCATTTGTTTCGTCCTTGTCTCCTTGAGCTGATTGCGGATATCTATGCAGCTGGCACCTATCGAATAAGTTACTATGGAGATTCAAAACCTCTTATAGGTTCTATCACCCCGTTTACCGGAACTTCATCGAATTTCACTGTCTCCTGAAGAATTCACTGCAGTTTTTCGATTGTTTTGTTTATTTACATACCAAACCTTCTGTCCAGAATGCTAAAAAACAATGGTGAACCGGTGTCTATCTTTCTACGTGTTGCGGACAGGCTCGCTTCTGCTTCTGCCTGTTAATATAACTGACTCAGTTTGCCTCGAGGTTCCCATGTGTTCTGAAGCGCACAACTTCTACCAAAGCAGTGCATAGAACTTGCTCTTGCACTCGACAACATACACGAACCGTTCAATCATGTTTCGAAATCTCACTAGTCAACTCGCAGGAGTTAGCGCAACCGATAAAGATGCTAAAAAGATCATGGCTCCAACTCTACGATCTGACATTTACAGCGCGGTGGATCAGGCTAAATCTTGGATCGCGGGTGGTAGAGGTGGAGCTGGGGATGGAGTGTCCTACGGGCCTATCATCGCGACAATCCAGAAGCACTTCCCAGATGTGAAGCTAGGACTAGAGTCGATCGGCCAGACAGAGCCAGAGGTGGCCGTGATTGTGACCGGAATCACGAACATGATCTTTGGTGAGCCACTCGATCCAGTTTGATTCATAATGCAGTACTGACATCTCACAGAGATGAGCAAATGGGACGGAATGGCCGGGGGTATGGCCTTGAGAACCTGGGTCGAGGGTCTTGTAGATGCCCATGCCAAGATCCCTGCAGGCAACAGAAAGACTCTAGTCGCGAAAGGGATCACCAGGGGTCTGCAGAACACCGACGTTACGCTCATGACTCGTGAGTTCGCGGCGAGGATTCAAATGATCTCCACCCTCAAAGCAGGTAAGCTGTTGGAATTGCGCCACGATCATGATAATGACTAATTAATTCTCTTTACCCACAGTGAGCTCCAGAATATATGCTCCAGGCAGTGATGAGGCGAGACAAGGTGAAGCTCTATGGAGCTCAAAATTTATTTAGAAAAAAAGGTCTATAGGTTCTGTAATGTTGTACATTAGGTCGCTACTCGAAAGAAGTAGAAGTGTTCGAAATGTGTATACAATGACCAGGAAATATTTTATGTCCATAAGTTAAACTCTGTCATCCGAAAGATTTTCCGAAGCTCACGTCCTGCGCAGAAAGTCCACATTTAAAAATATAAGAAATCTTGAATTAAGACTGTTACGCCTCTTGGTGAGAATGGGTATAATATCATGCACGACTCGGAAGAGTCGACTGCCAACGTAAGTGGCCGCTCCAATATGGCCGACCCTTTTCGTAAGGGAGCGGTGGATCCTTCGCTAAATCTCTACAGCTTTGTCCATGCTATATGACCTAGAAAGACATTGTCACGACTCCAGCCAATAAGAATTAATTGAAACCCACTAACATAGCTGGTAGGAAAACAAGTGGATGAAGGAGACAATGACGATAAAGACGAGTCGTCGTCATCACCTTCGTGAGGCCGCCATCCGCCACCGTAATTCCCATAGTCGGAATTGTTTCCCATAGAAACATTCAGGTGTTGTGGAGGGACCCATGCTCCCTCGAAGTTATATCCGTCGGGAAGGTTGCAGGAATTGGTGTCCCTCTCCGACGATACTGTGAGAAACGAATTATGGTCCGCAGGATGACAGTTCAACGCGGTCTCATATGTGTGGTCTATATGGTTGTCATTATGCGACGAATGCACCTGCGAGGCATAAGACGAAAATCCAAGGGCTGTAGGATATTCGAACTTATACATGGCAGAGAATAGCACCGATGAGCTCGTATAGACTTCTTGGATAATGGTGAATCTTGTAGGATCTTATTGAAGACGTGTAAGCGAATTGGCCAACGAAAATTCGTTGTTTCAAATACCTTGGCTACTAGCTATATCTTCCCAATAGTTCGGAACCAGGGTGGTGCTGTACAGGAATGTGGCTTCTGATGAGGAATGCAGGTCTAGAGGGATCAACGGACATTCCTCTGTGTGGACAGAAGAATCGTCTAAGAAGACGTTGAAGAAAGAACGCGCTTCGATGCTACAAGGTGATCTCAAAGTCACCCTAGGATCTATGGTACGCAGGTCCCTGGGATAAGGGGATGGGCGAACAATATCGCTCTGCCCATTTGGATATCCCATCGCCATAAGTGAGGTAGACGTGGATGAGGATGAGCTAGCATTAGTGTCACTGGGAATGATGTCGATGCAGACAATTGTCCTCGGCAGTGGATGGTCTGTCGTCGACGAGGTATCGAAGGATGGCCCCATATTATGAGCAGAAGCAGTTTCCCGAGGACACGGAGAAAGGAGGCTCATCACTGCTAAGATACGATGAGGGTTATGGTTGACGAACAGGAGCACATAAGCTTACATTGTTTACCACCACACGTATCTCTAAGCTGCTGCAAACGACTTCCTACTTGCTTGGCCGTCCTACGCTTCCCTGTAACGCGAAATATGTAATCCGATATAAATCGGTTTCGCATAGGGAACCGGCCGAGAAGCCTAGTTTCTCTCGAGTCATCTGGTTGATACCTTTCCAGTCCTGAGTTTACGAGCGTAAGTCCGAGGATTGTAAAGGCTCATCAAAATGCACTCACCTTCCAACAGGGCTGCCTCTAGCTCTGGAGGCCAAACTGCCTCGCCATTCCCGCGCAATGTCTTCCAACTTTTACGTCCTCTGACTATCGTTTGGAATATATCTTGGGTCCTGCCTAGACAGAGAGATGACAGTCAGCGTCAGATATGTTATCTGACAATTGATGAGCGAGGACGGTTTACTCACCAGTCCCCATCGTGACTCCAATATCATACGACGAGATTGAAGCAGCCATTGATCAAATGCAGATCCAAGGAGATGGTGAAAAATAAGTAGAGCGCGTCCTGGGATGAGAGCACAATAGATATCATGGTCTATATAGTTTTTGAGATGGTGTCCTTTCTTTTCGGCTGCCATAAACGTCCACCTGAATCTGGATCGAGATGCCGCCTTCGGAAGGTAAGTTTGTCCGCTAGAAGGACGGTAACTGGCAGGTTGTGCTGGATTTACGTAGATTTGCGCTAAACTTGGCACAGCTGTGCCCAAACCGTGGTTGAGTTTGAGGTCCAGAGAGAAAGTTAGACGCTAAGATCGTACAGCGTCATTCCCGATTTCACCTTTGATAAGCCCTCTGAGCCAGACAGTTCGAAATGGAAACAGTCCCAAGATACTTACCAATCATCTTCGACGTTGTCCGCGCGTCAAATGATGAATTTCGTCGAGACGGAAGCGTCCCTCAACAAATTGGTCCTCATCCCTAAGTTGCTGCACCGCCACCCGGGGATAAATCCTGTCCGAATTGTTCAGAAGTTCTCGCACGCACTCAAAATAACGAGCCTTTCCGAAAACTCACCGATCAGTTCTGTCCTCGACTCTGGCCCGACAGTATGGCCTGGCTGCCATAGGATTGAGTGAAACCAAGGAGTCGTATAGCATCGGGTACTCTGTCAAGCGGATCATCGTGAACGGGATCATCTACATCGCCTCGATTTATGAGGCTTTCCTTGTTTTCGTGAGGGTGGAGGATCGCCTTTCCACGGATCAGCAGTTGCTCCATCTCTTTAATGAAAAATAACGTCGAGGTAAAAGCCGAGAGGCAGTAGCGCCGCGCAGGTCCGAGAGTCAAGACGCGTGACTCATCAAATATGAAGTACTTGGTACTCTAAGAGTCGGAGGAGATATGTGTCCGGTAAACTTGGCCTCGATTTGGCGCCCACGGGAATGGCCGTGGGGTTAATCAGGTGGAACAGTTGTGTAACTCACAAAGGAGACACGAGCTTCCACAGAACGATGCTTAATTTTGCTTGAACTCTGCATTCGAATACGGCTTAGCGCGTTATGTGAGCAAAAAAGGAAGAGCAATCCTCAGGCGTGTTGACCGTGCGTATCTGAACTGATGTGACTCACCTGCCACGATCATGCCTCTCACTCTCACTGGAAAGTATACAAATTCCGATCCTTTGGGGTTACGACTTTGTTGATGAGATAGATAACCTGAACAGCGATGACACCTCAGAACCTAGACACCAGTCTCAAGTTTTATGTCGGTCACTTTGCCTTCATTACTGATGTGGCTGATGTAGATCGAAAGCATGGCTGAGGGAAATAAGAATGAGCTGGGATGAAAATCGAGTTCGGATCTTGGCCTCAGCGACGAGCCTTGCGACTATGGGGATATCTAAACTGGTCGAGGAATTAGAACAAATTAGGAAAAGGATAGAGATCGAGGATATCATATAAATAGAATGGCTGGATGGAGCTGCGATGGCAGTGAACAGTACGGTCGACACATCGACTAGTTCAATATTGCATTTTTGTAGGTATGGTCACTGGATGAATGCCTCGAAAATAAGCCTGAGACAAGCCAAATAATGTTGGAAGGATATAGGCATGTCAGTGGCAGCCCTAGAGTGCTCTGCGAAGTCGAGGTTTTCCGGCATCAGGCTGACAATACAACTTGTCCGGGGTGCATAGACCGCCGGAACAAACAAATGGCAAATAAGCACACCGTGTTCTCGAGGAGGGCACAAAACACAAAGTAGCTGTATAGCTGAGGTCCGATCACTCGGAATGACTTGCGTATGCCGACACGATAAGTCGCTCTACTTACGTGCGTGAAAACTGATATCCGAGACTGGAACATAGAAGGGAAGGTAAGGCAGTTCTATCCGTTGGAAGCAAATCGCTGCACGGATAGGATAACTAGGTTTCGGTGCATCAGTACATGACATGATGAGATGAACTTAATGCTTGCCAAGCTGAGGCAAAAGACTCACGAACTAGAATGAATCTGCATCGATCCATGAATGTTCACGATACCCCGTCGAAGAGGGAACTGACCTCATCTACGAAAATAAGTCCAAATCCAGCGGCAGAACGGGTTTTTTAATGATAATGTAATATCAACTTGATTTGACTGACCTTGAGACCTTTCAGATCCGATTCCAGGTTTGATAATAAGTACTCTCCTCCTTCGGACTCATGAAGTAAGGGCTAACAGCAAGACATACATCTGTGATACATCGGGGCTTGCGGCTGCTAGGAGCGTCCGCGTCGATTGAAAGATTGAGACACTGGGAAGAGACAAGATGATCATATGATCGAACAGTGAGCGCTTGAATGTGTGAATTTGCAGAATCTGCTCGGCGTTCGCCGGAAGGATTTGCAACTGTCATTCCCTAATCCGACCTTGATGACCTTTTTTTCAACAGCCGGGAAGCACAGCGTTATTAGTATCGAGTCTCTGGAGGGTAATGCAGTCAACATGCTCTCCGGTAGAGTGTATATGATGTGGTAGGAGAGATACGACGATAGTCTTTGTGGGGCAATCTGTGAGAGTAAATGTATTCCATCTCATGCTCACCGCCTTCCCCACAGTCTTGACGTTATTGGAGCGTACTGTGCTTTTCAGTGGTGCTACGTTGTATCTTGACACTTGGCTTCTCTTCTAACCTCAAAATGGCCATTTCGTTGATGTAACCAATTTATTCTAGACGTTCCAAGTTGAAATATGTCAATAGGCATGTCACCTCGAAGATCTCCAATATCTTGACATTCGTTTCGATCCTGGTGACCATCCACAACCTCGATACAGCCTATTACTGATGGTTGATTAGGTCAATTTGGAACTCTAGGACTTCACACTGCGGCGGGCTTCTTGCGATGTACAGATCAACCCACAAATAGCTTCTTTTCGGTGCTTGTGTCTCGCGTGCAGCTGCCTTCTCGCCTTCAAAACGGTGATGGTGCATCCTTTGGGCTCTAGAATTTTTTTAGGTCCGTTCCAAGGGACTGCATCATAGGCTACCCCTTACTGATAGTTCTGACTTCTATCTGCACCGTGATGGCAACGGATGTAGAAGCACAGATGAAGTATGAGAATACCTGACTACCTCAATGACCGGCTCGCATCTCGCGACGGAATTTCGACCGTACTTGACCTCTAAATCGAAAGTCGCGTGTTGACTCGCCGTACTCGCCGTGGGCATGTGGTGCGCTCACCGTTCTCCACGGTTGTATACACGCCTTCAGGAAGGAAAGCTCTAAAGTTTGACGCGGGTCCTGCGGCAGGATACGTAGGCCCTTTACCCCATTGTCCACATACATCAAAATGGACGCCGACTGCTTTCAAGTTCTAGAACTGCTTAGCATGTGGACGCGTCCGCGCCTATACACGCATATCACCGCTGCAGCTCTTTTCTGCATTGCAAGACAATCCAACTTTGACTGCGACCCCAAAATCGATTTTCCTTTCCATCACCGTCCCGCCTTCAGAGTTCTTTGATCCTCTGTTCGTCAAGGTAGCACAGGCTCTGCCAATATATTGATATATCAATGTCTGGTAATTTATGCTTCATCCTGTCATCCAAGAGGCGCGGTTGGTAAACGTTCGGTAATGTCGGGATATCGATTTTTCCTATGGCTTATTCAAGCTCAAAGTTAAAGTTTCATTAGCATTGCCTGCAGGCTACGAGATGTGAATGCCAGAAGGACTCGCTATCATGGAGAAGACCGATCGCCCTGAAAACTGTCCCCCTCGAGAGTCTTTACATCTCAGTCAGCCATCCGCTCGGTGTAAGGCGCCTCTGTGAGAATCTCCCATGGTACGGCGCTTTATGTGATGCGCGACAGAAAACCCTCATGCTCGTTTGCTTTTGTCGCCGGGACCTAGGCACGTCCGACTATTGCAGTACATATTAACGCGATCCTCTGCTGTATCCGGTGCATACTCACGCGTACGACGGGATTGATGTCATAGATAGTTTGATCAGCGTGGTACATAGCTTACGACAATAGTCCAAATGCTATGTATCGTCGAATATGACCGCAAGGTGTAGTAAATACATGAATGTACATATCGTAGAGCCTATAGAAAATTGTTCGTCTGAAAAGATAGATAGGGTATTACTAAGGAAGGTGCGAGTAGAAAATATTGTACTTATTGTCCCCAAAGTTCGGGTGTGCGCTTCTGGTCACTTACAGTCGTCTAGGACTCCTTTTCACGGCGGGCGTTCCTGTGATGACGGAGTCGGTGGCAGAAGACGTGGCGCTGGCTACAGAAGTCAAAGCAGGGGTGCTCAGTACTTCAACTGCCGTCGAAGTCACCAGCGAGCCACACGATGTTGGTAGGGGAACGGTCAACGCGTCCCAGGCATCAGGATAAACACACCCCGAAATCGTTGCAGGCGCACTTGACGTATCCTGCGCATCGAACCAACCGTTTCCAGCACTGACGCTCTTCGCCGCTTTGGATGTGATAGAGGGAGGAGGTAACGTCGCCACAGTTCCTGTTGGAGTATAAACTGGTAGCAACGTTCCAGGGGCGTCGGCACCGTCGACATTCGATATAGTGGCGGGAGGCCAAGGAGCAGCTAGCGTTGCTGTAGCAGCAATTGTGCCTGCACCAGCACCACCAGTCTGCCACGACTGATATGTACCGTTGAACGCGGGACCGGTCACTCCCAAAGCAGCACATGTACCGACTGCTGTTCGCGGATCGGTAGGCATCCAACCGTTCTCGAGACCGAGCTGATAGGACCATAGAGGAGATTCGATTATATTCGTTACGGACGAGGGAGCAATCTAAGGGAACAGGCAAAAATGTTTCATAGTTATGAGACTGAGGATATCTGACAGCGAAAAAAATGGAAGATTACGAACCTTCCAAGTCCAGAAGAACCAATCTTGCAAAGCGTCCATAGTGGCCAAGGAAAATTCTTGCACACCATCCTTGACAGTCTGGTTCCACGTCGAGGAGTCTTGCCAAATTGAGCAGTCTCCTCCGTACGACACCGAGGTTGTCTGAGGACCTTTGAGGAACAACCCACAGTCATTATATCCTATATACGGTAAAGTCGGAAATTGTAAAAATCAACGGAAGACCATGAAGTGATATTTCAAAATCCGCTTACCGTTAGACCACTCCCCAGCGACAGTGACACCAAAGGCAGTCTGACTATTGATTTGGAAAAATCACGAGAGTGGAGCAAAGAGATAAACCAGTCAGGATTTCGTCATTGTAAAGATAAATATAATCTCGTTTCACCTCGTGTTTATGGAAGCGCCCCACGCTTGACACGCCTGACGCGGCCATATTCCACCAGCCTTGACGCCCAGGCCATTACCAGTTGCGATTGGGGCGTCGTTCGGCTGACCGTCAAAGGCAAAATACGGGTGGGTATCGAGTATGATGCGATCAGACCCTGGCAAGAAATCGGCCCATCGCGCTAGACCGAAGAATCCGTCGTGAATGGATATATATGGACCGTTGCCCGCGCCGAGGCCAGTTATGCCCCGGACCATGTTGTGGGCCTCGAGGTAGCTTTAAGGAGATACGGAAGAGATACAGTTTAGAGGAAGGAGATACGATAAAATGATGATGGCTCACAAGCTTGTTAGCTGGTCACTACCGATGGTCGAGAGGAGGGCCTCGTTGACGATACCAAACATCGGGACGACGTCGCGATACTGAGGTTGTGATATAAATTCCGTGATGATTCGGATGTACTACAATGATTAAAGTCAAAATTAGCATCGGGATCAAATTAAATACAAGGCGCATCAAATCGCGACATACGTTCAACGTTCGTTGCGCATTCGCAACCCCCATGGCTCCATTGAGAAAATTCACTTGACCATCCTTGCCGGAGTGGTTATATCCTGTACTTTATCATTAGTATCCTCTGTATCATGATAGAATTCCGATGTTACCGATACTAACCGTTCTGTGATCCGGGAACAGTATGTAAATCAAGATTGACCCTCAATCCATACTTTCTGGCCCATTCTATAACTTGGAGGATATATCTAGAATAAATAAACTATAAACAGCGGAACGGTTCGGGCTTGGGAGGGTTGGTATACGCACTTCCAACTGGTTTTCGCAAGGAACGGTTCACCAGGCCAAGTCTCGATCGCCCAGTACGGGATCGGCAATCTGATCCAGTTCAATCCCGCCCCGGCAATCTGCGCGATATCCTGTTCTGTCTGCACATGGGCGACGTCAGGTTATTTAAAGCGAGGGCAAGGGCGGGGGGAAGACGCGAAACACCTACAACGAAGCTCTTGTAATGATCTTCGAGTTGACTGAGACCACCGCCTTCAGAAGTGTCGGCGGTCATAGCTTCGCTAAGTGTCCATTCGTCTATGGCGGTGGGGTATTTCTCGAACAGAGCAGGTGTGATGAACGGCTCGATCACGAAAAGACCCCCGAGGTTCACCCTGTGAGAAAGAGAAGATGATCAGTTTACCGAAAGAAGAGAAATTGATGCCCGTAGGAATGACAGAAATGTCGGGTTTCCCAGTGGCTCACCCATAGACTTTATCGGTACCCCAGGTCCAGCTCGTGTTGAGAGGAGGAGTCCACGAATTGGGACGTGCGTTATTATTGAAGGGGTCGTCGGGATCAGATACCCCTGGAAATAGAAAAGAAACGAAGGTCAGTATCTAAGCTTTAGTAAACATAGATCCGACAATGATAAGCCGACAAAGACGTGGACTCGAACGCGCGTCAAACTGTCAACGGCTTCTCAGCTCGAAGGCACCCCCGGCGCTTTCAGTACCACCACAATCAGAAACGCATCAGTATACACCGCAGAAGACTGTTTGGAGGTATTACACATGAGAAATGAAGTTGTTTCTTTTCGGTTCATTCCACCACCTGTCTGTCAGAGAGGATAGCTTCCGCGATTACAGTCCCCGAGGCCGGTTGCAAATAAAAACCACCAAGCGCTCGAAGAACGCGTTGAAAAGTTGATGAATTGAAGAAACTCACAAAAGCCACCAAACGAGTTGTTGTAGATAAAAGTAGATCCATCCACTGTAATGACTGTGGACCCGTCCCCGCCTAAAATATACAACGACACAGGAGGATCAGAATTCGAGCAGAATCATCAACAGTGTTGCTATCATGCTAACCTGACGTGGCTCCAGTTGGAGATTGAGGGTTCCCAGATCCTGTGCCGACTGGTCCATCACCTGCCGTAGAGGAAGAAGAAGAAGATGCACTGGAGCTACTGCCAGTGTCGTGGTGTGGTTTGATGATGACTGTAAATACGATTGGCAATATTATGGCAAGGATAATGAGAACAAGGCCAGTTGTCACTCCTGCCACGATCCATCGCCGTTTTTTGTACCAGGGCTTGGGCGCGGTTGGTGGAACAGTGTACATGTCGGTGCCGTGTGCGTACTGTTCTGCCTCGACCTTATCAGCAGGAGCTAAAAGTGGCGACGAATTATTTGGGGTATTGTCTGTGGTCGAGTGAGACTGTAAGTAGGAGCTACGAGGAGAGGCTAGTTCTGACTGGGTGGCATAAGGCGCCCTTGGGGGACCAAGTAAAGTGTCATTATCACCGCCAGGAATGTTTATAGGTGCATTATATGTTTCGCTAATTCCAGAAGGAGGTCTGTTGTCCATGGCGCGCTCGGTGGGGACGAGGGGGGATACCGGACACGGCGGTGTAAAAGAGCGTTGAACAGAATTTGTCCTTTCGCCATCAGTTTGCATCACCGACTTGGTGTGGCCGTCATGTTGCAGACGCTGACTAAGCGGCATCCTCCCACTGGCAGCTATTTTTAAACACACCGCGATCTACCTCCGAGCGGTTGCCGAGCGGCGATATATCGATAAGATGGGTTTGCTCTGCTCTACATCCTCCGGTTCTTTCATCAGAATCTACTGGAACCCGTCAGCCCAAATCGTTTTCAATCTTTTGATTTATGAAACCAAGAGCCTCACTGATACCTCTCGTACCATTCGATACGGGTTTGGATCGCCTTCGTGTGAGAAGAAAAACCGAAAAACCTTGAATCTCCTGCGAGTTGTGAGTGGGTCCTCTTTTCTGGATACGAACGTGAGATCAACTTATTTTTACAGTACTCGCGTCCGAGCGCATCCTTGGACGTCCTTCCAGAGTATCTTCTGTTAGTACTTATGGTTCAATCCGCCTGACCTTGGGCCAACTAGCAAGGATTTTTCCGACCCATCGACAGCTGGCGGCAAGCTAGAACCTCTGACCCTGCGCCTTTAGGTAGACTTTAACGTCAAACGATCCAGAAGCCTGACCATGACGAGTATCCTCAGCGGCGACGCACCTCTACCACGCAGACACTCCCCAATGCGACTTCCTGCCGGTTAGTGGCCCACCTAGGCTTATTGTAGGTTGACTTCATGGCTAATTTTGGGTAAATTCCGAGATTTCGTGTCTTCACGCAGAGACAGCGTATTTATTGACTGGTCGACTGACGATCCGCAGTCACTGCGGTGCGTAATTCCAACTTCCACCTAGGCTATCGTGCTTTTTCTGAAGGTCTATATTTGTCGGCGGACACGATCAGCTCCCAATTCTTATATCATCCTCGCTAGCCGACCTTTGACCTCGAGACGCGCGCTCACGTATATAACATTGACTTCCCCCGCGGCTTGGCGTAGTCTCTGCATGCGATTCAGAACATCGCTTGGATTATTCCGACCACTGTACGTTCTGTACAATATTCCGATCTAAATAAAGGTATATTTATTTAGTCGTCCTTCTCATGATCGCTCCATGCTGCCAAAGCGAGTCGGAAGTCGTCAGACACCTAAGTTCAGTCACCTGCCCTTAAGCTTCGAGTCATTGATCTCGATACTTCTTCGTCATCCGGACATCCAACTCGTATCCACCTTCCCTCTAGACGGACGTCCGGAATCTGGGATCCTCATTGTGGACGTCCCTGTGTACGTACGAATGTCCCAATAGGGGTGTTTGCCCTCAACTACGTTGCCAAACACCACACGTCGCGGACGTCCTCTTCCTCTTCCGCCGCATCAACTCCGCCGCTGGTCCGTGCGCACTCTCGCTCGTATAAAACCCAGCCCCCAACCTCGTTAACAACTCATACTTACCTTGATGGCATAGACTCCTTCAAGTACCTGGGTCTGTGGGCCGTGGAGGACCTCCATAGCACGGCGACCTTGTCCATACAGAGGCACTCTGCGGCTTATACTGCCTTCGGGCCGTGTACCGTCTCAATATTTCCCTGTCCTGTTTCGGCCACTCTGGCTGGGCGGGCTCCTTTTTTTTTGGTCTTTTTACCGTCCTAACCCTAACCTTAGTGCCCTAACAATAATAAAAACTATTTATTTATTTGACGCGAGTCATAATTAGAGCGACAATTGAGAAGACCTGACTCTCTTCCTCGACTTCATGGCAGTATATACTGGCTGGCCTATCTCTCCAGTTGAAAGCCCATGAACAGTTCACTAGATTGGAGCAGTTTTCTGAGCTCGAGTATCGCAAAACAACTTACATCCTCAGTCGGCATGTCACCTCAATTTAACTACGTTGTCTTTAAGTAAAGTACTAGCTAGACAGCTAGGAGAGAACGAGACTGATAGACTAGCTCTCAGCCTCACTGGGATCATCTTCCGGAAAGTGGCGAGTCGCCTAGAGTCAAGACATAAGCCTCACCAAAGGTTCGAATGACAAGCCATTGAACATACCAAGTAGGTTATACGGAGGTCTGGATCCAAGAGGTCGACTACCCAATCCTCAAGACGAATGCTGAACTCGAAGGTCAACGTTTCGTTGATGATTCCATTGAGACGCACCAAGTCAGCACTTATGTTCGCCGATCCACGACCGAACTTGTACAATGATTGTGCAAAGTCGATGAAAACAACGCGATCTCCGAGCACCATGATATTGTTATCGCTCATATCGACGTAGAAGACCGAGTGCTTGTATATCTCCCAGGAACCTTCCAGAACCGATTTATACTAAGTACGTGAACTGTAAGCAACTCATCGGAGGAAAGTGATATGTAGGATAACTTACAATCTTACAGACATTGTTAAATACCACGGAGTTCGTCTCCCAACCGTCTTGTTTCTTGATGAGTTCAAAGTAGTCACGAAATGTGGGCCCGTCGATATGTTCAAGTAGTAGAACCCATGCGGATTCGCCGGAAGGCGTCACGATCTATGTGTCAAATCCCTTTAGCAGTTCCGCCGCATCACACAAAGAGAGAAGGCACACCGTTTGCATGCCAAAAAAGTATGGAATCACATCGCCCTGCAGAGCTTGTAGCTTCGCATAAATGAAAGCTTCCTTTTTGACCACCGCTTCGGGTATCTTATAGTCAGCCATCCTCACGGACATCGAACAGGGTATAGGAAGCATCGAAGGCTGTATGAATTTCAGAACCACAGGGCTGGGATCGACACCTGCGTCCGGGGGAGGCATGACACGAGCAACCCATACTTGGGACCAGTTGTCTACCCCCGTCTTTAGTGGCTGTTCGAGTTCACAGGATATGGGAGAGTCGGTGTGCTTTGCAAACCAAGGCAAAGGACGCGTGGAGGTGGTGTGACTCGGAGACTTGGGCGGTGAGATGACAAGAGAGAATGTGCATCCCAGAACGAGAGGCATCTCGAGAGCCTTGTCACGTACACGGCTAAGATCCCTAGCGTAGACGTCGATAGATTCTATATCCTGTGAGTCGAAAGGGTATGGAAATTTCTCCATGCGAAAAGTGTTATGCAGGTCGATCGTAACGTTTAAGTCCAGGTTGATATACACTTGAATTGGGGCTAGCCGTGGAGTGGAGTGGTGGTTTCGGTCTTGTCAATGTCATGGTTGCACTCTTGGCTCTTGCCCAAAATCCCTTGATATTTGTTTGTCAAAGGCTTCACTTTCTCACACGCCGCGGCGCTATTTCCATCGGGAACCACCCTTACTCGCAAGTACTGAGGGAACACTGGACCGTAATGTTGACGCGTCGGCGGGAGCAGACACATTCATTGGTCAATTGACGGAGCAGACTGGGTAGACGCACTCCCAGATTGATTTGAGGTCTTCGTTGCACTGCTGATTGCCATCTGTAGGCTAGGGAAGAGTATATTTAGTAAGTAGCATGCATGTGAAGTATCGAAGGAAAACGTAAGGATCGATTTGAGGAGTAGCATAATACGATGACTGGTGCCATCGTAATTCTGGTCCGAACCTAGAGAGTTTCATAATCGAAAGAGTGTCCGGGAATAAACCCGCATGAAGTGGAAACAACATACAACAAATTCTGTATCTTCTCAGCAATCACCCTGGTAGTCCACATACAATCCCTCATTCTGCATCTTGTACAATGAGCGCGCGAGAGCCCAATTCCTTATACAACCTTCGTCATGGATCAACCGGACGTGCTGAATGCGTCTGACGCGAGTAGCTCCGATGCCGTACCAACGCGACATTATCATAGTAGACATGGCGTTCCCATCTATGTTGTCCCTCAATCCCTCGATAACCAATTTCTGTAGGAGGGGGGCGGGTGGTATATGACCACTAACGCGCTTATAAGTAAGCATCTCCCAGAGAAAGGTGTCGATACAGGGATAGCAATGCATTAGTTTCAGTTCCAAAAGCGAGTCCATCGTCGCGAGTAATATGTGCAACTCGGTCGATTGGATAGGGACGCCGTGGAGGGTTAGTGATCTCAAATCGAACGATGAGCGCCATCGGAAGTCGAAATAAACGTCCTGAGGCCAACCACGAGGCCAACGGAGGGACCCCTTCTCCATGTTATACCAGATCCTCAAACTTGTGAGATTAGGAAGGGTGAGGGTGGATAGAACAGGAATGATGGTCTTTCGATGATGAAATGCCAAGCTAAGAGTCCGTAATTCCGGAACAACGATTTTGAGAGGTGTAATTTGAGCCGAAGGGTTGACGTCGTTGAAGGCAAGGATGCATTCCTCGAGGTTCCTACAGTCGTATAGATATTTGCGCAATAGATTCTGGTCTGCCTTGATAGGTCCGAGAACGAGCTTCTTCAACTGGGCCCAGGGTATAAAAGTAACGTACATAGCAGGCGACTTGGAGAAAGATATCGAGAGGCTTCGAAGGAGCGGTGCGTTCAGAGGTGCCGATTGTATATTCCAGAGTCTAAGTGTAGTATCCTCGTCCGAAGATATATGTAGATCGAGATGTTCCAGGAGTGGAGTGGGATTTGCGAAGAACTTTTTGAGAACATCGTGGAGCGAATCGGTTTGTATGTCAAGACAGAGAGTTTGTAGTAGATGCGAATAGGGAACGAGCATTTGAACAGTATCGTTCAGCCAACGGTGAGAAAGATTCGTCATTGACATTGATATCGAACGAGGAAGGTCCTTCCCTCTTTTCAACCAAGCCTCGGCAGTGTAAAACCGCTTCCAATTCCTGTGCGTCGACCCGAAGGACACGTCGATGCGAGTCCACAAATGAGGAGCCTCAGATGCCGCCTTCCTCCAAAATTTACAGACATTGGTGAATGATAAGGGAGGAGCATCTTCGTTTGGCTCCGGATATTCGCATGCTTCGACGGCGAATGCAAATATTTTCACGAGAAGTTCGACGGGAATCTGACTGATCCCGCTCACCAAGCGTCTATATTGGCGTAGATGGCGACGTAGCTCAAGGCGTCGAGCATCGTATTTGAAGTCACGCTCAGCGGTGGCATCCAGCTCCTGGATATCGAGTTCACCCTCTCGGATAAGTCTCCTGATCTGAGTGTACTGACGCTCTGTAGGGATTTGGTTGGTCCCAACGAGATCTTCTAAATGATATTCTAGCTATTTGGAGTTCGTCATCTAGTTGATACGAGAGATACATAATGATACTCACTACGGCTCGTGCCCACCTACCCATCCTCCCTCCGTTTTCTTCTGCTTCTTCACCGCACCGTGCCAAAGCTGAGAGAAATACGTTCTTTGTCCATACAGGTCTAGATAGAGGTGACCACTGAGGTGACAAGGATGCGAGCTGAACCGTAGGGAACGTGTAGCGCGTGCGGATCAAGTCCGTTTCAGACCCGGGGCCGACCTGGTCGATTATAGCATCCATTGACAGAGCTGAAAAGGGTTTCAGTGTCATCAATAATGGGAGGTGGTCTGCATACTTACTGCAATTCGCGTGTCTGCAGAATCTTGAGTCAGGCCAATGACCTGATTCCTGAATAGCCTCAGAAATCTCGCCCACTGGCCAGAACTGAACGATTTATCCCCAATGTTGAACAATTGAGCAGCCTAGACCCCGAGGCCTGAGGAAATACTGCTAGGGATGCTATCGCAAGTTCCAAGATGCCCAACGTACGGGAGCTTGTGGGAGCGACCAAGAGCAGCAAAGAGCAAGACTCGGACTTATCGTGACGAAGTCTCAAGAGGCGATAGACCGTGACGGTTACGGTCCCAGGACCGTCGTGACATTGCGTGACTCACGTCGCGTCTCGTCGCGTCGATGACATTTTGCAAACATTTTAGCTTGCTTTACGCTCTGATTTTAGAAAACTCGCAGTTGATCTGCACATAGCTTGCATTTGCGTAGCATAGACATATTGAACTCTTCTCGACAGCGACTACTAGTAGCTGTCTCCTCCCCTTCCAAGCTGCCCGCTCAACTTCTCGCCCAAACTTTTCCGACAAGCCCTAAATCACGGTCCAGGTGACGTTGTGGATGACTCCAACGGAAGGATCGGCGAAGACGCTGAAAGCGGAGGTAGATAGGCCAATGTCGAACGGACCGAAACCAGTCGAGATGAAATCGTCGACTACTTGGGCGACGACAGACTTGCCACCAGCTGTAACAATGATGAGTCTAAGATGCAGATGAAGGTGTGACTAGAAAGTAAGACGGAACGAACAAGCGATGAGAAGACTGTGCTGGCAGATAGGGTTGCTAAGAGGTAGAAGATTAGAGGCAATGCTTGAGTTATGCCACGGTTAATAGACTACGCACTCGTTGGGGTTCGCGGTAGCTCCACTAGACGGCGAGAAAACAATGACAATCAGTTTAGTCATGACGTTTTTCCATGAAGAGTGCCGGGACCTACGGGAAGGAGTCGAAGAACGCGACCGAAACCGAGGCGACGTTCTGGGAGCTGCTGTTGGTGAAGCCACATGCACCAGTCCCAGGGACGAAGTTGAACGCTGTCGAGAGAGGCACGTTCATGTTCAGATCAAGAGTGTACACAGGAGCTTCACTGATACACACCTGACCCAGTGTTGACTTGCGCGGCAGCAGCAGAGATGAACGCGAAGAACAGGAGTTTGGGAGAGAATGCCATTTTATCCAAGGGTGTTCAGAATGGAATGGGTTGTCTGAACTGTCGATGGTTGGGCCTCTTTATACAATTCTGGAGCAGCTAGGTAGACGGGGTGAGTACACCGAAAAGAATCCCTTGCGGACAGGTTCTTGCTTCTAGAGCACGTTGGTACTGGGGTCTGCGTGGATGGTCTTCTTGACGATACTGGGTCAATAGAGTCAAGAGCATTCGAGAGAACCGGCGAATAGGGGCGCTTGTTAGGCAAAATATTGATTCACCGAAAGCGAGGCTATCGGAGACAATGTGATGCAATGAACGTGCATCTACGCCGGAATAGAAAGTGGGAATTGTTCAAATGACGTACAGTCAACCACATGAGAGTAGGACAGGGTACACATTGGGCTTGAACGTCCGAGATTGAATGTCGAAGAAAACGTAAGACATGAATAACCATGCGGTCTACTGCATAGAGCCAGAGTGAATGTTCCGTATTATGCGGTCCGAGCAGACAGAAACTCGAACAGACTCTAGAATATTGATTAGTGCGAGGTCTCTAGCTCTACGGACGAACGTCTTTAGTGCGGTGATTCGCTCCGATTGACAAAAAGATGAAACATTACCGAAATGCGTAGTCTGCGGCATGTAAATCGGAGGTCATTAGCAAAGGACCACCAAACAAACCTGTCAAAACTCAAGACTAAGGCTCAGAGTTGAACGGTGGAAATGGTTGTACAATTGGGCTTTGCTGGTCATAACAGTAGTCGTAATTCTAGAGAGGGTCAATCATCGAGGACCTCCTTCAATACTTCGATGATCTTGTGGGCCTCTTCGACAGTATTGTAGTGGACGAGCGAGATACGGACAACCCCATTCTCGATGTCGATCTTCGGGGTAAGTTCGTCGACGAGGGTATACGCGTAAAAGTGACCGTAACGAATACCGATCTGCAAAAGAGCAAGACATGAGGTGTATTGACGCAGGCAGAGAATGTAAGAGACGTACCCCGCCCTTTTTATCGAACGCTTTGACCACGTCCTTACTCTTGATGGCTTTCTGACCAACGACAACGAAACTGATAGTCGGAACCCTTTCCGGCCCTCTCGCCTTGGAATTACCAACGACTCTGACGCCCCGCTCGAATTGTTTGTCCTCCGTCAAGTATCCCAGTAACAACGCCACGAGTTTCTGCTCATGTGCGGCGATGGCTGCGAATGACGCTTCGAGATCATGCGAAGGTGTCAAGGAGAGCAAGTAGGGTACGACGGCAGTGCACCCATATACGAGCTCGTACCCCGGTCCACCAGGCTGGAGTTGACTGGGTTTAGGCTCAGCTTCGTCAGCGGCGCTTGAGTACGCGTTGGCGGAGGGGTGTAGGAAGTGGTGAACGATGGCGGAAATGGAGGTTTTGAGCGAGGCGGAACGGATGTAAAGCGAAGAAGTATGTGGGCCATACACCTATACACGTCAATGGGGATCAGAGAAAGTAAATGTAGGTAAAGAAAGGGAACTGACCTTGTACCAAGAAAACACGGCAAAATCAACATCCCAATCTTGCACATTCATCCGTCTGTGAGGTGCGTAGGCGACACAGTCGACACTGATCTCGACCTTCTTCGATCCCTTTGCTGCTGCCTCCGTGCGTACGGCTTTCACGATGGCCTTGATCGGTGCGATCGATCCTAGGATGTTCGAACATGCGGAAAAAGCGACGATACGCGTTTTAGACGAGATGAGGGGGATGAGGTCTTCGACGCGAAACGCGACAGAGTATGGGTTTTCGTTGTTCATCACAGTGGGTTGCCAGAGTTTTATAATTGCGCCTTTACGAGAGGCGAGCTTTTTCCAAGGACCAGCATTAGCTGTGTGCCAGGATATGTGAGTGATGAGAATATCGATGTTAGGAGTACTGTGATGTTTACCTTCATGTTCACCAGTGATGATAAACTCGTCGCCCGGGTGAATGTCTCTATCCAATCCTCTCGCAAGATTCTCCAAATTCATGGTAGAGCTCGAGGAAAAAGCGATCTCGTCTGGAGACGATGCATTGAAGAGTTTGGCAGCTGCAACAGCACCTTCGGATACTCGTTTAGTGCTCTGTACGGACACACTGTAATCTGCACCGAGTTGGACATTCGTGTTTAGGAGATAATCGGTGATGTTGTCCACCACTGGTTTGAGAGTCTGTGAACCTCCTGCGCTGTCTGCGAATATGAACCCGGAGGCAAGGGAAGGGAACTGGGAGCGCACTTGGGTGATGTCGAGGGTCATTGTCGATATCGATGAGAATCGATGGTGGGGACTAAAATACTGCGATTTCTTGGTATTTCAAGACGAGTACTGCTGCCGATGTGCATGTGGTGACATGGTGCAATCATGGCCCTTACCGTGGTACGGGCCGCCGTTTTTATAGCTGTCGTTCAATGGTAGTACGATGGCCACAGGTCCTCCTGAATAGACTGCAGATAGAGTTCATTAGCGCTCGTCGTGGTGTCGAGAAAGCCTTCAAAAGTTCAAGCGAGCGTCGACGCGGCATACGTTCTCATATGTTACCACATCATCCAACATTCCGACAACATATACTGGGCCCGGGTCGACAATTGCAATGCATATATCTTCTACAAAGCCCATAGATCTGTCTACGGCAGAGACCAGAATCAGCTTTCTGAAAACCCAAAAATCTGGTTCGCACATGAACTCAACATGAACTTCCTCGAACATCTGGAACCCGATTCTCAAAACCGAAGGGTCATCTGGGATCATTCCGATTTTCGTGTCGCTGGCGGTGGTTCTGGAGTCAACTACGAGTAGTAAGTACCAGTCTGCAAGTTAATAATTGGACGGCCTACTGGTTCTTTTGTGCTAGTGGCAAAAGACTCGATGGTGTTCCCCTGGACGGTCACCTACTAGTGGATAGTCTTTCACTGGCAGCTCTCAGTACTCAGTCCTTGCTTCCGGATGCTCTTGCTGTTGACAAAGATAATCGCGACTTCGCATTTTAAGGGACCATTTACTTCGTTTTTCGACTTCATACCTGAAAAAGTGGGGTCGAGTAGTGTCTCCATCTTCAAGAGAATGATTTTTCGTCTGTCGACGTCTTCTCCGATCGTCCTATGGCTGTAGACGCGTCGAGCTCGGACCTACTCCGGCCACAACTTCACTTTGACAGCCTTGATCACTCTTTTCCCAAAAGCTCAACATGTGCCGAGTCTGGTTCGATAATTCCTCGTTTTTTTGACAGCTATGTATAACCTGGTCTTCGAGCTCTATTCAAACCTTTGGCCGCTTGGGCAGGAGGCGATGAACATAGAACCTCCACCCTCAAAAAACAGAAATCTCCGACATTCTTTCCGATAGTGCTTTTGTCATTCTCTGGTCTTGTCCTTTGCAAACGCCACGCGTAGGCTTCGAACACTTATAATCTCTGGTGAGCTCCAGTCAACCATTGGACTTCTAGAGACGAAGCCGAACTCGTACGCGTCTGGCCAGACATCGGGGCCTGGCTCATACCGCTTACAGCACTTTTTCACAGCGCAGCACAAAAGCATCTCTTACAAGGCGCCCTGACCGTACATCATCGGCGAGAATCGTCAATGCGGATTTATGCACCTCATTGACTTGAACGGAAATCCAGATTCAGTAGCACGTATAGCTATACGTCGCTTTCGAGCTACAGCTTGTCTCCTGCGTGATAATCATTGATATCTGCAAAGACTTCGAACCGTTTCCAAATTGTATATACATACCAAGACATATCTGTACATCTCGAGCTACAAGAAAATCGTGAATTGTCGGTTTGAGTAGGCATAAATGAAAGCAAAGCATCCCTGAGCGAGAACATAAGTTACAAGATGAGATAAAGATACATGTACAGCCTCAAGTTTCCGGTTTTCCGTTTCTCTCGATATCGTATATCCCAGTCTCTAGTGACTATAAAATGGAGCATCAATGTAGAACTGGTTGCAGAGTGACTCACTGTAGACTCACATATACAGCTACAACGTTGTCAACATAATGAGGGCTGCTTTTTGGTATTGTCTGTGAAGGAATGGAAATTTCGAAGTCGGTCCGTCGAACAGCGCTCAGCTCCGTTACACTCGATTGACGGCGAGGGGAGAAGGATCCTACGGCAGGACAGTCGGAAAAATTGATGCTCGAATGCAACTTTGATTGTGCCATTATTGCTCTATTGTTGTAGAGCACAAGCAGTGTGTTGGAGTACCTGCAGAATACGTTTCTAAGCATCGGGCCATATACTGACGACCGGTGGATCAGGTAGGTTACGCACAGTTTGCCAAGGATAACACCGCTGACTTGGTGCATTCCATTATGCACCGTCAGAAAAAATACAAGATCAACGATAGCTGCCAGAGCTACATACGTGCACATTGTCAGCAATAGGAAATCGAAGCTACAATACACCCACAAACTCACCTGTAACGGATCCTGTCTCGATGGTCAACCTGACGAGACGTGTTATGACAGTGTTGGTATGCCCCACTGCAATCACGCGCGATCGTAACAGCTACAGGGTATGAATAACCAAGATGAACAGAGATTCCAGATAGAGGGAACATACGAAGTAGGTCATTGACACTGCGATCAAGACGTCCGCTGCGGCGCTTCCACCAAGGCGTATCTAGTTCCAAGTATCAACGAGATTATAGAGTAAGTACTTCGAAAGACAAGTCACCCCGACTACGCGAACAAGACCCTCAGAACGGGATATCTCGAACGGATATGTGTGCAACTGTCACGGAAGTGAATTATAGTCAGGACTGGTAGGATGATAGTTGCTCGAACTGACATAGTAGGCAGTGGCTAGACCGCCTCCGAATTGCAGTACTGCGAGCTGAGAATGTAGATGGAAGTTATGAGTAAGACATCCAAGTTGAGTGACGAGTTCGACGGGAACGAACCGTCGAAATCACGACTGGGAGGATCCACGACTTCCCAATCAAGCGGATCCGCCACGCAAAGTACAGCTAAAAACCGATCAGATTGACATCTAGCGTTAGAAAAGATACTTGCACTATACTCACCTGTACCACTACTCCAATGAGACTTCCGAACACCGGAACATTCAGCCACGAAGTCCATATCCCATATAGCTTTGCGATATCTCCCCAGCCGTACACGAACCATTGAAACGCGTCGTACGTAGCCGAGCACGTCTGTGCCCAGTCACAGAGGTACAGCCCGTAGACTGATCATCATCTTAGTGAGATCCAAACACAAACTCACGGGTGAGGGAAGACGAACCTAGGGCTTTATTCACGGGGCTGTCCTTCGGAAATTGGACATAATAGACATAGACCTGAGCAGTGAGGACACCAAGGAGACCCCAGTTAAATAGAATTCCTATAAACTGTCCAGACGCAATGAGTGGGTCTATACAATCGAGGAGGGTCGTATTCGCTCACACGAGGTCCGGTCCTACATCAATAACAACATAAGTAGGTTGTCTGAGAACCCTGATTATCTGCGATACTCACAGCCATATAATTTCGTCGTGGGTCACGGCGGCAGGAATCGAGGACATGAATGGACCCCGGGGCAAGAAAGATACAAAGATCGGAGTTGAAGACCTACCATTAGCTATATATTATATCGTCCCGAAAGAGAGCTAAGTAGTCAAGAGATCAAATTGCAGGTACAATCTATAACCGAAAAGATGGCTGGCACTGCTGGGCAATGTAGGGCCACGAGGTTGTGCGAAGCCATGTGTTTGTTGGGAACAGTATACTACTCTGTTCGCGGTTTTGTCGTCGATGTGTTGAGTCAGTGTCAGATGTTCTGAGTCACTAAAAGACTCACATACGTTTATAGTCTTAGAATCCAGGGCTGATATTGGTCTTGAGCTCCTGGGTACATACACGGCAAGTAGCAAACGTTGCTCGTTGTCTATTCAAGATCTTGGACAGGGTAGTCGTACTGATCCTATCAATAGAAAACAGGACGTCAGTGGCTCGTGCAACTGGTGATAGGATGCAGTGGTGAATACCTGATTGGCCCGGGAAACTAGCCATTTGGATAGATTAATAGATCCGGTTAGCACAAGGTCGCCAAGCACATCAATTGAGACGCCTCCTTCACCGATGTCCCCGAAGAACTGATGATCACGAATTGAGCAGCGCCTTAAAGACTCAAAAGAGTTGTCATGTTTCCGAAGAACAAAATGCTACAGTTGGCAGATAACCTACACCACGTCATACCTCAGCTTCTCCAGTGGCCCTCAACTGCCGAAGAACCGTCCTGACTTCATCGGTCGCGGTTCCTGAGTAAATCTTGATATATCCATCCAATCCTGCCTTTGAGAACAGTGCAGAGACAGGATCGTCGAATGAGACCTTGGTCTCGGGATTGGTGATGACGGCCGAAGTGTCACCCTTGAAGATGTCGGAGGCAGTGAGGTTAATGTCGTGTGCGACACTGACGGACCTGTATGACAAACTTGAATGTGCTGAAGAAATACTTGATAAACGATGTTACTGACGAGAGTGTCTTCTTTCCTTCGGTGGATGTGAAGACCATATCGTACGTGCCTTGGAGTAGCTTGGAGCCGACGGTCTCACCGATAGGGACGTAGCGGTCTCCGAGATAGTATAACCCTCCTGGGGTACGAATCTCGACATTCAGGGGATCTGCAGTGGATATCGAGTTCAGATACAAGCATCAACAACAGAATGGAAGAACTCTACCAGGCAAATCGTTCTTCACATTGATAGAGGCAGACACCGAATCGTTTTCGTCATCCTCAAGTTGGCGGAAGTTGACATTGATGTTGATATTTCCGATGGTGATACCATTGGTGGTGGTGGAAGTAGTAGTACTGGTAGTGTTGCCAGTGGTGGTGGCTTCGGTGGATGTACTAGTGTTCCCGCTGCCTGTATTTCCGCTGCTACCGCTGTTGCCCATTTGATATGTGGATGGGTGGGTTACAAGTCAATGGATAGTGCTGGTGTGGGTATTTGGAGTACAACTGATGAACGGCAGCTGCTTGAATGAAAAATCATTGATGGCCTCGTATAGCTCGAATTTATAGGGCATCCTATGTTGAAAATCTTAATTTAGAGCGGCGTATAGAATGCGCCGTGTATCATGCAAGTTCTTGAATCGAAACATGAAAGGTTAAGTGAAGGCCTGGGACATGAAAACAACCGGATGCAAGATAGCTCCGGGTTAACGTACCGTGGTTTACTGGAATCTTGATGGTTTATCTAGACGCTAGATGGCCATACTCTGTGATACAACAGTCAGTCGTGACCCAACATAAGCCCTTGCGCCATCCAATCATATGTAGCACTTGCCTAATCGTTCAAGTTGTGCATCTCCTGACCAAGTATGTCCGCGACGAGCATTGCCCAAGGACTCGACAGCCTCCAACGTATGTACCTGTCGATGTCAATTGAGTAATCTCGCCGTTGTGAACCGGGGACATCCCTCTGCGCACATGCAGAGACCACGACTCGTACGTGGGATTCGTTACGAAGAGTCGACGAAAGACAGTGATCGTCTCTCGACATAAGTAGCCTTTGACCCTCTGGGACACTTTTTTGTCTCTCCGTCGACAGCAAAGATGGAAGACCGGCATAGTAGTGGGGCAAAAGATGTGGTCGATGCTAAAAGTAGAGAATTGACTCAAGGCTAATGATACTAGCTGATGTGTATGCCTTCAATTTGAAAAGATGCAATGATTGTTGACGACTTGTAGTGCAAAACCTCGACATCGCAGCTTTTGCTCCACAATGCGCCAGTATACCTTTGTAACGGGTCGAGGTCAGTAGGCTTGATTGTTCCGGATATACATTAGGATTGGGTTCACACCTAGGTTCCGCATATCATCGTCTGGCCTGTCTGTTGACAGGGTTCATGATCAGCGATGGCCACTTACGGTCAAACGCGCAAAAGAGCATTGCCAACCTGATGGTGAAATCTGGAGGTTGTCCGGAAAAATGCCCGGAGGTCTCACACAATGTACTAGCGTAGAGATGTCAGGGGGACATTCCTCCCTGTGGCGAGGAGCTCTTCCCCGGAGCAAGATGAACGATCCAGGGTCCTTATAGGCGTCTGAAGCTTGCGACCAAAACAGAACATGTTCCTTCGATGTAGCGATCGGGGTTCAGAGAGTGGATACCACTGATAGGTAAGATGATTGGTCAGATATCGTACGCGTAGAAGCACAATCGCTTCATGACCCCGGCGTCCAGACGTCATACCCCAGTGATACAGCGGGAGAACGGTGTCATCATGACATCAGAAAGACACGATAAATAACCACTGAAAGCGAAAGCAGCGACTTCAGGCCTAGCGGAAGTGAATACTGAGGCACTGACTGGATTCTCGAAATGACAGGATACTGCCGGAAGAACACATTTTCCCTGAGGGTCCTACGTGGGACATATTAATATAGCCCAGAATCGACGATATATCCGTGGACCAATAGTAAATTGCATGTGTGAGACCGTAGGGCTTGCGGACAACGAAATTGACGAGATGTGGCCTGCTGCCAATTACAAGACACTCGCGTGACAAGTAAGTAATCGAGGCCGATGGAAGACATGTCTGGACTCACTCTGTAGCATTGCAATGGTGGATTCTAGGTTGGGGCAAAGTTGATTGAGTCGTGCATCCGTCGCAAGATCTATCGAGTAAGACTGTACTTGAGCTCTAAGAGTAAGAAGAATTGTGTCCAAAAGGATCAGGGTTTCGACCATAATCCGCAGACATGATGTTCGAGAGCAGAAATACAGTATGGTGCGTGCTCAGACTGGAACTTGAATGCATATGGTGGACCGACCTGAAGGAGGTCAAGCGAAGGTTTTGCAGAACACGTGTACATATTTGTCTATGGCCAGGAACACAAACAAGGTGCACGTGGTGGCCGCACTGGCCGGTTCGCCACGAACATTGCCTTCGACTGCATTCCAGATCATTGCATGCATGATGGTAGGCGGAACGATTACCGACCACGCACTTCCAACTGGATTTATCTTCTTGTTCAGAGATCTTGCAGCCCTACAAGGATCCTTGTGTTTCCCCCAATTTACACCCATACTTGTGACAATCTCTCGGCCTCTGTAATTCTGTCGCTTCATTACTCTGGAATGGTTTTCTCATGGAAGACTGGTGTCACATCGCTACCTGGATTTTGGAATATCATTTCTCCCCCATCTCTGGCCCATGACTTGGACGCTGTGCTCTGTCGGGGTCAAATTCAACCCATCCCGGATTTCCATTGCGAGTGAAGCCCGGGTCACTGCTTGCTTCTACTTCCATATTTTCCGATCTTGTCCGTCGGACCTTCCGACGGACCTGTCCAAAAACGGCAAAGAAGGATGACGATTTCGTTCTGGACGTGCTAGAAAAGCAGAGGAGTAGTATCAAGTTATACCAGCACTACTTCGCCACACACTTAGTGTTTACGAGCCTTACTTTCTACTCTTCGACTGCTTGCAAGATGTTGTTCTCTCGCATTGCTGCCCCCATCGTTCTCCTCCTCTCTTTTGGCGCCACTGCCTTTGCTAGGCCACTCGCCGATGGTGCTGTCGCGAAACGTGCCACTGAAGCCCAAGTCGAGGCCGTCCTCACCGACTTGAAGGCGACCACGGACAAAATTGTTCCTGAAATTAGTAAGGCCCTCATTATGTTGTGCACCATGTAGGTCCATCCTCTGATAGACTTCCACAGCCGCTCTTACCTCCAGTGGAACAGCCACTGATGCTACCATCGTTCCTCTCTTGAACGAGTTAAACAGTGCCTTCGACAATGCTACTACTACTTTGAACGCTCTATCTGGAAGCGAGGTTCTGACCCTCAAGAGGCAGCTCGACGGTGTTTCCTCTCTTCTTTCGGATATCCTTGACGTCAGTCATTCATCTTGTCCCGCAATCCGGCATTATGGCTTATTGTTCTTATGTGCATAGTCGGTTACCTCGGTTCTTAACGGGGTCACTGGAGCCACTGGTCTTACCAGTTCCTCTACCGACCTCTTGGGAAATCTTTTGCCAACGGTCACTGGTCTACTCAATGTTGTGGTTGCCATTCTCCCTGGTGTTCTCGAGATTGTCACAGGCTTGTGAGCCTTCTTCTTTCTCTTGCGGGATCACTCGTAACCTAACTCGTTTTTTGATACTGCAGGCTTAACAGCCTTCTCGGTGGTATTCTCGGTGGTAGCGGTGGTCTTCTTGGCGGAAGTGGTAGTGGCGGCCTTCTTGGTGGCCTTCTTGGTAGCGGCGGTCTTCTTGGTGGTCTTCTCGGTAGCGGCGGTCTTCTTGGGGGTCTTCTTGGTGGCAGCGGCAGTGGTGGTCTTCTCGGGGGTCTTTGAGTCAAGCAAACTGCTATGACTGCAGTATTGTGCCCTTCACTCTCAGCAGCTCAGATTTCTTACTTCGTTTACTTTTCTCTTTGGCATTTACCACTTTCTTTTCGTCTTCCGAGCGATTCAACCGTTGGTCTCGACTAGCCTTCATTCTACGCAGCTTTTGGTTTTTCGACGGTCGCAATCCAGATTTTTGAACTAAGCCCTGAAATGGTCAATCTATGCACACATCGGAAGATAATCGGAGCTGTCCCTCTTGCACAGTCGGTCATTCAAGCTCGGTAGACGATAGTCAAAACGTTTCGTGTCAAAAAGCTTCGAATTGTTTACCATAATTCGCAATGCACAGTACGCTGCATGCTCAGACTCGAAAGGTGGACTAACGTGAACTAAATCGCAGGAATTCGCAAGGAATTCGAGACAAAGTGCCATAGTTGTTTGTCTATGGCCATGAAAGCAAACAACGTGAGCGTGCCGGTTCACGATACAATTGATAGAAAACATACCCTATCTATGTTCTGATCGAAACACAGCGAGATCATACCTTCCGAGCCCATGCATATACAAAAAATGTTTGATTCTCGAGAGAATCATCGTTGAGCTCTTTGATAACGTCCTGTCGGAGGGTCTCGAAAGCGTCGGACGTGACGAGCTCGTTCTCGAGCAACACGGGTTTAAATCCATCAATGACCCCGATCTGAACCTCGGCCATCATTCGACCAATCTCTGCTTCTAAGGCGCCTGGTAAAGAAGAAATGTAAGTAGCCTAACAGCGAGGCAAATGAGAAATCAATGTGTATACCTTTTGGCCAGCCCCCGATAGCTAAATTGAAGCTTTTCGAACCCACGCCAGTAAACAGTGCGTTCCCTTCGCTGTCCGAAGCCTCTTTCAACATATCAGCAATCGATGGGGCAAGTGACCACGACTTCGCTGCCGCCTTTTCAGCAGGTTCGTCTTCCTGAGGAGCTGGTATGTGAGGAGAGAGGCACATCAAACGTTCCATCTCTACCAAGGCGGGGCGAGGTTTCGCAGTTCCTGAAAAAGACTCTCCAGGTTCCACGAAGGTGACATAGCCATCTGTTGTTATTGATACCGTGTCAGAAGCACGGTGATACATAATGCGGTCGGTTCACACCTTTGCGTAAGACTCGTGATATCTCTTGTAAGATAGATTTCCTATCAGGAATCTGTCGCATCGTATTGAAGGATCAAGACGAAAATTTCCGGTTGGTTGGAGAGACTCACGGATGGGACCGTCCGCATCTGTACAATGTCGAAGGATGACGCCGCAAATGGCAACGGCACTTCTAAATCCTAGGTTCAGTGAATAGTCTCAAAGTCAGTCTGGAAAATGCTCACGAATGTCGGCGATCATGAATCGACAATTGCTGGGGCACGGCTCAGAACTATATTGCCTGTCATCAGGCCAATTATGCATGGAAAATATTTGGAGACAGACAGCTTAGGCAACGCGATATCCACACCAACAAGATTCGCGTTTGGAAACTCGTTTGCCATCTATTCAAATATAGTGAAGCATATTATCAACGTGACGGTGATAGGGCATACCTCAATTATCCATTGACCAGTTCCGCAGCATATATCCAGGATATCCTTGGGGCCCTCGCCTGACTACAATGAGTTTCTTAGAGTACCCAGAGATGAGGCAGGAACTTACTGTAATCGTCAAGGGGAACTAGACAATTGGTACCTGCGGTGGGGATCAGAAGTGTCCATATTTGCTCATGTAGAGTGGACGCACCGGACGCCAACTTCATCGCTTGATTTTGCAAATTGAGACGCTCGTATTCTTTTGAGTCGTGACTGATGGTTTGAGGACAAGAACAAAAAGAATCGGTGACGAAGTGCCAGCGAGAAGATATCGAAAAGGACTTACGGGAGAGCATAGTTACTTGCACGGCTAGAGAATTCTCGTCCGTGAGATATACGAGTCTCTCCACTATTTATCGACATGGTTGAGAGACTATTCAGTGGAGCTGTCTGAGAGGCCTAGATGCAGATGTGGTTTGAGAATCTTGACTGTCGAGGTATATATACTTTACTAGAGACCAACATGCTCAAGCCACGTACCTGGGGTCCTTAAGCCGTCCCGAGCAGCAGTCCTAAGCTCATGACTGCTGTCAGACAAACGCCTCGGATTGGCCTCGGATGACTATTCGTACCGCGGTGTGACAAACGATTTGCAAACGATCGCGACAGCCTGGAATTCATGGTACCGGCTGTTAGATAACGATGACTAGTACTTTTGGCCGTCTCCTCGGTAGACTGACCCTTCATAAGCTTTGAATCGCGGTTTCCAAGTAGCAGTTTTTGAGCAAAAAGCATGCGGCATCATCCATATGGCCGCAGCAGATAAGTTGGTTTATTTTCTTTAATTTACATCGAATATATTGTAAGTGGTAAAACGCTTGTAAAACACGGCAAGCGCCGAACACCCGCCTCGACCCAAATTAGGCAGTAAGCGCCCAAGATTAAGCTCCCTTAGCCTAAACCCCGCATTATGCGCGGCGACCACTGCGTTCGTTTTTCTTCCTTTGAGTAGCTATCCTGATTTCTCTTGCGTCAACTCGGTACTCGGTACTCCTAAGCTATTGTTGAATGCTCCTTGACTCACCTTCCAGCGGTGAACTGCAGGTTTGAGTCCCCAACAATGCATTAATCTTTACGAGTTTCTTATAGCTGACCATTGTCCGCCAGTGCCGAGTAAAGTGTCGACAAGTCAGTTTTAGGCTCAACATCCTTGTGCACGGTACATTGCCATGCAAATATCCCACCATGCTCCTCAGTTCTATAGTCTGGCGATATCATACTCTACCCCTTCTAGGTGTGTCCATTTGCCTCACACCAAAGTCGCCTGTGGCGTACTTCCAATTTCCGTGTGTTGCCAGTCACTAATTCTTATTTGTTTTCGCCCGCTTCTGAAGTTGTTGTCGTCAACGTCCTCGAACGTCCTTGGTTATATTGTAGTCGTCACGTCCCTCTTACCAACAAATACTCCGTCGCTGTGTATGCTGCGGATGTAGCGTCGGCGTCCAATCGCTCTGGTGAGATCTTGCACCCCTCATGCTTTGAGCAGCTTGGGCGGTGACTATACTGGCCATCTCCCTCCAGCATCGAGGATTCCGAGTCTGAAAATTACACATGGGCTCTACTTCACAGTGCGTCCGTACGGCCTACATCTACCAAGTGTCGACTCAATTCCCATTCTATTCAGCATTCTCCCATTCCCAGCGCTTCATTTCCCGTACACCGCCTACCACTCGATCATTGTGTAATGTTGTCGCTTTGTCTACAGCCCTCCAGAAAATTCCCGTGTACTTGCGTGCCTCATCTGTGCCCAAACAACTTTCCCCTTACGTCTGGGAGAAGAACTTCTGCCCACCGCATTCGTAATCGAAGGCTTCGCGGTCGCGTTCTGTCGCGCTTCAATCATAGGTGTGCCGAGAACGTGCTTCAGAAGGCGTTTCTACGCGTGTGGTCCGCTTTGTTTTCCTCGATTCCAAAGCTGGTCACACAGATCAATTTGGCCGCGATCAATCGATCCGAAGATATTCGAGCAGAGAACTCGGACGTTGCTGAAGCGGCGATGGGAAGGACCTGAATCGCCCGAAGAGGGACATTGTATACTACCAAGGTCGTTATCGATCATCGATACGTCGTATGTCCCCGACGGCCGATTTTGGGAATGTACCGGATCAGATGGAGCAGGTGGAGGGGATCCGTACGGAGAAGGATCTTGCGTTCCTCGGGTGAGTTTCCACCTTCCTAATCTCCATCCCCAGTCATCCTATATGTGTAAATATATTGAACTGTGATAGGATAGACCACTAAATTTTCCTCTTCATTCCTTAGTCTCTTTGTCATTGCTGAGCGTATAGTTCTCGGGCTCTGATGAGAGCTCTATGTGGGCAGATATTCCCATATTGATTCTCCGGCATTTTGAGTAGAATACTGTCAACTAAATCAATGCTCGACTCAAAGCCATCGCAGTCCATTCAGTGCTTAGTGATATTTTTTAGCTCGGGTAATGGACTTGATCATCTTGTAAGATATATAATCCGTGATATGAGAAATCTTGTGCCTACGCAAATTGCAGACATAAGCCTGAACCTCGAGCCCGAAGCAGGGCAGCACCTAGAAGTTATGGCGAACTAAATTTGGCGGTAAAATGAGAGCGCACGGACATGTAAATCAAGCTGTTTTACGGTAAAATACTGCGCGCTAAGTCATTAGCCGCGTAGTTTCAGCTTATTACCCGCTTAGCGGTAAATCGAATGCAAAATAGGCTCTGAACATCACCAAAATTCACTGATTCTATTCAGATTTTTGGTGAGTTACTCTCTAGAAGTACACATTCATTCTACATTGCCAAGATATCTCTCTCTGTGTGTTGACAGTGTGCCGCAACCCAGGCTTTGAGAACGACGCGTCGAGTGGCAGGACTTTGCCGAGACGCGTCTGGTGTTGATCGTGACCTCTTCCAACATTTTTCTCCGGTAGTCTTTGAACAGTCTCTCTGGTTTCATCTCTCTGGTACGGCTCTGAAATACCCAGTGCAAACTAGTCTATCACACCTCCAAGTCACCATGTATGTCGCTTGAATCTTCACTTCGACTCCAGCATTGCTCCAGTGCATCCCTGCTGATGGCAGCCACAACTTCTGCCAGTGTCTTCGGCCTGCGCTCCTCTTCAGGACTCATTCCTGGGACCAAGGAGAAGATCAGGCTGCTCGATAAGTGGCAGAATTCGTTCGTCTATCATGTGGAGTAGTCAAATCATCGGTCTTCAAGTTGATTCTTTTCACTTCCAGTTCCAGCCCCCCGCCGGTCCCTGTTCTTTGCTTTGGCCTGGTCTGTGCTCCATCAATAGGCTGCTGCAAGCCTGCAATCAGCAGTGTATTATCTCTTATTCAGTGGGAAGCCAACCCGAGATGCTCGATTGTAAGTCACCTAGGCCGGTCCATAGTTGAGCTCGGAGTCCGACTCACCCCTTTCAGTTGATCTACAGTCGGGCCTACAGCCAGGCTCACACATCCAACCGCCGCAGAATAGGGGTTCCAAATCTTTTGCTTCTTTCCTTCTCTCTCTCACTGTCAACACAATACATACCATCTTCGCTATGGGGGTACCTGGCTTGTGGACGGTACGTTGTTACCAACCATTCTACATGTACGATTCTCACATTCCATCAGATACTTGCAATAGCAATGCAAGAACGGGCATTCTCTCAGTTTGCTGTGACCGAGGGGTTTGAAAGAAATAGACACGGCTGTCGCTCACTCCGGCTTGGTGTAGATGCCAGGTATGTTCGATTCTCTTGCGCTACACCATTTTTTACTCAGGCTATTCGCACCCTCTGTAGCTTATGGTTCGTTCAATGCCAGCACGCAGTTGCTGGCTTTACGCATGCACAAAGCGGTGAAAATCCAGAATTGCGTATTATCTTCTGGCGTCTTGCTCGGTTCCTCCAGACAACTGTAACTTTACTGTTCGTTTTTGATGGTAGAGATCGGCCGGTCAGCAAGCGGGGGAAAAAAGTCCTCAAAAAACCACACTGGCTCACGGATGCGGCGATAGAGTTGATTTCGGCATTTGGATTTCAATATTACACTGTGAGTCTCGAAAAAACATGACGTATAGCGCTGGATGAAGGCTCATTGACAGGATAGGCACCCGGAGAAGCGGAGGCTGAGCTGGCGTACCTCAATCAAACTGGGACCATTGATGCCATACTTACCGATGACTCCGATGCATTTCTTTTTGGAGCTACTCATGTCATCCGAAAGTCAGTTTCTCAGTTTCTTTGTGTCACGTATCGGTTTTAATCTCTCTCGGAGTGCAGCCCAAGAATTAACAACGACAAAGATCTTGTTGAAATATATACAGCTCAGGCAATTCTCAACGCGGTTGGGGTCAGGCTTTCTCGTGGTAGCATGATCCTCATTGCGCTCCTGAGTGGTGGAGATTATGACACGGTGAGTCTTGATTAGGAATTGCACTATCTGCGTTCATCAACTTCCATGTCTTAGGTTGGTCTCGCCGGATGCGGGGTGCCAATTGCACTCGCATTATCACGTACTGGACTTGGCGACACTCTCCTGGATGCCGCTCTCAACTCAGTGCCCGAGGAGTTGAACGAATTTCTTATTGGATGGCGTAATGACTTGCGCCATGAGCTCTCTACTGACAAGTCAGGGTTTCTTGGTTTCAGACGTAAAGTACTCGCAAACTCTATCCGTGACACCTTTCCGGACCCCAGCATTATATATATGTACACCGCGCCGGTCACATCCTGGTCGCATGGACGGAGTGGCCCAAAATTCAACTTCGACACTCTTACACCACATCAGCCAGACCTGGCACGACTAGCATCAATATGTGGGACCCGCTTTTCTTGGCGTACATCAAGTGAAATCCACGTACGATTCCAGAATAGGGTATGGGAAGGCGCTTGCATTAAAATGCTTTGTGAGGTACGTTCTTGTTGATTTATCTCTCACTCGTACAATCTATTGATGTGCAAAAAAATGGTAGGCGAATCGGGAGAATCTAGGAGCTCTGAACCCATCTCTTGTTGCAAGAATTCGTACAGTTCGTCTCGACCCATCACCCGCACTCAACTTTAAGTCGTACCGAATTCAATATTCACTTCAAGAGTTTGTCACTCGTACTGCCCCTGGCCTTTATCACTCCCCTACACTACCACCTGGTCCTGATTCAGATTCTTCTGCGGAAGATCCCAGACCCAAATCAAAATCGCCTGAAATACAGCATGCCGATCCAGGCTTTGCTCACATGTGGGTTCCTGCCTCAATCCTTCGGTCTGCACTTCCCGCAATGGTTGAGGGTTTCAACGACCCTATTATAGTGACTGAAACGCTCCCCCCTTCCGTAAGTTTTTCAATCACAGATTACAGTGACTAGTATGCTTATATGTTGCAGCTTCTTTCTCCGATGAATGCTGCTTCGACACAGTCCAGCAACACCTCTGGTGTCTCCAGCAATACCAACGCTATAGCAGGCCCATCCAAATGGAGTGGTCAGGTCGTTTTCAGTGCATCAAACGACAGCGTCAGCTTGCGAGACCCTAGTCTTGAAGGTAGTCCTTCCATGGGAACAGGCCTATCCCAACCCACTCGGGCCAGCGTCGGTGTAGACAGCGATTCAGATAGCAGTCTGGAAGTGTCCGGACCTTTTGATAGCAGGTCTGGCAGTGCTATGTATCCCATCGACGTTGATGCTGATTGCGAGGAGCGCCACTCGGATGGTGATGTGGTAATCTTAGGCACATAGTCTGGTAGTCGAGCTTGATATCCGTTTCTTTACGTTGCTTCGCATTCCTAGTGTATTCCGTATCCTAATTGTCATCACACGTTGCATACGAGCGGAAGTAAATAAAATTTCCCTTCTCTCCCAAATCCTTTCTTCAGCTCGCTATCAGTGCTTCGGTGCTTCTGGCCCTTCACATTATGGGTCCCAGTAATTCTTCGGAGTCTCTGGTCTCAAAGAAAAAGGCAACAGCTACCAGGAAGAGTTCAACCCGGGGGGCAAAACCGGTTGCCAGTTTAAGTCAGCTCCAGAAAGCCAAAGCGGCTGCAATCAAGCTTCACCGTGGATCGAAAAGAACTGATGGTGCATATACGGGATACATCAAAAGGGCTAAAGAGTTTCTGGAAGACCTGGTGGCGGACAGAACAAGAAACGAGAATGACGACACCGATAGCTTCGAGGCGCCGCTTATAGAAGACGTTGACCTCAAGATATTATCCAAGAGCTTTGATAACCCACCAAACAAATATTCCGCAATGGCCCTGGAGAATTTTATAGTCCAAAAGTGTTTGACAGAAGATTGCGGAAAGAGCACGTCGGATGGAATCCATGCAGCGTTCCTCCGATATTGGGATGACATGTATGCCATAAACAACTTCGTTGTGCTGCAGACTGCTGACCAGATCTTAGGAGCGGTGAAAAGTACAGAGGCTCATATTTCTGGGATGAAACGACAGGAAAGGTCTCGGGAAACCCGGCGAGGTGTGCGTTGATCGTAGATTTGATGAAGACCATCAAGAACAAGTGTGGCGCAAACGGCGGAAGAAGGAACCACGCCGAGGCAATGACAAGAGAGGATTTGAAGATAATCATGGATTGGTCTGAAACAACCTGTCCGTCCGATAAGCTAGACTCCATTGTTGACGCCAGAGAAAGGAAAGAAGCAATGAAGCACGTTATGATGCGTGCATTTCTGACCTCGGGATTCACGCTATGGACAAGGTGATTGGCCGCCACATCTCACCATCAATTCCCTTTCTGATCGCAATCACATCGTGATCACTGAGCAGAAACTTCGAGCTCTGTTCCCTTCAAAGTCGCCATGTCACGCTAGGCTGTAAGGTTGCACCGTATTTTATAGACCACTGTGCTGTGAAATTGGAAGACCGAAAAGGATGGCAGAAGAAGCAAGGCGATGACGGGCCCCTCATGGGTAGTCACCTCCATATATCATTCAACCTTAGAGTTCAATTTCTGACTTGATACCGTGTTTCATAGGTAACACTTACGAGATCTACGAGCAAAGGAAGACACCTGAAATGGACATGTATACCCATCTCCAGGTCTGGATAAAATTTCTCGAAACCCAACTTGGCCGAAACCTCAAGCCTGATGACTACATATTCCCTTTCGTCGGAAACAACGGGGTCATCTATCCGAATAAAGAGGTTACTCACGACATCATCCAGAAGCACCTAACCGAGTTTTCAACAGCCTCGGGAGTCAGCAAGCATTATACGACACATTGCCTACGCCGTGGAGGTGCTCAGTACCGATTCATGTTTGCCCCACTTGGTGAACGGTGGTCACTGACTATCATTCGGTGGTGGGGAGGATGGGCCATTGGAGAGCACGTATGTCCAATCCAGTGCAGCTATATATGCAAAAGTTCTTACCTCAACAATAGGTCGACACACTCATCCGTTACCTTGTTGATTCTTTGCAGAGTTACGAGAATTGTCACGGAGATGCACTGCGACCTATATCCTCGGAGATAGACCAGAGTTTCAACGGAGATCACGCTCGAGTTGGCTCTGCATCTGCAGAAGAGTTTCGCCAACTGGCAGGCTTTGTAGAGAGAAAATTAAACATGGTAATGGATATTGTTTTGAGCTCGTCAACTTCCTCTCAAGCTGTCCAATTGGCGCAAATCACAAACATGTCACCTACAAGACCCAGACAAAGACATCACTCCCGCCATCGCCCTCCCCGCAACTTTCCCAATCTTCGTGCAACTCAACATCACGATCAACAACAATCCTCAACTCAAGCTCCATGTCACAAAGATGCCTGTCCACAACTACCACCCACCACGGGACTGTCAATTCCGAACCTTTCAAGGGGAGCTTCGGCCTGGCGTGACGCTATCAAGCAATGGGAAGAACCCCATCCAACATCTGGACTTCCGGCGCTCAAGGATTGGCCATTGGAATGGTACACTGGACAGAACCGAACGGCGTTTGCTGTGAAGCGGGGCCAGCGACGACAGGTTGCGAACGAGTACGAACGGTGAGTTTATTTTGTAGCCTACCCACTGCACCTTGATTGATTGCTTGCAGGTGCGAACGAGACGATGTAGTCTTTCTATCAATCTTCCCAGAAGCCAACAACGGTCTTGGAAAACTCTTGTTGGCAATCCATGCAAAACGGTCTGCTCGCGGAGAGGTGATTTTACGGACAAGTAAAAACGGTGCACCTACTGAGCGCATTCTTGTTTAATCCCTTATTTAAATACATTATTTATTTTTTCTCGTACCAAGAACAGACCGTGTATTATGAGGCTATAGAGCTCATGGACAGATATGCTCTCAAGAAGGTATGCATGTACAAAGCTATTCAGAATTGTTTAGCCCGAGGGTAGTAGGTCCGTGAGGGGGGTTCCAACCACGAAATGTGAATAACTCACATCTGCTGACACAGGTCCTTGCTAGAAGTTTGACCGTTGGTACCATTATCTTCGTTCCAAAAGCGGAGCCTGGAGGAGTCAGAGATGTGTTGGCCAAACTTCAGAGATATCGACAGGTCAATTGAGACATTGAGATATGAGATCGTTAGTGACAACAGAAATTAGCGACTTGGAAATAAAGTAACAGGACGCACTTTGAGTGTATTGTTACAGTCAACCGTCAAAACGACCGGGTGTGACGGTGGACGGTGGTAGTGGTAATCTATAGAGGACTTACGAGCTTGAAAGGCATAGACCCGGGCCCGCCGTCGGAATGGCATCAGAAGTACGATGATACAAATCCGCTCATAGCAGGGCTTGTACCTCAGGGTCTGGCCGTCGATTCCACTGCAAATGCGCCTGATCACCCACATAATCGGGCCTCTAACGTCGTTCTTGATTCCGAGGAAGAGACCTGCAGATGACAAAGGATGTTGCCAGAGAGTCTCCATGTCTGTTTGCGAGGATTTCGACGAGGCACAGCGAAGCGAAGCGGGTGTGACAGACAGGAGCAACATGAAGCCACGGCAGCAAAGAAGAAAGTGCGCATTGCTCTTCAAGTTGCAGTGCATTCGAGTAAGGCGACAGCATTGTCCTCGCAAAGCCTTGTCTCCGTCTGCCGAAGTTCACAAGTGATTCCCTTGATGCTAGTACCGATGGCGTCAGCTCAGAGTGAAGCGGACGGTCGAAAGAGTGAAGCGAACGGTCAAAAGAGGCCACTAGTGTGGTAAATCAATGTCGATATGGCCCGGGGGCCGGCACTCACTGCTAAGCATCTGGTACGAAAAGGAAAGTCTATGAGTGCCTCGCCTCGCTGGCTGAGAGTGCGATAAAGCTATGTGGATTCGTGATCTTCGAGATACCGCACAGTAAACACGGTTGCGACGAAGGGATCGAGTCTGTAACAAGAACGATTAGCAAGGAAAAGAACTTCTGATGTCAGCGTGCACCGTCAGAGCGTAGGACTGGCTGAGTGTTAGAATGTGGGCAAAACTTGAGTATCTGATGAATTTCCTACACACGACTCGGAGGCTCTACAGCAGTGTGAGCAAGTACCGAAACTCATTCCGGGCAACGGGGGAAAGGGGAAAGAGCGAGATTATAGACATAATTCAGTCATACGCGTCATGGAATTGTATTGAAGTGGAGGTACTGGCCAACCAAGAGAAGGATACTATGAGAGCGCATGGTAAAGTGGCATCTTGGGTTAGGAATTCGAACCCGAGAGAAGTACGGTTCCGCCGTGTAATCTGAATTGCTGGTGAGAGAATTCCAGTGCTACTTGATAGTGCAGCATCGAATACTACTGTGAATATGACTATTATTGTGGATATTGTCATTGACAATCGAGACGAAACAATGTGAAACTGATTCTCTTACAATTTACAAAGTGAATTTTGCTACTAACGAAGCTCGGGGAGTAGTATACTCCTAGATACGGGAGAGCGAGCTCAGAAACTGTCGAAGAATGGTGTTAGTAAGCGAGAAGAAATCGGATGGTCTCCCTACACTGACTGACAGGGCTCTCGCAGACACTTGACACGCGCACGCCGGGATTGTGCGAGAGAGTCCTTTTTTGTGACTTTGAGATCTAATTTTGACATGCTAAGTGATTTGTGCAGGATCGTACCCTTTATAGCGACGATTTCGTGCATTTGCTAAGGTCACAGGTCGTGGAATTGATTGAGATGCCGCCGTCTGGTAGAGGATTGGATTTGCGGCGGGGAGGCTGTGCTGCCAGACCCAAAGCGGAAGAGGGGCGGCACCCGAGGGCCCGACCCGAAGCGATCGGCGGCAGCACCCGGTAAATTGTCAGTACTAAGTATCATCAACTGGTTCAAAGTCACGATTTGAGTCATTTGACGGAGCAGAACTGTGACAGATCCGTGACTCCGAACAAAATCATGCCGACGAGCCGTAACTTTGCCCGTCACGGTCAAGTTCAAGAACGAGCAAGAGAACGAGACTTGGACTCCAATGTCCCTTCCACCCCGATCTTCGGTGATAGCAGCGTCTCTTTCCACAGGACAACTTGTACGCAATGCACCTAGCCACCCATTTGAGGACGCGATCCCTACGGAAAACCCTGGTGAGATGTCAAATCACACAAGATACCTTTCGGTACTGCGATGCTGATTGCTACTTTACTAGGAACCACTTACAATCCAGACTTGCAGCCCTTAAATAAATCTCCTTCTGCTCCCGATTTTTCCCAATCCAGATATTTCATCGAGGAGAGTAAACCAGATATTCCACATTGCAAGGACGACATCCGAGTCGTGCACACACGGAAAACTTCAGAAGACCGCACTGTATCATCGTCGGAGGCCTCACGCTTCAACAATGTCGCTGCATATGACTCTACGGTCTTGCCTGCTCATAGTCTTCCTCCTGAACTATACATGGATATATTCCTCTATTGTCGTGAGAATCGTCTCACTCTCTGTCAAATTTGTCGGAGGTGGAGGCAAATCGCCCTCTCTACCCCACGAATATGGACGGATATTCGCCTCTGTGTCACTTCCAATGATATGCGCGGTATTCAGAATCAGCTTGATACCTACGTGGAGCGAGCTGGAGCCCTATCTCTCTCAATATCCTTTCGAGCCCTATGGAAACTATCACGTGGTCGTATTGCCGAGGAATGCGATCTGATTTCTCCAATCATACCGTACATTCACCGGGCTCGGCATCTACACATACAACTACCGGGATACTATTTTCGGGTCATTTGTGACCTCCCGGAGTCCTCGTTCCAGCTGCTGGAGACATTTTCGTTCGATGATCATGGTATAATTGACTCATCTAGAGATTACGAGACTATGATCTCCCGCCCATTAGTAACGTTCGGAGCAGCCCCCCTCTTGACCAAACTCACACTTACCATGCCTATCACCCCACTTCAATTCCAGACATTTCGACAGTACCCTAACCTGTCCGTCTGTTCGTGCATCCTAAGAGGGCCATTGTCTTCAATGGCGAGTGGACCTATCAGACTTAAACGAGTGCATACTCTCAACATCACAATTCGTGGGAGCGACACATTGCTGCCACCTCTGGTCATGCCAGCGCTGGACCATCTCGAGATCATCAGCTCTGCGGAGATTTCCACCGCTGTACTCGCTTCTATACTTTCCTCAATCGAAGGCTCTTCTTGTCGCCCGACAAAACTATCCCTCAGGTTAGAACTGGATTTACGAGAAGCGGATGGTATGGACAGCACATTGATCGTCAATCTCATGGAAGCGGTCCCATCCTGTGTCGAGTTTTGCCTGTATGATGTGATGTACATGAATGACGAAATCATTCATAAGCTCACCTACTCTCCTATGATCCGCCCAACTCTACTACCGCACCTGGAAACACTGAGGTTGGAAGTCATCGATATGGAGTTCACGGAAACAGAATTGGTGAAGATGGTCCAGAGCAGGTGGTGGGCAAGTAATGAGCAACCGACCAGAGACAATCTAGCTCGTGAAGTTGCGCGTCTCAAATCAATTTCGGTTGGTCATCTTGTTAGCGAATTGGTTCACATGGACAGGGACTTAGACGATTGGTGTCAACAAGAAGTGGCCAGATTCAGAGCTGAAGGACTATACATCCATCTTCGGGCATCGTATGAAGGTATTTAAAGATCAAACATATCCTAATGCTCTCTTTCAATTCAGCATGTCATTCTACGATCCCATTTGCTCTCAAGCTCCGCACCTGCTCTTCTGAGAGCCCCAAATCATCTTTTAGGATTTCATCAGTATGGAATCCCAAATCTGGTCCCGCCCATCGTGTCTTCAAATCACACCCTTCCAACCGCGGGGCAATAGCTTGCATTTTCACGTTCCATCCTTTTCTCTCTTCTCCAGCCTCTCCGCGATCCTCCCCCGCTCCCGGTGACTTCAAATCAGCCTCAGGTCCGGGCACCCAAACACTCTCTACAGCTCCCCTTTTCTTCAAATGTTCATTTTCTATGATATCACTAACATTTACAACTCTCCCAACAGGCACTCCAGCCGCGTTCATGGCCTCCACGACTTGATCTACAGTCTTCTTAGATGTCCATTGAGCAATGGCTTCCTCAATAACCGCTTGTCGTTCGACTCGATGTTGGTTATGTTGATACGCAGGCCCAGTAAGATCTGGCCGCGATATAGCATGCATCAGGCGGTTGTAGATAGTGTCTCCATTCGCACCGATAACGATGTATGTCGGTGTCGGTGTTGCTGTGGAGGAGTCGCGAGGAGTAGACCGACAAGGATAGGCATTGGTGGGGACGATACCGGTCACCGACGAACCAGAAGGACCGCGAATCTGGTACGCAAGACAATGGGCACTATGCGCGCATTTCTGAGAAGGTACTCACTTTTCCTTTACGATCGTATTCAGGAATGATGCCTTCCATTAGATTCAGCATACTACGAGATGAATCAGCGCCTTCGTTTCTTCATTTGACTGGAGGCTGACCTTTCCATGATGCTGACATCTACGATCTGACCACTAGCTTTGCCTTGATACATCTTCTTATGCCGTCGCAGCAGGGCAAGGACCTTGGATTTTGGGAATGTCACCATTTCGTAAGAACATATTGCGATGATCTGGTGGCGTTACACTTACTGTTCCAAATGCCGCATGCAATCCAGCGACCGAGTCTCCCAGACTTATATTAGGTCTCACCGGTGGACCGTCCAATTCGCCTGTACCGTCTTTCGTTGGAAAACCGTTGATATACCTGAATCCTGACTCTGCCTCGCATACGGAGGCATAACCAGGTCTGGAAGCCCAAGGGCCTGTTTGGCCGTAACCGGATACACGAGTGTAAATCAGAGAAGGATTGTACGGGTGGATGGATGCTGGGTCTAGGGACCATTTCTCCAAAGCTGAATCCCTTTCAATGATTAGTACGATTGACGCACAACGGTCAAGCAAAGAGACATACTTCCAGGCCTGAAATTTTCGAGAAGGACATCACTTTTTATAGCTAGTTGACGAACCAGACTAGACTCAATGTCACTTAGTAGTGAATATCGAGGTATATCTCCATGCGTACTCACTCTCTGCCTTCTTCCTTCCTCAAATCGATAGCGATACTCTTCTTGTTTCTTGCGATGCTGCGAAACCAAGGGCTTGTACCGTCTATATCGAGCTCCCTCCAAATACGGAGTGGATCCCCGACATTTGGTGGCTCGACCTTGATTACTTCTGCACCGAAGTGACTGATTTGACAAGCAGAGTGAGAAGTACCGGTCAGTCTCGAGTCTCTGCGCGAACAATTTGAATAGGTGAAACAGACGCAAGTAGTTGTCCAGCAAAAGGACCAGCTATCAGCTGCCCGAGCTCTAGGACGCGTATTCCGGACAGAGGCAGATCGTCTGGCACTGATGTACTACTGCTCGATGCACTATACAAGGATGGAAGGACATCACTCTATAGATCTTGTTATAAGGGGTCAAATATACGTACTTTCGATATGCCTTGACTATCGTAGGGCGTGTGGCACGCCGTCGTACCTTAGCGGAAGCTTTCAATAAACGGAAGCTCATGTTTTTGCACGATCTGGTATGTGGGGTATTGCGGGGTAATGATATGGGGTCGAATCCTGAGTCTGCCGACTAGACAGCATACGAGAGTATACGTGCACAGAATTGACACAGTTCAAAGTGTGGGAACCACAATTGAGACCTGAAAGCACACTGTTCCGCGTGAGAGAAAACATACGCAAAAGTCCTTGATGATACGCGTATTTACAACAATCCATGCAATATTGATACTATATAGAAGAAAGGAAAGGTGGCCATGCACCAACTCTTCAATGCGTGCAACTTTGAAGGGAGTACATATGTAGACAAACGGGTGAGACCCTAAATTATTGTTCCAAAAAAGAGAACGGCAAGAGTCCCAGCTACGTCAACTGAGCCGCCTAGTATTTCGAGGGAACGACGACGTTCTCCAAGATGGGGGTCTCCTAGAAGAAAAAAGTCATGTGAGCATCGGCCCCTCAAAGAGAACACAGGAGGGCTTACCTCGTCACCTTCCAGACGGACTTGACGCTGGGTCTTGCGGGCACGGGACCGCTTGACAAAGTGAGCCAAGATGAACAATCCAAAGATGAGGAAAAGTGCCATCACGCCCGACTGAGCACCCTTGCTGGACGTCGCGCTCTCGATGAAAGACGACTTGGCGCCGCAGACCTGGCTCCACTGCTTGTTGGAAGTAATGGCGGAGCTCTTCACGTTCGAGAAATGGATTAGCACTGATAATGGAAGGGCAAAAATTCATCAACTTACCTCGATGCGGTAGATGAACTCGGTCAAAGGAATATCGGACTTGTGGCCGAAAACGTGAAGAGTTTCCCAATCTCCGGAAGTACCGTTCTTGAATCTGAATCTCAAGAAGTCGCGGAGATCTGGGGGCGATCCACGGCGGAGCTCGATAGCGAGAGACGAAGCGTAGTTGGCTAATAACAATGTAAGACTACAAAAATGGAAGAAAAGTGTATGTTGGACGTACGAATGGCCTTGAGCTCAGGGTGCTCTTTGACGATGTCCGTCTGGTGGAACAAAGAGATGAATGGCTGGTAGGTGGTCTCAACCAACAAGAACTGCAGTGGGTCCCCGTTGTAAGCAATGCGCTGGAGAGAGCTCAAGATAGTGTGGAGAAGGGTACGGCCGGCGACTTAAGAGATAAAGGTCCATCAATAAAAACATCCAGGCAGAAGATAGACGAAGTAAACGAACTGTTGCCGATTCCAGTGAGGCTTCCATCAGAGAAGACACCGTTCTCGTGGAAGTCGGCCAAAGCTTGAGCTTGCTCCTTGAATGTAGGGGGCAGACGGTGAGCATAGGTCCTGTTGTGGGTGAGCTCAGAGTTGATGTAATCGTAGATCTAGACATCAGAGTGAGCTTTCGAGTGAGAGCCACCACAAGAGCAGAACTTACGTTCCACTGTTAGACAAGAAAGTAATCAGTTACTCTACATTCAATTAGAGAAGATGACAACGCACGATATTGGCAAGAGTAGCCGGTCGGCCGAAGATATAATCTCTGACACCGTTGAAGAAAGGCTCAGCGTCTTTCTCTCTCTTTTTGAACTCGTCGGACTTGTAGAAGTCCGCGACGTGCTTTTCGAAATTCTGAAAAACGGACGCGGGGTAAGAAGACCGTGGTTACAAAAGTATCCGCAAATAGACTGACGGGACAGTTGGTCCAACTCTCCAAAGAGCGGTCATTGCCAGGCTCGACAGTCTCAACTGAAAAATGTGTGAGGCTCTTGCCAAACAATGACAACGAAACAAAGAAAACATACCAGGGACGTACTGGTACCCTCCCAGAGGAGCGGTCACAGTGGTTTCGTTAGCAAGAGTAATCTTGTTATTCTTGTTAGGGGGGAAGAGTCCCTGAAGGAGGGCGATGGCTGAGTCGAAGACGACAGTGCCTTCACCTCCACCCTTGACGCGGACGTGGATCTCCTTGTTGTCGACAAGCTCGGTGCTTATCGCATCGATGAACGAAGGGGAGTCATTGCTGAGGTAGGTGGAGCGGAGGAGAGCTCCAAGTTGATAAGATTCAACCTTTTTGTGGGGAAATCGTCGTTAGCGAAATGAAGATGGCTAGAGGTGTGGGGTACTTACTTCACCAAGAGCTGTTGTCTGGGTGGCGGCACCTGCGTAAGTGTTAGGGTCTTGATAGTAATGTTGACGATCGCCGTTGCGAGCGATGACAATGACACCGAGGACAGTGGACATTTTTTGAGTCGTGTAGTTGTCGTTAGAGAGAGAAGGGGACGTGGAAGAGGCTGTAGTGTCAGACATGGCTTTTCAATTCGTTCTTATAAGGGCCTGGACAGACGTGAGACTGTGAGTGAGTGCGAGGTCAAGAGGACAGAGACAGAGAGACGCACAAAATGATTCCGCAGAAGTGTGAATGGGGGGAGGGAGGTGGACACATCACACGTTCTTTGGCGAATTAAATAATTAAGCTGGCCCACCAGGGCTCACCTGCCCTTGGTCGCGTTGCGAATATGCAATACCGAAATTATCTTCCGCGTTTTCTTTTTTGGCGGTAACGATTGTTGATTTGATTTGATCTGATCGAAGGAGGCTGTTGATTAAATAGTCGATGCTCCTGAGATCTGTAGGTAGAGGCAAAGTACAGGAAAGGCTTTACACAATGGAGGTTAGGCCATGCATGAAGAAGACAGACTCATCGTGCTCATCCATCGTGCATGCCAGATGTCAATAATTAAGGTGAGTAGCTGCAGTGCGTTTGACATAATCCCCGCGATGGCGTACTGTGCTTATGTGAAATGGTTGGAGGGGCGGTCTTGGGGCGGTCAGGGTTCTTTGTGACGAATGTGCAGTAATCTGAGGATATGATATTAGCATATGTTGAGTAACACTGTACGAGCTCAGCATCCCAGCAGATGGACATCCTCTCTTGGTACTTCGAGCGGCATAATGAACCCGTCTCAGACCACCGAAAGAAAGAATCAAGTCGGAAGGATATGTGTCCGAGATGCCAAGCTTGCCTCACCGTACCTGCACGGTCAGAACGCAGTCCAAAAAACGCAGCAATCACGTTGCATCCATATGCATGCGTAATCGACGTACGTAGGCACAATGTTGAAGCTCGATCCATGGCCCATATCGTATCTCGACACTTTTCACATTCAGGCGATCGTCCTACTCCGTTCTACCCGAAGATTTGTGTAACGACGACCCCATCGAGACCAACTACCGCAGTCAAATAGCGAGCAGTGACTTACGAGCGATGCGACTTTGCAGGATGATTGACCAGTCGTCGATATCGATGCTCTGTGGGTGATTCTGCCTACTCTGGATTGTTTGTTGAGCGGTAGCATTCGTGCTATTTGGTGAGGATCACGAAATTTGTGCGTGGTTGTGATGAGCTTCCGAGATGTGAGGGGAATATGTGACTCATGAGCTCTTTGGCGTCCCTTCCTCGTCCGGAGATCTGCTATTCCCTGCTGTCAATATGTACGCTAATCATTTTGTGTCGTGGCGGTTCTGCAATAGTAGGAGACTTCCTGTGATGGTTGTATACGACGACACAAGTGCTTCGATAGCACAATGTGATGCTCCATGTGGGATATTGGACAGTGTCGGCAAGGAGTGGGGTTACCGCTTTGCAATCTATGTTGCGATAAGCTCGAGGCTGAGGTCGTCTAGAGGCGAATGGCAAACACGCCACGCGATTCATAGCTTGCTATAAATAGTCCATCTTCCGGACGGTCGATGCAAAGTCACTGGTCGATGCATTCAAAGTCTTGCAGAAGCGATTGACCGGGCGGACTATTCGGTTGTTGCTTCCTCACTGTTAGGGTGCTGGAGATCGGGTGCCCATGTAAATGTATTTGACGAAGTGCTAAAGATTAGAGTGAAACCAAAGTGAAACGCCGAAGCTCGAGCCATAAAAAGACCGTAAGCTCGCTCAATACAGATTAGTATGGCAGACATCCTTATTACCACCGAGAAACAAATCCTGTGGGTCTTTCAGTAGATATAGCAACATATCAGAATTATCGCTCAGCTGCATACATATCTCGTTACTTCTTTTTCTTGCCTTTCGCCCCTGCGCCCTTCACTGTGTGACTCGCCGCAGGCGTAGGATCGATACTTGCACTGCCTTGGGTAGCTCCGCCTCCTCCAGCTCCTCCTTTCCGCCTTCTCTGGCCGACTCCAAATGTCGACCGCTCGCTCTTCTTCAACCACCTTTCCGGATCGGGCGGAGGCGTCACACCGGGTATGACATTCGGTGGAACTCGCGACGCACGCACTTTCTTAGTCGCAGGTATTGGAGCGTGGATCTGCGTATCGGTGGTGGGAGCTACAGTGAGGAGAGAGGAGCTAGGTTGGGAGGGTGGTGGAGCAGATTCTAGATCTGCTGTTAACGAAGTGGGTAATGCATCCAAGGCCCGCAAGAAATCTTTGTTGATGAAATCGAGATGTTTCTGAGATGCTTGGAGGTTGGTTAATATATCGGAGTGTTCTTCAGATTGCTGGAGTATCGACGGAGTAAGTGGAGTTGGAGCAAAAATGACCGATTTGGACGTACAGGTTCAGCACTATCAAGAAGTTGGTTATACGAGTCGAAAGCCTTCTGGTAGTTGCCTTGTCTGTAGCTCTAAGAGAAAATGAGTCGGACGACATGATCGACTAGACCGATTAGCCTACCAGCTGAGCTTCAAGATGAAGCATACCACGATGCTCCTGCTTCATTTCTGTGAGCAGTTTTGTAGCATCCGCCTCATTCTGAAGACGATATAACGCGTAAGCACGTTCGAACGTGTAATCCACATCGGTCGAAGCGTCCATGAGCGCCAGGGCAGGTTTGTATTGATCTGTCTGTAACAGAAGAAAGAGTTTTGTCTGCAGGGCATCAGGATCATCTGCCTGTACAGCAAGAACTAGAAGGGTGATAGTGTCAATAGACTAGACAAGCATAGACACAAGGAGCATACTTTTATTGCAGGTCTTTATAGCATTTGTAAAGTGGCCATCGTCGACCTGGGCAACAAGAGAAGTGAATAGACGCTTCAAGCGTCCCACCTCAGGGCTTATTTTACTAGCAGAAACTAGTGAGGGAGATGGCTTGGATTGGGATTTCTTGACAGTCATGGTGAACGACGAGGAGGACGTATTGTCATCGCCTAGATAAGCAGCAAGTTCACACGCTAAATCATGCGCCCAATTACGCTCAATTGTACGGGCTCTCTGCACATTTCTCGTACGTTTCCTCTCCCTGTAAATATATATATCGTATGGGGTAGACGCAAGAGGAATAGCTTTGATTTACGACGATGGACATTGATGTGCCCGGAATAACATTTATTTATTTGATTTTTTTCAAGTATTCGAACCGAACTCATAATTCCCACGAGTGCTCTTCCTCCTCATCCCCTCAAGATGGTTACAGACGAGTATGTTCTCTATCTCGTTTCCTTCCCTTTCAATCTCAAATCAACTTCAATCTTGCGTGCTTCAGAACTACTCAAGATGCTCCAGAATCACGACAGGCCCCGACGGAACCTGCAGCTATGTCCACTGCGAACCGGAAACGTCCAAAACTTGATCTTAGCGCTGCTACTAACCCTCGTGAACGAAAACGGGGTAAATCGATGTTTGGTATCCTTCTCGGTACTCTCAACAAGGCGAAAATCGAAGATAAGGAGAGGAATGCTAGTGAGGCCGTGCGTTCGACCAGAAATCATCATATCAAGACGCAGTACTGAAATCTTTCCTCTCGGACAGGCCAAAAAACGACAACTTATAGAACAAAGACTACAGAACAAGCTACGCAAGGAGACTGACTCTGTCCGGAGAGCCGAAGAGGCCAAAAAAGATAAAACAGCTGCCAACCGGAAAGAAGAAGATTTACAACTGAAAGATTCTATCGTTAGTCTCTTTTTCTTCTTCGTTTAGTCGTATGTTAATTGACGCGAAATCCTTACAGTACAAGCTCCGCAGAACACGACTTCCTCTCCTTGCCAACTTCTTACTGACCTCCGATATAATCACAACTGACGACGATTCCCTGGACACAACCCCTCCTCCCCCTCCTCCAGCTACGAATCCCCTTTCTCTACCACCACGTACACATCCTCCACCACTATATTACCTTCCGGCCATCCTCACCCCAGCCCAGGAAGCGTTCATTGCACGACGTAAATCGCAGGTAAACAATCATTCCCGTCTTCCAGGAATCTTATCACTATCTCCACCGTCTTGTAAGACTAATTATACGCTTCTTCTCCTTATCTGACCAGGTCGACGAAGCAGCTGAAAAGGAATGGGAATCTTTCCGCGAAGAACGAACCGCCGGCATTGCAGAGATTAACCAACTCCGACAACGCGTCGCGGAGGAAGAAGATCGGAAACGTGCCGAACGCAGTGCAGCTGGTGGGGATGCTAACGTCAAAGATGAAATGGATATAGACGAACCACATCCTGCCAATAATCATTCCGAAGTCGATGGCAATGCCGCTACGATCAAGGAAGATGAAGAAACGAATACGAAAGTCGCGGCCGATCAGGAGAAAAAGGAAAGAGAAAGAGAGAAGGAGAAGGAGAAGGAAGAATCCGTTGCTCCTGCGCCTCCAGTCGCTGAAGGAGATGACGATGCTGTCGAATATTGATTAAAATAGTAATAATCCAGTCTTCGTTCCTGTATTTCGGTTCACTTTCTTTTTTGGACAAAGGTACGCCCATCATATCTACTTGGGATATCTAACATTCTGATTAGACCTGATGTTCGTTTTAGCCGTTTGTTGTTTGCTCGTGCGTATTGGTAAAGCTATGTATAGCTTCCCCTCACTCTCACTCACTCGCAATCGTGCGTCTTTCTTTTTGTTTATCTCTCTCTCTCTCTCTTCCTCTCTCCTTCCATCTTCTGTTGTCTTTTTTCCGTTCGCTGTTTCTACATCTGTTTCCAAATGAGAGCATGTTAATTACCTTGCAATCTAAAACATTCAGGCATCTTGATCAACACATCAATGATGAGTGAGCCTCGTTCTGAGAAAGTAGGTAAGTCATAGACCTTGTCGGGTTATACATAGGTCCCCACAACGGCATCCTGCGAGGCTCGCCCAATCGGCATCATACTCTACGACGGCATAAATCTTCCACGTCTACGGTGATGCGAACAAAAGCTGAATGCATCCGTCAATAATGATTAGGGCTTAGCGCAGAGATGGGTCGACTTGCGAAGGTAAGCGACTGGCTACTATCGTCATATATGTACTTTCAACATCACTAGTCCATCTTTCAGGCCTGTACACGATATATTGAGCGGTGCTTCAAGATCCGATCATGAAGCTCCAGGCAGTGGCGGAACGTAGACGCTCAACGTCCCGAGGCAGTGTCGAAGCAAGGTAGCTATAGTAACCATCGCTTCTTCCCAGCTTCTCTCACACCGGCATCGTCCAACGTAAGTTCGGAACCTTTCGTGCGTGGAATCTTGGTTCATACTAAAAGGCTTGTCATTGGAGGGACGAACACCTCAATACTTTCCAGCACGCATCGACATCGAGTCGTTCTAGTGTGTGCTGTGTCACCTACCTGACCTTCCTCTTTCAAGTCAATTGCTTGCGATGGACGATTGTTGCTTTATTTGCCTGTGCTGTTGTACGCAGCCTTCCTTTCCCTCCAAATTTTCGCTGATCATCTCTATGACGCATGTCTCGTCAATTTTAACTCTTCACAGCTATATGTGGTCCAAGCTCAGATTTGTGCAACTGGTGTGCAACTTTTCGTACGTCTACTCCCTCTAAGAATCGCAATCTCCACCTTCAGTCTCTCCCTGACGTCTTCCCCTCAACCCTGAAATTCCTTTGCATTTGCTCATGATCAACAGTGCCAGCCCGCTGCTGTCCTTCCCGTGGTGGCAAGAACGGCGACGGGTCTGAACAACTCGAAAACATGTACGACGATGGCACGCGCGAGGCGGCTCTATTCCAGACGCAACCCCTGGCTCAGGACACACCCAAGATGGGGGCGGGCCCTCAACGACAAAGGGATAGATCTATGATATCTGACTGTTAGTCTATTTGTGTTCCTTGTCCTTATTTCCACCTTTCTTGACGAGCGTTTTTCTTTTTGGGTTTAGATCGCGGGGAGCAGCCAGGCTCGCCGCCCCGAGACAGAGCTGCAAGGGATTCGAAACGAAAAGAAATGCGAAAACCATCAGGAGACATCTCGTAGCGTCTTGATTTGGAGTCACATTTTCTTTAGCTTGCATGAGATAGGATTGTTGGGCCGAGGAAATTGGAGAGCAACAGTTGGGACGATTCTTGGGTTTGAAACTCAACCATTTGTTTTCGACTTGGATCTCAGGCCACGGTATTTACAAACGCACATAGGTCCGGTAGTCTACCGACTCATTGATAGTACAGAATACGACAAGTAACTGATATTCTAAAACCCCTTTGTGTGGCATGAGATGACTAGGAGAAAAGAGCACCAGTCGACAAAAGACAGCAGAAGACTTTGGAGTGGCGCCATTCCAGCAAAGCATAGATCGTGCCGATCTCGAGAGATATATGGTCTTGACAACTCAGCGCTTGGAAGTCCAAGACTGAGGCAAAATGCCACTCGTTGCGCCACTGTACACTAGTGTCACACTTGATATCCCCGGTGCAGGAGTATCTATATATCGCTCTAGTATCGAGTCCGCAATAACACATCAAATATATAAACAACTAGCAGATACCCGTGCCTTACGGCCCGATGATACAGAGAGAGATGCGAAATTCTACGTTTTCTTTTGAGTTCTCGATTACCAATTCTGAAAGCTCAACCTCCTCAGTCGTTGAGTCTTCTAACTATTATACATCCAAGTAATCGAAAGTTCTTAAAGAGTCGTATTAGCAGCTGCTGCAGACATCGAGTCTTAACTTCTCCGACTGTCGATATTGTCACCGACAAAGAGCATGCATAATATGCTAGAAGATGTTCGAGTGGGAGGCATACTGGGCCCTGGTTGCAGCACTTGCCGAATGTTGTTGCTGCTGCTGTGGACCGAGAGAGCATCTCGGCTCGTCACTCGGCACGATGGGCAGAGAACCTGAATGTCCCAAGTCACGGCGAGAAGCGAGGTCCAAGCACAGTCTAAGCGCAGCGTTATCATCTGCGACATGCATCATATGAAGAAAATCAAAACCCATGCCAGGAGCGTTTCACGCCCAAAGAATCTGTGACCATGACCTGAGAGACTGTAGAATGTCATTCTCGATGCAAAAAGGTATGAGACTTACTTACCCGCATTGTCGAAAGGGTGGTCAGTTCCTATGAGATCCGTAGTTTCCTTCTCCGACTCGGAGCCTGAGAATTTGAGATATTTGTTAAATGAGATCAACATACCGTTTGAACTTTGGACACAGTTCGAGGACTTCATTTCGCGCTGAATCACTAATCGATATGAATCAAGATCGCGTCCACCTGCATTTTTTGAGTGAGAAGAAACTAAAGATCAGGATACATAAGTACAGACCAGTCGGATTTGTATGCGTATACCTGCTTCTGGCATCCTGGTCATCGTTGCTGTGGGTCCCCCGCTGGCCCTGTTGAGCTTGGGAACGACGTCTTTCTCGCTTGTGCGTGTTCGGGTTCTCGTCGGGTTCTCGAGATTGTTGGGGCAGTTCCTATGATCATATCAAGCCTTATCAGCTCAATGAGGCTTCTAGTAATTAAGAGCACATTACCGTCACTCGATGTGCGCATACAACAGACCGGGGGTCAACATACGGGCTCGTATGCTCCAGTACTTCTGAAGATTCATGCGCACCGAGTTTCCAAATAAATCCAAGTTTGTCGCAACTCATGTAAAGCTTCGAAGCCCTGCAGTGTCCAGTAGTGAGATATCTAGTCCTGCATTCAGAACTTCAAGATACACCGTGACCAGATTAAGGGTTATGGATACTGCTAGACTGCTGCCAGACTCCAGTTGTTGCGAACGGCTAGATGCCAATGAGTACATGCTGCGCTGCGAGGCTGTTATCAAGAGGTGGCATTTGGAGGGCTTTGTTCCCTATATCTGACAAATTAGAGGGCTTGGGGCTTGAGAAAAAAGAGTCTATTTGCTGCTAGAGTGGAGAGAAAGTCTGAAGAGCCTGAGCGACGTGCATCAGCAAAAGTGCAGAATTCTCATGCAGCCATGTGGCCTCGGTGAAAGCCGACGAGATTTGTGGAACCCTAACCCGGCCACACAACGCGTCCACCACATCTCTGGCTCTCTTACAACGATGTCACCACATCTCTGCCTCCTCACAAAGGCCCACATACCTTTCCGTCTCATATCGCGAGCTACAAACCTCCATAAGCACCGGGCGGAGCTCGCATCTCAGCGGACTTTAAACCTCGAACTTCAAAAGATTTCGACTTTCCGCCCCCAACCTCCCCTGCCTTTCCTCTCTCAAACTTCGACGGTGACTATCCTCAGGCTATTGTCTTGCTCTCTGGGCTCAAACTCTTTGGTATGTATGCTAGGGTAAGTCTCCCAAGGTCTTCTCCAGACCATTTCTAAACCTGAAGTCTCGAATATGTTGGAATTTCGTAAATCTTGTTATACACATTTCGTGCCTCTCAATGACGCGAGAAGCAGATTTGAGCGATGCCCAGACTGTTCACTTTATTCCTGGTCCGTGATGACTCTGACATGCTGTGAATTTTCTTTTTGCTAGCATATATGCGTGTCGTTGACACATACTCGCGTCGTATTCGAACGTCGTGCGCGTCGCGTCGCCAAACAGGTTTTTCCACCGGTAACAGTGACCCTTTGATTGCTGCTGATGTATCTACTACCAATCACTTGACGTTGGCTTGACAAAGTCTTGACAAAGTTCGAGTTGAGTGCTAAATGCCATATTCCCCAAATTAGAATTTTCGCGAACTCGCGTCTCGAATGGTTTATCTTTTTTCGTTTCAGCATCTCGACGTCTCGATACTGTATCTACATAGTCCTGGCTCGGACTATCCCAGCTTTTTGATCCAGGTGAGTGTATCTCCATTATAGATCTCGATTTATTGGCTAATCTCCTGGACAATACAGCCTCTGTCATACTGTTATTCCGAACTCGGTAGGTCTATAGCCTTCTCATGCTGCCTTGTCATCGGTCGGCTAACTATATATCTTAGCCATCGTCGCGCTCCTTCTCGTCCACCCGGTACGTATACAAGTAGTCCCTCCCTTCCGTAGACTAACGATTTTTCTCTTTGATACAGTCTTCTTATAGCGCCTGTTTATCGTATGCCCCTCTTTATAGTCCAGCGGCTAAAACTTGAATTGGTTTAAAATTCCGATTCGCTCCCTTGCAATACCTTTTCCTCTCTACCCGATAAGATCGTGTTCACCTCGTCGCGTCTTTTACAACAATGTCCTCGCTTGGTTCGTGTCTTTTGTTGTGGATAATTTTGGCCGACTCATGTTCTCATTTCGATTCCCTTATTTTGACAGGTGGACATTGAATCTAGCAGCCTAATTTGCTTCTCAACTTGAGACTTTCCCTTGTAAGCTCAGCTCTCGCGATTCCGTGATTTGACTTGCTGAACAGTGTTTATTCGCAGACGCTCTCGACTCCCCCGCACACTCCGTCTCTATACTACCCTTCTCGAGGCTCAACCAGATGATTGTAAGCTCTCGTCTTGTTCAGCCGATAATTATTTCAAGTCGTCTGAACTCCTTTGTATCTTTTAGTTCAAATCTGGATTATTTCCGTGTATCCTGTCTTGGTAAGTTTCTCGTGTTCTAGTCTAGAGTCCCAACTTCTGATCTCTCGATGCCGAATAGTCTCGATGCGATCTATACCTTCTGGCGGCCCTCACTCAACCATATTCAAATCTCGGCTTACCAACAACCCTCGCGAGTGCTTACGACTCGAACTTCCCTCGGCGTTCCTGGCTCGAGAGCTTCTTATCCCTTGTTCACCGCTCCTCCGCGCGATGTAGTACTGTGTCTGCCAATATCATTTTTTGTTTTCTTTTTGTCTCTATTTTCCGAGTGCGACGCGAATACGACTGCCTAAGCTACAATACCAAGAAAAGCAAGAAATATCCTATAGCCCTCTACCGAGCTGTGTACCCCTTGTACAGCTGCACAAAGCCCATTATGCTTGTCAGATCGAGAAATCTTGTACAGGTTTGTCGAGATTTTGATTCTCATTTATCCATTATGCACACTTTACAAGCCCCTCACAAGGCGGGCACAAACCTTGTGAGGTATGTCGAGGTATTTGAGCTTTGTGCAGGTATGTGAGCCCCTGTGCGGCCACACATACTTTCCGGCCTTTTGCTGATGTGACTCGTGAGTGTCGAATCCGTCTCGTGACGCATTGTGACTGGCGTCACATCTCGCCTCAAGCAAGCCGCCGCGTGGTTTGTCTCTTGTCTCGCGTGGTTTGTCTTCCTGCTTAATGAGGCAGTTTCCCACGCGTCATCTTTTGTAATGTAGATTTATACAGCAATGGCTACAAAATACGACGCGAAACCGTAACACACAGTATAGTCGGATCTCGAAGATAGAACAGCCAAGAGTAGTTAGAACAAACGCAGAGGTATTTACTCGGAAAATGGTGCTGTGTGGGGGGTGGGATGTGGGTGTGGGTAGGGTTAAGGTGGAGGGACGGGACGCGTATAAGGAAAACAACAGGCTCGATAGCAGGACTGGGAAAAAAGGGGAAAGTAGAAGAGATAGATGTGATTGAGGCTGCTCGTACACAGCATGTGCATGGGGGGAAGGGAAGGGGGACAGGGGAAGGGAGTTTATTGGTGGTAGTACAGGGATAATCAAAAAGAAAGAGATAAAAAGAAAAAAGAAGAAGATATATTTCGAAATCCAACCGTTGTGTAGTCTCACTATCTCATCTATCTTCGACTTCGAACGTATACAATCCGTCCAAATCCGCTTCGCCTACTCTCTCAGTAGTAGTACTGGTCACAGGCAAAGACGGTGACAGGCGAGACGGCAGAGGTGGAGGTTTTCGGTCTGGCTCTCTACCTCGACGTCGAGGAGGCTGCGGGAGTCTTCTAGGAGGACGAACGACGGCAGGAGATCCTGGGTTGACTGACGACCCATCGTCATCGGCTTCGGTCTCAGTAGCCGGAGGAACCGACGAATCGGTCTCCCGGTCGGTCTCACCAGTGATGATTGAACTCGGAGGGGAGCCCGTGCCTGTTCCCGTTCCCACAAGCGACGGGGGGGATAATTTGATCCTTTTGTTATGCGTGCCGCCGCCGCCACTACCTCCACCATCCTCTCCACCAACATCTAATTCTTCTGAGCCGCGCTTCCGAGACCGAGGCGAGCTTGATAACGAATCGGTATCGGGCGTCGCAAGAGGACCCACGGTACGTGCTCTTTTCGGTGGACTGCCACCTCTATTCGTCGATGCTCGCGATCGAGGGTCTGTGTCGTCACTGACGTCGTAATCCACCTCGCCTTCCGCATCTTCATCGAGTTCTTCGTACGATCGTTTTCTCGATGGCGAGGAATAATCATACGGAGCTGTCATTTCCTCTTCTTCCTCTTCTTCCTCCTCCTCTTCCTCCTCCTCCTCCTCCTCCTCCTCCTCATAGCTGTCCTCTTCTTCAACCTCTTCCTCACCCTCCCCATCATCCAATTTGATCAAGGTGATCGCGGCATCGGCTGGGTTAGGAATAGGCATTGTGTAGGTGGGAGCAGCATATGCCAGTAAAGGAGGGTTCTCGGGTGGCACTTGACTAGGGACAACCATATCATTATTATTTTCAGTAGCTTTCGCCATTGCGCGTTCGCATATGCTACAGCGGCAATGAAAGAGCGGAGCACAGGCATCACGCCATACCTTGTGAAAGCAATAATGAATGAGCAACTGTCGTTGACGTTGAGAGGACAGAAAACGGAACGTACATTTCTGAAAGCTTCGATACTGTACGTGGGCATGTGCGCTGTCGTCACAGGGATGTATGGAATGGGATGGATGAGACGAGGCGGGTCAAGGACAGGAGCGACAGGGAACGTTCGAGGACGATAGGCGGTGGCAGTAGATCGTTCGTCTTCTTTCTTGTCTTCTTCGCTGGGAGAAGGGGATGGTGTAGTTTGAAGAGTTGTCGTGGAGAGCACCGGACTGGTGGTGTTGGACCCATCGGCCGATTTGCTAGACGCAGAGGAATCGTCACTTCCAGTGTCCTCCTTCCTATGTCTGCTCCTCTCGCCCGCCTCCCTTCTCTCATTCCGCCTCTTTTCTAACCAATCAAATCCCTGATACCATATAGCCTCATCTCTCAGAGCGACGATCACGTCTTCCAATTCCATCTTGGCCACTCTTATCGCCGGATCAATCCCATCAGCACCACATTCGATCACGAACTTCCTGACAATGTTCAGCATCGCAGGTAGAAGTATCATTCTCATCTGTCTCCCGTACGCGATGTAGGCTTGCTCGCACAGCTGGAACGAAGGCGGGGCCTCGCTTCTGTAGGTTACAGGACGCGGATGCATCTCCTCTTCCTCGGGCGGCACCACCTCGCCCTCGCCCATCGCTCCCGTGTATGTAGCGTCCCTGTTCCAAGGACATGGATGGAACGCGCGCACCACGGACGGTTGGTTGTCCACTTTATTTTTGTACCACATGTCAGCGGGACTGAACCAGTGGCCGTCCAGAATCCTGTTCCTCGCCCAATCGTTCATTGCGAGTTCCTTCACGCCTCCCGCGTCTTCCGTCATCTGCAATAGCTCTGGATCCTCGTCGTCTTCCATGTCATCGATATCGCTCAATTCGTCTTCGCTCTCATACCCGCCTGCGCCTCCTGCGCCTCCACCATCTCTGCTAGAGAACCTCGACGCAGCGAGAGCTTGAGAGAGCATATCAGGCATCTTGGTGTACTTTCGCAACCAGTGCTTTTCCGACGCGGTGTGAAGCACGTCGCTTATCGTGCCTTCTGACATCTCAATAAATCCTTCAACGCTCTGACGCGTCTCCCAATCAGGGCTGGTGAACTTGGCCCCGCCCACAGCTTCCCTGTCTCTGGAACTGTTGCGCACCCGCATCCATAAGAAATCCGCGCGGCAGTTCTTGCACGTCATTTCGACGCCAGGCCACGTCTCTTCGTCTTCATTGTCTTGAATGCCTAGGTAGTAGTCCGTGCCTGATGGGTTAGGGTGTGGGTTGATGGCGCCTTGTCTGAGACAAGAGCCACAGAAGGATTCCTTCTTGTGGTCGCGGCAGAGACCGACTGAGCCAAGGAAACGGTTGTACATGTTACGTTTGGCGGTGGCCAAACCCATGTTGGTATAGGGTGAGTTGATGCGGCAAACGAGACAGCTGAAGTTGGTGATTGAGCGAAAGTGTCGGTAAGGAGAATAACGAAGCTGGGCGGTGGTGTTGCCCGCTGGGTGAAGACTGAGGGTGTCGTGGGGATCTATCACGGTTGTCGCTTGTTTCCAGAAGTGATGAGATTCCACTGCGTAGATAATCAGTTATTTGATATTAGAAAATCTTGGTGGATTGTCGTACCTGCCATACCCCACTGTGGACATATCTGCATGAAGTGCTCCATGTCAGTAGCGTCACGCAGGGCAGCGTAGACCATTCTAGATGGCCATAGTTCGTGTGCTTCCCAAGTCTGAGGACAATAATTAGTTGAGGACGTCGCGAGCAAGTAGAACGTCGCGATCGTTCTATCGGGGGATTGTCAGATTGAGAACAATGCGAAGAAATAAGCGCCGACCTGATGAGCTCTGGTGGAAGTTGAGGCCAGGATCTGTGAGTGAATTTGCCTTTTGACATTCCCGGGGATGCAAAAAGGATGCTTGTCGTCGTTGTGAACGACGTCGAGAGGGTCGAGCTCGTCGTCGGCGATGATGCAGTGGTCATAGCGCACTTTGCTCAAAAGCCGTGGAGAAATCGCATCACCTACATATCTATTCCCACGCACAGACCGGACGTAATCAACAATTTAATTCAGATTTATTGCCTTTTTTCAATTATTCCATCATGCCACTCGATGCCAACCTCATGTGCATGCTACCTGAAACGAACTAGCTATACATGCCTGTACGTGAAACGAACTATCAAACGTCCATCTTCTTGGCCACGAGCTACATCCCGAGAACTACGGTGGCTGACTTGGAGTGTGCACCCAGGAGGGATCTCAATCGCGGACAAACCAAGGACAACTTGGAATCTCTCGAAACGCGTAATCCAGCACGATAGTCAATCATATCACGATATGGGAGTCAATGACTAACCGCGTCTCTTTTTATAGTGACCGTCGATGACTCAAAAATTGCCCGAGAAATAGACCCCGGCAACGAGGACAATTTGAGGACGATCGGATAGACACTCCGGTGTGCCTAGCTCCAGTATAGCGCTGTGGCACTGAGCACTGCATGAACGGTATCATTCAGTTGATGTCCACCGGGTGGCCCGAGCCCAAGTCGGGAAGAACTTTCATTCTGCCGCGACCGCTTTCAAGCATGCATGAAAGGCCCTCTCTTCAAATGATTTCAGATTCCGCTGATTAGGCCAGTATAATCCTTCCAAACCTCTCCGAGCCGACTTACTAACATATCGCGATTCTATTCCGCGTTATTGATACCTTCCATGAGCTGATCTATGGCCTCCTGTGGCGAAAGTTCGTCATGCAAAATACCATCTATGACTAACGCGAATTTGTGATCATCGACACAGAAAATGTCAACTAGGGACATCATTACGCCACGAACAGAGAACATACCACTATCGCGCCACATGTGCATTTTGAAAGTGCACTAAGCGCGTCGTGCCTATATAGAGTACCACGGCTATTTTCATCCAGAATCCGAATTAGGCATCGCGCTATTGCGTCGGCGATCATCAACCTTGAGGGCTTCTTCTCTTGCACACAAACCACGATAGGCTAATTCTTCCCCAACAAGGATCTCACGTAGAAGTGGATCTCCACGTCCACAGCCGTTCCAAAACAGCTCCCCCAGCACATTCTTGATGATATCGGTACCCGGTTCACGAGTAATACGCCATTTCCACCGTGGACCGACTTGGTCATAGTCATCTGGCACTCGAAGATAACGTCGACGCCTTGGCGGGAAGTCGCAATCAAGTACGAATTCTTTGAGATGAGGACATGATACAGCCAGCCGACGGACGAGGGAAGCCATTTCCTCGTAATGCAGGGTCTCCCATATTGGCATGAGGGCTTCGTCGTCAGGGTATTGCCCATTTCCGTCGGTAGGTTGAGGGAAATAACCATCCAAGACGTCTTCATCACAGACACTCTTAGCTTCGCCGTATGTCATAGATCTACCTGTGTCAAAGACCATAGGTGGGTCAAGAGAGAATTGATCGAGTTCGTCTTGTTGGGCAACAAATCCATAATGAGGCCCATATTGGGGGTTGGGAATATCTTGTTTCTTCATTCTGACGCCTAGAATCAGGTGACGCAAATGCGACCATCCGCTGGATATGATTTCATTGACGACTCCGTCCTAAGACGAAAGCAAAGATTTAACAGGTTATAGATCTGGTCAGTGAAAATGAAACATACAACCGTAGCGCTAAACGAGGCATCTCCATCATCTTGGCGATTTTCCATGAGTTTGAATGTGAGATGTTCGACGCGAAGAGACAAGACGGACAAAGAGCAAGTGAGGGCGGAGCGAGGGTCGATATCATGTCCCATTCGTTCCAAATGTGTGGTTTGGAGGGCTAGCGCTGTCGTTTGGTATTTGGGAGAGCAATTATCGAGGGAAAGATTATTACCGCCTTCAGAGAGCAATGGTATCCGACAGAATGCAAAAGCATCAATACTAACATCTGCCCACGTTTCCTTCGTACCAGCGTGCGCCGACACGATAGTCGGATCATCTATGGAAGAGCTACGAGAAGACGTAGGGGTAGGGGCCTTCTTCCACACACCAGTACCTTCGATGAGCTTGATGAGGGGTCCCAGCCTTGCAGGTTTCTGCCTCGGGAAGGGTTGGAATGAAATGTTCACTTCTAGCAAAGACGAGTGCATTTGGATGAAATGATATACGTCGCACTGGTCAACGTCTACGTCCTGCAGACTCAAAACGCGCAAGTTTGGGAAGATAGCGTCTGTGGATGAGTCGATGAGTGGTGTTTTTCCGTATATAGCTATAGTGGTAAGGCTTGTCAAGATCAAAGATTGTGCTGGCATGAAACCATAGAGTCCATCGCGTATGCAGTGTATGCGGAGCGTTTCAAGAACAGGTAGACTGACAATATTGGGGGGGTCGTCATCGTACCAAATGATCTCAATGGAGGAGAGCAACGGCGAATAACGAGCGAGGCTGTCAATGTCATCCTGCAGACTAGCGTAATTGAGACGCTTGAAATGCTGGAGATTTGGAAATTTTTCCAGGGCTTCTTCAAAATCGAGATCGTATTCACGAAGATTCTCGTCCCAGCGATCGTTGGTCCACCAGTCGAGTGAAAGGTAGGATTTAGAGCCTCTCCTCAGAGAGCTAAATATATGGCGTTAAACATGACTGCATCATGAGTCTAGAACCTGAACCTAAAGATGCATACCGAACGAGAGTACCATAATCGTTTTGCTGGAAGAATTCTGCCAAGTCGGTGATATCGTCCTCAGATCTGACCACAATGTCTCGAAAGACAAGAGGTATCGCGAGGTATCGAAGACGGTGATTGACCAAGGAAAGCGCGAAGTGTGCTCGATGCCGGTGGAGGATGGGCTCCTCCAGCTCAAGATCATTCACGCATTCGACAATCTCTTCGAACGTCTCGGTCGGTAGTGTTTCCAGCGATGCTTTTTGGACGACCATCAGAGGGACATGGCCGCAATGGTAAATAATTCAAATATAATTGCAATTGATCTATATATTTGTCAACGACTTGTAAAGCAAACAACGCGTGAAAGAATCAGAAAGATCGCTTGTCGACAGACGCAGGAGTGGTATAGCTACTGTCTGCGAGCTTCACGGATCGCCGAGTTATGGCATTGATGGATTCGTGAGTTTAATTGAGAACGTCAAAGAAATCGAGATACTGCGTAAGATGGAAGCCAGTAGTAACTACAACTAACGGTCAAAACGCTCCTCGGGAGAAAGAGAAAGGTGGACAGTGCCAAAGAGAAATGGTAGAGAAATGGAAAAAAAGATGTAAGCTCTCGTAATCTCGTAAAGGGATGGCATGGGGCCGAGGTAAGTGATACACCGGCATTTTTTTATTTACTCAAAGACCACCAAGAAGACCCCCGAGAAGTGAGCCGAGGAGATCACCACCAAGCAGGCTGCTAAGCCTGTAGAGTTGTGTCGTCAACACCTTGAATGATTGAGCACAGAGAAGGGATATCACGTACAAGCCTGTCACAATGCTGAGAATACCAGGGAGAAGGGCAACCACAACATCAAGAAGGCCGGTGACGGTGGGCAAAAGGTTTCCGAGAAGGTCGGTGGAGGAGCTGGTCAGACCAGTGGCTCCAGTGACGGAGTCGAGAACCGAGGTGACCGACTATGTAGATTGGGATCGATGTTAGCAATGCAATGAAGTGGAAGTCAAAGTGAAAAAACCGACCGAGAGAATATCCGAGAGGAGCCCGGAAATATCTGCGAGCTGCCTCTTGAGAACCAAATCGTTGCTTGAGGACAAAGCCTTCAAAGTGGTAGTAGCATTGTCGAAGGCACTGAACAACTCGTTCAAGAGAGGGACGATGGTATCGTCAGTGGCCGTTCCGCTCGAGGTAAGAGCAGCTGTTTAGATTTCGATGTTTAGAAGGGCGTTAAAGATGGGTCAGAATCAGAGGCTTACTGATTTCGGGCACAATGGTGTTTGTGGTGGCATCCAAGTCCGCGAGGACGGCCTCAACTTGAGCTTGAGTGGCGCGTTTCGCGAGAGCACCATCGGCAGATGGCCTGGCGAAGGCGGTCGCACCGAGAGAGAGGAGGAGGACGACGGGTGCAGCGACGCGAGAGAACAACATGATGCAAGAGTAGGAGAAGAAGCTCGTAAACGCTGGGTGAGTGGCGAAGTAGTGCTGGTATAACTTGATGGTACAGTACTGCTTTTATAGCAAGTAGTACACGAGGAGAACGTCATCACTTTCGCCATGTCTCGAGGGGGCCGACGGGAAGGCCGACGGAGAGGATCAGAAAACATAGAAGCGAGAAGTGACACAAACTTCACTCGCAAGGGAGGGTTCGGGAGGAGTGAATTTGATCCCGACAATGCGCATCGTTTCGGGCTGACGGCCAGAAATGGGGGACGAATAGTATCTCAAATTCGGGGACTGGAGAAGCATCAATCTTCCACAAGAGGAACCTGGTCCAAGTCGAGAAACGATAAAGTCACGAATGCCGAAACAATTTGACAGGTATGGGGTGCAAACTTGAATATGTGGCAACATATGGATCTTAGCGACTGCAAAAGCGCTGAATGGAAAAACTGCTTCAGTGATACGTGAGTAGTCGAATCTAGTTCCCCGACTGTTCAATGTCCATCTAGAATCTGACCAAATGCAAGACCGCGCCCCGCACGGCTTCAACGTCGACTTATAAGCCACAAACGGGGCGACGATTGCATCATTTGTTAGACGAATATACTAGAAGACCTGTGGTATGCTCAAGAAGGTGAGCATTGGAACAAAGTCTAGAAATATGCCTACATACGTGAATTGCATGCTGTCGGAGGTGTTGAAATTCGCTAAGACCTCTGGTCATGACAGAAAGCGTCGCGGTCACGCAGACGACTTGTTGGTCCAGGCTTGTCTCCCGCGTTACTTACACAATGATGGAACTGTTCCGAAAGTTACATGATTAGCTTTGAGTTCGTTCATGCTAGGGCTTTGAGAGTTGTAAAAACGTCCTCAATCACTCACTCACAAAGTCGGTGAAGACCACACAGAAGCGCAACCCAGGTCCGATCCCTCTCAATTGACGCTTGATCCGTCTTTCATACATGTCTTCCGTTCAGGGCAGGGGACAGGAACAGTCTCCCAAATTGAATGACTCGGCCCCAGGCACGTACAATACTTCGAATTCTTGCGAGGGTGAAATGGGGCGAGGGTGAGGGCGAAAGCTTGTCGTAGGAACCTGTTACTCCATTTAGTAGGAGGTTGGGATGAAATTGGTCCTTCGTTGACAGGTAGTCAGAAACTGCGCATGAAGTCTGGAAAACGATCCCGAACGCGATTTTCGCCAGGTCTTGCCTAAAGGTCGATGCTGTAGGAACGATGCGATTGCAAGTGACCTTCCTACGCTAGAAAATACGAGAAACTCCCGAGTTCGTTGGCAATCGTCCTGGATTATTCGAAGCAACAGTCGGGTCTGGACTCTATGAAGCTCGTGATCGTTCATGAAGAAGTATGAAATTTGGACAATGTTTGGCTGGAGTGTTCACTCGGCATCTCCTCGGCTGGGTGACCAATTGCAATCGAACTTGGCAAAATTCTCGACATCAGCTTCGAGCCTTCGATTTCATTGTCTCGCAATAAGTATATTTGAAGGAAAATCGAACGAACGAGTCGACCGGATTTATACCCAGTACGCTACTCAATAACCAGTCTCTCGCACTCTTCAATTTTTCTTGTCGTACTTGGTAGAGAATCAATGATGATGTACAGTCCTCTTTAAGACTTGGACAAAGCAGAAGTCTTCTCAATCCGGGCCCCGATGAAGATATATTTCTGTTTCTTCCGCTCATCGTCACTCTCGCCTGGCTAAATCTCGAAAGGTTCCAAGTCGAACCATCAGATTCAGATTGACTGAAACAGAAACAGTCGAAGTCCAGCGATCAGTCTGTCATCTCTGTTTTGAGTTATCATCATCCTGGGAATCGTGAATTCAGTACCCGATACAACGCGTACGCGTACGCATATTTTGCATTGGGGCTCACCTGTCTCATTTGGGGTAGTTCCATGCCAGGGCAGAAAACTGGGAGAGTAGTCTCACGTATCGTCTTCACTCGATGAGATACGTTGCCACCACGGCGGTAGAGGTGTTGCTGCGATACAATTGCAGAATAGGGACTGTTAGAATCCGGTGGTCGGATGGGACATCGCCGCCATGAAAGGTACAGTTCCCAACAATGGATGGCATTTCGGCACGTCCACGTAATGAAATCCTCCTGCCAGTGGTGTAGTAGAAAAGAGACTCGGATATTACATTCAGAGAAGTCGAACGCAATGCAAATGAGATATTTACGCCCCAGCAGAATCAGCTACGCGTTGAACCCTCGCTTTGATCAACGCCACAGCATCTAAGGACCGCGGGACGATGCGGACTTGATATTCCTCCGGGTAGCTATACAAGAAAAGAAAAAAGAAAACGTATTAGTAACGAGGACTACATATCAATAACATTGGACTTGTGCGAGCATACATACGAGAAAATGCTCACCTAATAAGTCCCGCAGTAAACGGAGTATCGCCATCGATATTCTTGCCTTGTAGGTCCATCTCTTTCTCTGGCTCGGGAGTTGGAGAGATATCAACCGTAGCCATCAATCCTGTGACTAGCAAGAACAGGTTGTTATCTCCCAGGTATTTCCCGGGACAGATCCTATGTACCAATCATCGCATGTTCGTCAGTCGGTACTTCGTCTCAAGAATACTCATAGATAATGGTCAGACCTCCGTCCGAAGCCGAAAGCGTAGGAATATGGATCGGTTGGAGTGTCAACGCAGGAAGAGAGGAATCGTTCCGGGGAGAAGGTTTCTGTGGGGATGCCGCTTGTGTCGTCTGATGAGATAGACCTGAGTCAGGTCAGGTTCAGGTTCGAGCTCAACTTTGATAGATATGCAGCATTTTATGGCTTACCAGACATTTGGTAGAACAATCGTCCCTTCGGGAATGTAGTAACCTATCGTTTCAAAGTGTCAAAGAAAACTCCCAAGCTAATTGAGGTTCGAAGTGAGAAAGGATGCCCACCTCGATAAAAATCCGCCTGTCGTGTCTTCCTAGCAAAACCCAACGGCAACGCAGGTTTCCAGCGTAGGATCTCTTTGATCGTTGCGTTCACGTAGGGTAGGGTAGGGCGATCTTGGATCGAAGGTAGTCGATCACCTCCTACTACCGTGTCGAGCTCCGCTTGAAGCTTGGTTTGTACAGATGGGTATTTGGCCATGGCTAGTATGAATGTTAAGATACTTGCGTATGTCTGGAGGAATGGAGATGAATGAGGTTTAGACAAGGTAAGCAGGATGGGACTCACCGTTTCTCCGCCAGCTTGTTGGTCAGACGTATGTATGTATGTCAGGTTTTCGAGAGATATGTCAATTTGGAAAGAGAAAGAGTTGCAATTGAATGCATACCTCCATACATAGCGCCTGCAGTCCAACGAATAAGCCGGTCGACCTCAGCCTGTGGTTTTCCCATTCCCATCAGAGTTTCCAAACAGTCAACCGTGAACGATGGGTGAGCCATTCCAGCTGCGTGCTCGGATTTGGCATGCTCGAGGGGACGGTTTACCATGGAATACAATAACTTGCGACCATGTTCTGCGGTTTGTTGGATGGTGTTGAAGGGGAGCCATGATGGAAGGTATTTTACTGCTCAAATCTACGTCAGAACGTCAGAGAGAGGATGGAATGGCTAACGAACATGGAGGAAGAAGGTCGACTAAGAAAGCTCCTGGAACGGTTGCCTTTCCGAGCATCTCCATCGTTTCTTCTGCTTCGCGCATGTACTGCCAGTGAACAAAAAAACCCAAACTATATGAAATCAGCCATCAGGTGTGATACGAAAAGGTAAACCTACAATGCTCTCCGTTGTATCAACCGGTAACCCATATGTCACGGACATTACAATGCGTCCGGACATCAATCGCGATTGAGGAAACAGATCTTGAGGGGTGGAGATGAGATTGGAGATGTACATCGCGACTGCGTCTTCCTGCAGAGTATGGTATTTTTTGACTGCTTCTGAGCTCAAGGCGATTTGACACAGTTTGCGGCCTTCTTTGCTGGATGCGTATGGAAGCATAGCGAAGCTCTATCGTTTCGAAAGGTGCATTGGGTTAGAGACTGACGGAGTACTTGGAGTGAGATGCCCACCTGATCGAGTCCCATTAGTTCGCCAACCATGACGAAACTAGGCCTATCGGAGTAGATGAGAGCCCTTTTCTCCAAGAGATCGGTCACCACCTCCATGGTATTGAGGATTAGAATGCTGTTGCCTAGTGCCTCGACGTATACAATCTCGCCTTGAAGAAAACCGTCAGTGGCGGTGAATCGTTGCCAGAAAAAAATGCAGCCCAACTGACCGTAATCCTTTTTCCAATCGGAGAATTTATACCAGGCTCTTTCTGAAGGTATGTCGAGTAGATTGCCAACGACGGGCAGTCGAGGAGGACCTGGAGGGAGAGGGAATCCTTTTGACTTGGAGCGTTGGTTGTGCCGACGAGCCCAGATGATGGGAGTGAGTAGACATATAGATAACGCTAGAACTTGGAGAGAGAACGACATGCAGAACTACCGACTAGCTGAGATGCATGAGCTTAGTACCTAAAACGTTGAGGATATATATCGGAAATAATGCTGGGCATTGATATTGGCTTCCAAAGTCAATCCATGATTGGCTCTCAGTTACCTAAGAGTGTCTTCGGGCACTCCGGGGGCGAATCAGGCGTATATACTTCAACATCTTATTTGTTCGTAAGTATTACAGTATCTGAAAAATCGTGGCAGTCAGATACTCCATCATAATGGAGATAAGGAACGGATTCAACGAAACGATGAGGACTCACTAGTACTGTAGAATGCTACTCGCCGCTTCCAGATGGATGTGTACACAAAAGATATATACGGGCCCATTGGAACGTTGAAAAATTGCGCAGCGAGTTAGCAGGGTTGCTTTTTGTGAAGCGAGATACACCTAAATGGACCAGTGACATTAGTGAAGAATGTCGTCTCGAAAAACATATGGATGGTCGCAAGATTTGTGCAAGATGGTCGAGCGGAGGAAGCGAGGTGGCTGTACAGTCACGATTCTCCATCGCTTCCTCGGTCCGACTTCTCTACATGTCCTAAGGCTCCAACCATTTAGTTTTCATATACGGAAAATCGGTAAATAAATATATATGGTAAATATATGGTTGTAAACCGTTTATAAATGGTAAATAATTAATTTCAGGGATAGTATCGAAGAAGCTCGAGTAAATTGTCTCTTAGCCATTGCTTGACCTCAGAATAATCTTAGCTTTGCAAGAAAAGAGCACGGATCTGTTCAAAGTAGACCGGTGACTGATCTGTCTACTAGAAGGGCAAGCCTGTCGGTAGACAGACCAGTCGATCTGAGTTTGAATTCCCTTGTTGAACGGATTGCCTTATAAGGCTATCGCGAAATTGTAATGAAAAAAGTAAACTCTGACTCGCTTCGAGCAATATTTGACTTGAGATAAAATGGAACTCGAGAGTCGTCTAATGTTCTTTGAAAACGTAGACCTCCATAATTACAGACAGATACGAGCATGCAATATTGTTGTGGAATTTGTAGTCTTTTTAACAATTCGGTCACACTGCGTTATTTTCAATACAAAAAAGATAGCCTTTTATGGTAATCCGTTCAATAAGGGAATTCAAACTCAGATCCGCCAGTCTGTCTACAACAGAAAGCTTGCCTTTCGATACAGTTGTGTACAGATACCTGGTTACGAGTCTATGTTCAAAGGTGGTGATTTCGAAAGAAGAAGCCTTTGGGCGCCATGTCACTTAGCGTGACATGTGTGACCCGGGCAGAGGACGAAGTCAAGCTCAAACGACATCCGGGGACCGTCACTTGTCCTTCACTGAAACGTCCCAGGTTCTCGCACTGTAGGGACATGATACTGATGGGCGAAAACCTTGACTTCAGCGGAAATATCCAGAATTTGACATTCTCGGTGCCTAGTTTTGTGATGTTTTGTTTGAAATGTGTTTGAAGCTGAATTCGAGGGAGCATTTGTAGGCAAAAATGCGAACATTCTGCCGATTGAGCTCTTTAGTACTAGAAACAGCCAAATGTGGAGGGGAATTCGAGAAAACGTTGAGAATGTCATGCTTTCCGGGCCATGTCACACCATGTGACATGGTGACACATCGTCCGACCTTTGTCCTGTTTTCGGCGACTTTGTCGGACAGTGCCTTTCCTGAGTCCTGTTAATGGTTGCCGATCTTCGTATGAAAAGAAATTGACCTATGGCTGCCGCCGAGTCCGAGGTAAAGAAACTATCTATTTACCATATATAAATAGATACAACCATATATGGCTATCCCCGGTAAATAATTATATATGGTAAATGGTTTAAACCATTTAAAATGATAAATAATTAATATGGTTGGAGCCTTAACATGTCCTCAGGCTACGGACTCCTACCACCACCCGACAAGAATCATGAGCTTCAGTCAGGCTCCTATCGACGATGAAGCACTCTGTGGAACTTTTTTTATTTACATCCCACTTGTTGTTCTGCCGTCACCTCAGGCCTCAGGCCTCAGCGCTCCGCCCAGGCATCGGACGCACACTCGGACGGAGAAATTCTAATCGTGGCCTTGATCTAGAGTTCTGACTTCCCGGGCCATTGATTTTTGTGATGGTGGAGTAGCAACAGACAGTGCTTGGTCAAGATGTCGCAAGATGGACACAATGGAACAGGGAGATATCAACCTACATTCGTGAGTCATCTATTGTCTTCGTTCCTCAAAGCTCGCTCGGTGTCCTGGATGCACAGGTGGAAGGCCATCCGTAGATCTTTTGATTCTAGTCGATATGACAGCTCAATGGATTCGAGGAGCTTTTTCTTGTGACTCCAACACGCCCACCAACATATCGAGTCTCCTCGGTGCCCCATCATCTCAATTTTCAGACGAGGATCCTGGATGCGGGTCCTCGATCATGTGAGATACCGATACCTTGCATGACGCTGTTGTGGTTGGGCTACGCGTCGATCTGGATTGTGTACTGTCGGTGGTGTGTAGTCGTTCCTAAGCTATCCATCTCATATGTCATGCCTATCCAGGCGAGATGGAGGTCTACTTGGCATGAGTTCGCAATCACAGGTGTCAATTTTGTGGCAAGTATTATAAGACGTTCTCTCGAATGAAAGTACTTTCACAGCTTCTTATCTTGCCTGCCAAAATGCACGACATTATACGAGTAGCGATGATTGACACTGCTGACGCCAGGAAGAACATGCCGATGAGGGTTTTCTTCAAGTTTCGTCTCGTCTGTTTCCCAGTTGCCCCGAAGCCAAACAACGGGACGACATGCAGTGTCCTGAGGCCTGAGGCCTGAGGTTGCACATTTTCTCAGGTGCGATCATCGAGCCCCGTTTCATCATCTACTCTCACTCTCTAACAAATCTCCATAGCATACGACTTCATGGACCGTGACCTTACGTTCATTTTGGAGAATATGCATACCGGCCAAATTGTCATTGCCATGGCAACACTCTCGAGTGCTGCAGAAACGTCTTGACACCTTCCTATAGTCTGGTGTTCATCACTATACTCCTCGCGGCCCGACATACTAGTAAGTCCCTCCCATCATCTCGGTTTTCTTTGTCTATCATCTGAACACGTCTTTTCTGTAGGATCGCTCGTGGACGGTCCGCTCGACAGAATTGCCCGGGACGCGACAATGCCCTCGGATAAATAAGTGTCCTTGTGGTCGTTGCCCTCCCTGGTTCCTCCGACTCCCATAAATACACCTCGATTCCCGCCTTTCCGTGGCCGAGGGTGCGTTTATACCCACATCCTCAGCCTGGTCCCGAAACATGTTCAACCTCTCCATCCTCTCGTGCCTACTACTACTCAACGCCCTCGTTATCCCATTCACAGCCGCATTCGTAGGCTTCACCAACCCACTCAAAGACTCCAATGGTTCGGACCCCTTCATCGTGCACGACAACGGCTTTTATTACTTGACCACCACGACATGGACGAACGTCCAAATCACGCGTGCGACGACTATTGCTGGGTTGAAAACCGCCACTCCGACTGTTGTGTATTCGAGCACTGTGGCTAATCGGTGCTGTAATGTATGGGCTCCTGAGATTCATAAGATTGATGGCATGTGGGTTATTCGTTGCGAACTTTTTTCGAATGCGTACGTCTAACATCGGCACCTTGAATGTGAATTTTAGATGGTATATTTATTTCACCGCAGGTGATAACACCGGTAAGCTGCTACATCTGTATGCACCGAACGCTAAATGCTCAACAATGGAGTGAAGACCTTGGCGGACAGCGCTCGCACGTACTCCAAGGTGAGTGACCAGTCTCGCCATATACTCTCTTTCAAACCACGCCATATTCTCAGGAGTCGCCGCCAACCCAAACGGACCATACACCTACAAAGGCCAACTAGCATCTACCAATTCCCCAGACGCGTGGAGCATCGATGGGACAGTCCTGACTATCAGCGGACAGAATTATTTTGCGTTTTCTTCGTTTAGTCCTAGTGGCCTGCAGAGCCTTTACATTGCACCCATGACAAACGCGTTTACGTTGGGAGCGAGTAGTCTTATCTCGGAACCTACGTTGGCTTGGGAGACTGTGGGTATGCCGGGTGCGTATACTTTCTCGTATACACTCCACCCGATGGGTTCGTTTATTGATGATTATTTCTACGGATGGATAGTGAACGAAGGTCCGGCAGGACTTTCGAATGGAACAAAATATTGGATATCATATTCGGCATCATACTGTGAGTCGAACCCGATGTCCGATGTTCTATATTTGCTCGAATATTCAATGCGCGCATTCGTAGGTTGGACCTCCTCTTACTCCCTCGGACTTCTAGAATGGACTGGCGGTAATCCAACATCGGCCGCCTCATGGATAAAATCTGGTCCTGTATTCACGTCTGCAGACGGTGATTATGGTCCTGGTCATAATGGTTGGTTCTTGAGCCCGGATGGGACGGAGACGTGGATTGTTTATCATGCTAGCTTGAGTGACCCCGCTGCGTGTGATGGGACTCGGGTGACTATGGCTCAGAAGTATGTCTTGTTTATGTTGGATACGCTGTATCGTTACTAAGATTTTCTTTTGTTCTCCCAGGTTAGGATGGCATTCGAATGGTAAGCTTGTCCTTCAATTATCCATGCGTTACAACAAACTGATACTTCGGCTTCAAATGCGAATAGGAGAGCCGTTGTTTGGAAGTCCTCGTACGATCACAGATGATGTACCGGTCCCTTCTGGTGATGGCTCTTGAGACTTTGAACCAGGGTTTACTAGCACTGAAGCTGAAGCTGAGCGCTGAAGAGTCAATTTACAATAAATTGTCGGTGGCTTGATAATCAAGAGACCTGAAGATTCGGATTCGAATACGAGTTGCGCGCAAGTTGCTATTGACGTTGACGGTCGCCCGGCCCGGGTACGGCATAACGTCAATGCGTTGATCTCAAAACATATATGGACGTCGCACGCGTCAAGGCTTCGAAGTTGGTTCAATTTCAAACTAGCTTCTCCTGAACCCTATAACAACTATAACCCACTAGCAGCTTCCCCGTCTCTCAAGACAGGACTACCTACCATGACTGAAGCAAGTCTTCGGGCGCAACTTAATCAACTCAAAAGCGATAACCAGGGCCTGCGTACGGAAGTCGAGAGTGTCAAGCAAGACCGCGACCGGTTCCGAACAGAAATGGCGAAGATGAGGTCTGATTATGCGGTGTTGCAAGCTCGGTCTGATCAATTAGAATGCGAGGTTGGGGACCTTAGACGGAAAGTGGGCAGATCTCGGGAGTTTGTTGCAAGTGTTGACCGTGATCAGTTGAAGGCTTCAAAGGTATGTTAACTCAACATTTTTGAGCTCGTGTTTGTCATGCTCTACATTTGAATTGCGCAGAACCATTCAAACCCCATGACGGACCCAACTAATGACACGAGAAGCGGACAGGGTGCTAGCAACAGCGCTTCTCGAGTATCTGCGTCCCAACGCGGATACGAATCATCTGGAAGTGAGATAGAAATCATCAACGAACGTGACGTCAAGCCTACCGTGAATGAGGTCCAGCCTACAATTGCCAGAGCACTTGGAGTCAGGCATGATCCCTTTTCTGTGTCTAATACAATCAACCAACAGAGGTAAGCAAGTATCAAATTCGTCAATCCTATCATGACATCTCATTCCAGACGCGATAGTTACGCATCCAAGACTCAGACTGCGCGGCTCAGAGGCAAGACACCTAATGTCCAGTTTTCTCCTCAAAAGAATGCCCGCCCGGTCGGAATGGGAACGACATCTATCTTAGAACGAGCGAGTAAACAAAGATACTATCTGCGTAATGATCAAACTAACATTGTTTCAGAGCAGTACCATCTCGTCGAACTCTTCGTACTCGAAACGAGAGGCTGATTCCGATCTCGGAGACGAGAACATGGACCCATCTCAACGACAAGCCAAGCGTCTCAAGACGATCTTGGCAATCAAGAAAATATCCATTCCGGTTGTTCAGTCAAGTTCTCGCCTATGCGCTCCGAAGGCTGCTAGTACTGTTACACTCCCTACGATGGAAGTCAATCGATCCCAGGCGAGTCCTCGAAGTGGTCTGAGCTGAGGTTCCTGGGTCAAATGCTGACCTTACCCCTGCTATAGAATCGTGAAATTCGACCAAAGATCAAGATCAAGAAAGAGGCATTCCGGCTAGCTGGAGAGACTGTCAGGAGATGTCTTTCCGGCTCCATCCCGTTCGTCATGCCTCCACTTACAACACCTGTTCGTGCTTCTCGTGCGTTGATCCGGATTTTCTATGGCGGGAGCGACCGTCAATTTTTGGCTCATTGCAACGTCGATAAAAGCCCTTTCTCACGTAGAGCTTCAGACAACAATCAGCGTCACCTCGTATTCATCGCCCCTGATGTTAATCTGCATATGCCTACACATCCGGGTGACCACGGACTGATAGTCGCTTCTCGCCACGAGATACTGGATGATCCACCTTGGTCAGTATTCAGGCGTATAGGCGATATACCTCCGTTATGGGAATACCTTGGAGAGTATCGTTGTGAAGTGGCGGGCAGTCTTTCATCTGCGGAGTTCATGTCTCAGCGAAATGAAGTTCGTAATATTCTAAGCTGCCTTTGTTGTGCCTTCTCTGTTGTGCTCATTGACCGTATGCAGGTAAAAAGAGCTTGGGCGAAGCTCGTTAACAACAGTCTGAGGTCAGATGACTATGTCTCGATTCGTGCTCGAATTGCTCTGCGTGCGACGAAGCGTCCGCTCGATGCCACAACAATACAAGAGGAGATGGACAATATCAAAGAGCGTAACGGCACTGATGTTAACAACGAGGATGTCATCGCTGCGTTTAGTCGAGGGGAAGAGGTGAGAAACGACTCTGGGATGTCGACATGTAGACTAACATTTGTGCTCTAAGGCAATACCCATTGTCAAGCTAGAATGCATCGGCTACGATCGTGAATTCGCAAACGATCTATCATTGAAGTCTATGTGTAGTAACGCACCACAGGGCTCAACCGATACTCCTGAGGCCAGCGGATCTGAATCCAGTAGACTTCAAGCGGAAAGTGACGGCGACAAACACCAGCCGAAGAACAATTCTGAAGGGATGTCCACGTCGGCCTTGGAATCTAACTCAGCTGACGTCCGCAGGTCTGGCCGGCAACGCGTCTTGACCTCAAAAGTCTTGGTGGCTGATCCTTTGGCTGGAAGCGACAGTTCTGACTATGTAGCTAGCGAAGACGAATCTTGAGGCAAACAAGAAAACCGGGGTGATCACTTGAAATTCAGAGAGTTGTACTTGTACAGTGTACTACCAGAAGCTGTAACGAGCTATTACTTGCATTACATATGCATCTACTAGTAGTGGTGAATTATTGCTCTAGTGAGAGCAAGGTTTAGCATAATATACTCTCAAGTGACGACCAGCAAATCCTCGGCTTCGACTTGAATGGAGACGGAACTAGTCGCGGGAGTGCGATGACCAGAACGGGTTCGAGAGTGCCGCGGGGGTAGGTATGCATTGAGTCCGGGAGTTCCTTTGAGATGTTCAAGGTCAACGTGTATGAGTTCTCGACATATAAGGTCGAGGTCGAGGTCATTCTGTTCAGGAGGGGCACATCAATACGCTCTGGCAGTGACATATCGAATACTTTAGTCACTTACTTCGTCGTAGCCTACAGATGAGTACGATCAACATGTATAGCGTAAACGAAATCCAAAGGATGCGTACCAAAAGGTTGCTCAATCTCTTCCCCAGCAGCTACAAAGCCCAAGTATATGAATGAAGCAATGCATACCCCGGGTATACTGTACCATCCGAATTGGGTCACGAGCTGTACAGGCAGGAAGAAGAGGTACAGCCATACGGTACTACGATGTAATGGCGTTAGGTAACGATCGCTCGTGGCATCAAGACAGTGGGATATGCTTACTGTCTGTGTGTGCGAATACATAATTCCCGAGGAAGTCAGCAGACAGGAGGCTAGATAAAATAAATGGTTGGTCACAGACTTGATGTGAACGGAATAAACACTAAGAGTATAGAGATTATTATCCATTAGACCGTAAACATGGGAAGTCCGAACTCACTATGGAAGTGGCGTGGTCAAGATCTTCTCTAAAGCTGTCGAGATCATCGGAGGTTCGTCAGATATTGCATGTGAGGTGAAAGGTCTTGACTGACTGGATAAACTATCCTCGAAGGTTGCTATACAACCAATCATGCTACCTAAACTGGTACCTAAAAGACATTAACACGCTGCAAACATCAATTATGACACTCGTCGTACCAGGAACAGTTCCTCTATCTTCGAGAGTCGCGCACCAATCGCTCAACAGCCTTAAGCAGGCCAAAGGAAGGTTCTCTCCACCTCCAGCAACGCGTGGTCTATGCTTCGCATGTGTTAGTCTGCCTTTGATAGGGTTTACTGGACCGCTCCATCGATGGCGTACAGGACCGTTCGTCTCCTGCTCTTCCTCCACCTAAACGTGTCATTGGAGTCAACACTTGTATAATGAGGATATTGATTCTACGCACGTAAGAGCTTGGAGAAATCATATTGGATGCTTCTGAGTTCCGTCCGAAAAAAGCTTTTAGAAATTCCTGAACCGCATCGAAGACGCTCGCGAATGGAATGAGATCCCCAGAAACTCTAGAGAATACGGTATTGTGTGTGGGTTGTGCAGCAGGGCACAAAACAGGTTGGCCCCGGCTCGAGCGTGATGATCGAGATGATGAATTGGAATGGCTACGACGGACACTTCGACGAGAAGATGATGGATTGAACGTGCCGTATGCATTGATAGGCGGGATGATGGGATCCCGGAGGGAAGACGACTCCATCGGGGCCTTCGGCGGTAAAGGCAATGATGTATGGGGGCTGGGCCGGTTGCGAACTTGGTCAGAATTGGTGGGAGGGGAGATTCCAGAGGCCAAGGCAGCTTGCGATCTCTTGAAATCAGATTCGCGGGGAGGATGATCATGCTAGGCATATGAGATCAAGACGGAGAGAAAACTGAACGCGTAGGTTCTTACATCATGAAGGGGCCGAACGAGATGGTATAAATCTTCAAAGTAAATTCCTAGTTCACCTAGCGATAGACTTGAATAAACGTACCTCGACGTCATGAGAGTGTGAGTACGTACCTCGTAGATGGTGTTTGAGAGCTACACAGTACCTGGAGAGAATGGACTTTAGCCTAAAGAAGAATAAGTTTATCTGAATGGTTTATCGTACCCTTCGATAAGGTCTAGCGCCATTCTTTTCTCTGACATGACTTTGTTCTTTTCTTCAGGTGTCCGAATAAGAGTACCACTGTCGATTTCCTCTTGCGTCTTTGGACCGAGACGCGGAGGAACATGGAACCATATCAGACGACCCATGATGCGTGAATTTTTGACAATGTCTGTCCAGGCTGTTCGTCCCATCCAATAACGGTCATACCTGCAGTCACAAATGATCTAGTGCACGAAGAGACTTTGAGGTTCATTGACATACCCGCTGCCTGCTCTACATTCACGGCGATTAGGTCATTTAGTACAAAGGAAACAACAATATGGCATGCGCACCTGTAACTTATCACAAATCCGATTACTACACCTGAGGGAGCATGTTAGCAGATATTTGCGAATGAGAAACGGATATATACTACGCACCGAGGACGGTCATCATGACATTTGGTACTTCCAGATTATATTTCGTCGTCATTGAAACAGAGACGATAGCTAAGCAGAAAGAATCATAAGAATGTGCACTGACCATCTTGACGATGAGAGCCAAATTTACCTGCTGCAAATGCAGTATGAAACAGGACTGCCGGCCATATCCTCCAGATCTAGTCGCCATAGACAAAAGCAAAACAATGAACTATCGCTGATTGAAAGATGGGATACTAAACTTACTACTGAACCGCGACCAAAAGTCCACACAAACATGGCATACGGTGGAACCATCGGTGCAAGTAAGACATTATAAGAGTGAATGTCTGTTCGAGATGCTGGAAGCAATGCGTGGTGGCCTGTGAACGAACGTTTCGCGTGATCCGATGGCATGGAGAATATCGATGCTAAGTATATCGGTGCAGATGAAAGATGGGTATAGATAGATGTGGGTCCTACGAGACAAAGGTTAGCAGACCAGGAAAACTTCAACGGGGTATGTCATGGGCGCCGTTAGTTATATTTATCTCCATCATGATCGCGACAAGAATTTGAAACGGAGGCAATACCAATTTACCTCCATTGCCAATCCATCTCATCACCTCGACATCGATGTCGTCGGAGGTCCTCCTCGCAGAACAAGACACCAAAATATCCCGAGCCTGTTTGAAGAACGGGCTGGCTTCATTCGACTCAGAGTACAAGAAGCGGGGCCACACAGAGGCACACGAAGAATAGGATGAGACAAGGTCTCTCGAATTCAACAATTTTTCCTAGGAGGTGAGTCAAAGTCGCAACTAGTTGATCTATGTATGGGGAGTGGGCTGATGCATTTTAATCTTCAAACTTTTCTATATCTAGTTCATCTTGCCTATCAGACGTCCTCGAAATCGTCGCTCGACAGAGTGGGACAGACTAATTTTTTTTTCGTTGGCTGAGGCTCGGGACTTACTTCTTGGGGAAGTGTAATTGGTGACCTGTATATTTCGATTGACAAACTAAGAGAACCAGAGGTGGTTTATCAAGTCCTTTGCGCTCCAACGGTCTTCAGGACGCAATTGCAACATAGTGCGAAGGAATGAAGCAGCGTCCGCTACGTCCGTATCACTTATCTTGGCCTCGAGTATACCCTCTAAGCTGACAGGATAATAGGTTGTTTGAATACGAAAGGCGCCTACATGTATATCCAAGTTTATCAGCATACGCTGTGGCGCAATAACACCCATACATACTCACCAATCTCATCGAACCATACTCCAGTATCCTGTCCATCTCGAAGCAAGTCCTGGGGAAACTGTCCAAATAATTCAATCATCTGAATCAAGTGAGACTCTTCACAGGATAACCCAAGCTCGATAGTCTGGAAGAACGGGTCGAACAGGCTCTCCCCGGTGAGAACTTCATGTAGCTGTACTCCCGAGAACGTCAAGATCGGATGGTTGTCCTTGAAGATGAGGACGCACGACGCATCCAACATTCCAAAGATCGATCTTCTTGCTTGAAGGAGCTCTCAAAATACTTTCCGGTGCGCGTAATGAATGGATCGGAATAGACAGGTATTCATTCTTTTCTGTGAAGCAGTAATGTAAGCTCGACGGTTATCTCTGATTTGTAGACAAACCGTACGCTGCACGCGGGAAAGTCGGAATATGATTGATGACGGATCTGTCGAAGTAATATGTGCATTGCAATCTAGGAAGTTGCTGCTGGCCGACAGTTGCGATGGACTCCACGACCTATCATCTCTTCGATATTCTGTTATCAACATCTTCATGTGCTCGGGCGATATAAGGATCGTCTCTGGTCTGATGTCTAGATGCATATCAGTGTCGAACGTTTCGCACTGGCTGATCTTTGAGAGAGACTCACCGCTGTGAATACAGTCGCATGCTTCGTGCAGATACGTCAATTCACGTAGAATATCTCTGGCTATAAGCTTCACGACTGGCAGTGGTAACTGATTCCCCATATGATAGCAGAGATCACTCAACGTCGAATACCTATCTCCATGTGCATTGAAATGGCCCGGAGATGACGCGGACGGTTGACGATACTCGAAGGTCCTTCCTGCCCCCCAACGTTCCTGATGGACGACTGGGGTGCCTTTTCTTTTCCGAAAGGTATGTCTGATGATAGACAGGAGTCGTCGCAGTCTCATGGATAGATATCGCCCGCTTAGAGATGGAGACATGGTTTGAACGAGGGAAACTGAACGAGCGCTCTGGACGGCATTGGTACCCGAGACTAGGTAATTAATACGGATTGTGGTCGCATTGAGGAGGCATGTCTTGATAGAAGGTTTTCAATTGCCAAGCCCGAGCTTCTGCTTCGTTCCATGATCCTTCTGGAGTTGAGTGGCGTATCAGGGCGTATCTTAGCCCACGAAGATTCCAAAGCAAACAGCGCGGAAAGAAAATAACCAGATTTCCGCGGACCTTACATATGTACGTATTTGGCGGGAACCTTGAGGGTAAATATGGAGCAATTTCGTGTATTCGATCCATACCACAGTTATGGGAGACATCGCACTAGCGAGTCTAATAACAATCTTTTTCCAACACCCAGTCTTGACCAGCGATCGGTGAAGCAACTTTGTGTCTATTGGCAAGGAACAGAAATGATGAGACGAATGACCTTGGAAAATGGGCAAAACAACATGCTTACTTGGCTTTCAGATGTTCGCGGACGCCCTGGAGAGCGAACAGGCGAGGTTTTTTATTGGAGATGAGAGGGCATTGTTTACACACGTATATCTTATCCGGAGTCAGGTTTCCCGTTTGAGGTCTCGCCATCTTGAGGAAACTGAACGTCCTGGGTATGATCATTAAAGTCTTGACGGGCTCGGAGGAGACGTGCACGAAGAAATCTGCTGTATCGCTCGGGGAATCGATGTTGTGACTTCATTACGCAAATAAATCATGCTCAGACGTGTGCATGGATGCGAGAATAGGATGGACTTACACGTGCTTTACATGATCGATAACAGTCTCCCTGTCCTGAAGATCATCAAGATGTATGGTACAGTGAGCACAGGTCCAGGCGTGCAAGGTGATTGAAGGATCGGCCCCTTCGGAGTCCTTGACTTGTTTCGTGGATTGTGGATCGACCTGGAGCCAGCTGGGCGACGGGTGACTATCTTTACTCTCAGACATAAAGTGTACGATCTATGGTTCATATTATGGATCAGCATTATGGGTGTAATCGAATTTGTTGGAAACGCTCACCGCATCACGCCACGAGAATGTCATCCGGCCATACCTACGACCACGGTGTTCCATTGGTACACAATGGGAACAAAAGAATCGCAAATCTAACTTGTCCATATCGTCAGGAACACAAGATTTCTCATCGAGCTGAGCACATTGTATCAAGCTTCTCGCAGCAGATGAGCCCCGCTCCGAGAATCTCAGTTTGGTCTCGACCGGCTCAAGCCGCTCATACCAGTACCCTGCTCTTCGCATACATCCATGGGCGACAGCCCCAGACCAGGAGATAAGCGGAACATTCGAACATCCAAGAAATTGGCTTTTGGTACTAGTGCTTGCTTCGCAAGCAGTACAGTCGAAAACACAGATGGCCAATCCCAGGCTGTGGTCGGCGGATTGACCAACCTCTCCTTCTTCGACGTTTTCGGAGTTTAAGATTGGCCCGCACAGCTTCAACAGTTCGGCTCTCCTTGCAGCTGTCCAAGAAGCAATTGTCGCAGGTAAGCAAGCCATCACCTCTTCGAAATGGGCCTCCGTGATTCGAATTTCGTTTGGTTCGTCAATGATAGAGCGAAACGCTGAGAATCTGCAAATATCAAATGTACGAGGGAGGTAACGCCACTGGGAAGGCAGGAGTGTCTTTTTGTACACCGTGTAGAGCTCCTCGACGATGGCCTCACGTTCCCGAATGATGTTCTCCCGCTCGTCAGCAAGACGACGATTCTTTTTGGCTAGGACGTCTGGTTCTAAAATGGGACGGATCCTGATCCAGACTAGACACATGGGCATCATGGTTAGTTATATAATGTAAGCTTAAGGATATGCCGACGACCTACTTCGTTCGGTCAGGTCTTGTGGAACGCACACCTGTGGTGCCCTGTGCAACTGGGAAAGATCTGACTCCAGATATCCGAGCTGGAGAAACCGAGCTTTGATACTATATTGATAGAGGTGAATAAATAATCGACTACCAGTGATGATGCTACGCACGCTTCATATCGAGCGTCTCTTTTATTTGCTTGATTATTTTCGCGCCGAGCGGCCTTGGTATACTCCCAGCGCGTACATTCACCGATATACTAATGCAATCATCAGCTGACGGAAATTCCAATTCACTGCTGAAAGCACGCGCAGATGGGCAACTTATCGATCCGCAAAGCCACTCACCATCAAGATAGACTCCACGAGCTTGATTCTCTCGTGCTTGAAATTCTCCAGCGACTGCTTAGCGCCAGGTTTACGCAGTTGCACATTTGACTGATAGACACCAAGCTCTTTTGCCATATCGAAGATGTCGTCATTCCAGTAAAATTTGCCACTGGAGGCGTGTCCGTGCGCCCACCCTCCAACTGTAGAAGATTTCAGTGCTAGGTCGAGTATCAAAAAAAAAGAACTGAACTGTGCGTATAAGGTATCAATTCCAAGATCAAAGGGTCAAAATCAGGAAACGTAAGGTGGAAACGAGAGCCATAGACCAGACTAAGACGATGATATCAGTAACGACGGGGTAGTCGAAAGCAACCAATATATACTTACTTTTGTTTAAGACATGCGGTGCATGTCCGACGACGTAATGCAAAGTCGATGCGTTGAACTCCTCTAGTTCCACAGACCTGTCGTCGTCATAAATGAGATAGATGAGAGTGCATGAGACTTAACCCAAAACAGACCTCGCAAATCGCTGCGCCGAAAAGGAGATTCGCCCAATGAGGCTCTGATATGCCGGGAGAGCATCTAGGTCCGCAAACGTTTTCCCTACAGGTTTTCCAAACGATATTTGAGCTACGGGAAAGGAGGGTCTTTCGAAAAGGTTTGTTGGTCCGCACGAGCGCAAGCAACTCAATGGGAGACAGATGTCCGAAAATCTAGAGAAATTCCATACATGATTCAAATGTAGAAGAGTAAGGAGTACAACTTACCTCGAACAAGACGTCCAAAGGCATAGTTGGCAAAAGACTCAATCGGCCTGCTATTTTTGAGCCTTTGCCTTGGCTTGGGGTGGTGCTGGCAGTGACTTTGGGACGTTTAGCAGGTCGTTGGTCTATTTCTGGATCGAGGATAAGATATCAATATAAGTATATTTACACAGTCAAAAGATATACTGACTCGTAGTCGTAATCGTCTTAACTTTGAAGCCCCTCGTAGAAGACGTAGTGCGTTTACCTATCAGGACATTAGATGGGTCCGCAAACAAGTCGCAAAAGCACCTACTTTTGTTGGGACTGCCCCAGTCGCTCCCACTGTCCGACTCATCTTCCGATTCAGTATCCCAGGACTGGGAGTACGAGGCTGCTTCAGACTCCATGCCAAGATCGGTAATGTCTACAGCGGTAAGGCCTTTAGAGTCATTTTGAATACCCAGAGCTTCTCCGGGTGAAGCTGGAGGATGTTGTAGTCTCCCAGACCGACGTCGATTGTCCATTGTGATGCGATGAACTTGAAGGTCAGTGTCACCGGTTAGAGTCGCGTCGCAATGAAATGCCTTGCTGGCCTTTGCCGCTCAAACCTCCATCGATCACTTGTCGATCACCGTCGATCATCTCTCGCGAAACCCTCGTACTTGCAACGATATCGACTCTCGTCGACGCAGTTCTCCGAGGATGCCCTGATAGTTTTTGAACATCCACATTGCTCGCGTGTGCCCAGCGAGACATCGTGATGCGTCCTCATGACTATGGTCTCAAAAGTAACTACAGAACGTCCACAGACCTGTGTATACCAAGCTCATCATATCAGGGAGGAAGACTAATCTTAGACAGACGGGGCAATTTGAATGTCGCATCCGGAACGGAAGAAATATGCCACAACCCAAGTAGTATTCATTTAAAACGGACTACAAGAATAGGGCATAGAATAACTTTCATTTCACAAGTACAATTTCAGACGTATCTAGAATATACAAGATGAAGGCTTAGTCCCGGATGTACAATGAATTCAAGGACAAGATACTCACAGACGCCGCGTTTCATTCAGAATTCGTTCTCGGCCTAACTAGGTGGTGCAACATCTAGTAGCTGACGACTGGAAGTTCGTAAATTTCGTAGTCAGAACGAGCAAAGGAAAGACAACGAGAGAGAAAGAGAGTGGTATTGGATAGATACGCACATCCACACTCGAGGTACTCGAGAACCTCAGCATCGAGGAGATCGTCGTGAGTGCAGTTGGCGTCAATGCATGTCTTGGCCGCAGCTTGGAAGTCAGTGGACGAGCAGAGGCAATCGACATCCGTGCTGTTCATTCGAATGGAGGGTGAGTAAGTGAGTAAAGGAATAGATTGATATTGTAAGCGTACATGGAAGTGCACCCGCCAGCGGCGAGGGACGATTCAGTGCATGTGAGGACACACTCCGTGAGCTCCTGCCTCTTGAAAGGGCTGGCAGTGGGAGTGGCAGAGACGGCCATTGCTCCGAAGACGAAGGCGACGAAGAGGGTGATGATGCTTCTAGACATTGTATTGGAGAGGATGCTCGAGGTTGAGTGGGAGGATGAGTTGGATTGAGATGGAGAATGAGAGACGGTGGAGGTCTTATATACGAATTATTGGGGTGATTATTGGGAAGGTGATTAAATATAGCAAGGTCTAAAATAAGAATAATATGTGCATTCGGCCACCTGGGTAGTGGTTCGACGTTAAGGGGTGGTTCGACGCCGTTGAACAGAAGGAGGCTCGAACGTAGATCGAGTAGTCGTGCCTGTTCTGAATAGAAGCAGGCTCAAGAGTCGTACGAAGGGTGAGAGATGTGTTTGACGACGCCTGTTCTCTAGGTGCGTTTGGAACCGGGTCTGTGACTGTGAAGGGGAGAAGAGTGGTACGATATATTGAATAGGAGAGTTATTTGGACTTTACGAGAAGGGGGTCGACTCGGGTGAGTAATATGCGGACGCGCCGTCACTGGATCCGGAAAAGGGAAAGGGCAGAAGACGGTGGAATTAGAGACAGCATAGTGTACGAGTATCGACTAGGACTGTGAAGACTGAGAAGTTGCAGTACGCCAAAAGTTCATGCTATCTGAGGACCGCAAGGACCTGTTAACAATCATCAAGAATTTCCAGAGTGAAAAGTGTTCAAGATCACGTACTTGGTAGACAGATAGTGTGGTCAATGTCGTCTTTCATTCATTCAAAGCCACGCCACCTGAGATGACTGCGTCGTGTCTATTCGTCCGATCATAGATGGATGTGTTTGGACCTAGCTAGGATGACACGAATGCTTGGCGTGCAACCCTCCGGAAGCAATCCTGGTCGTCGGGCTGTGGGAGAGAGAATTTCAAGTCAGCGGTCCCAAGCTATTCGAACAGGATCCAAGGATGAGGGAGGGAAGAGGAGAGAGAAAATTTGTCTGGAGGATAACACTCACAGTGCTTGTGTAATTCGATGTCGTCTTTATGTCGTCACCCCTATCAATTCTTCCCCAAAATCCCACTGTTTACGAGGCGCGGATGAAGACAGATCCCCATCACTCAAGATTGAGGAGTTACGGCCTCACCTTACATGCAAAGATGACTTGATATATGTTACCAAAGATTCAATGGCACATCCAATCCATTTGAACGAGTGTCATACATGCAATCAATATAATACACCTAGTCCCTTTGGAAGTCCTTTAGTCGTCATTTACAGTTCTGGGCTGCTGGAGATGAATGGGAGCGGCTTTGTCTAGCGTTGTCTCGAATAGATGAACAATACGCCTGCGATCGCCGTGCTCGTCAGGTTCAACGGTAGAGTCTTGTTCAATTCTGGATGTGAGGTTAGCATGATATAGGTTACTGGTGTACTGGTGAGTGAGATCATACTTTGCGTTGAACATGATATAAGTGTGCATCTGTGCAGGAGCAGCCCTGATACGAAACTTCAGAGATCTCGTGACAACAGCGTAACCTGCTACTATTCCTGCCTTGTGAAGAACACCTTCAGCACCAGCATTCGAGATATGTCTGTGTAACACACCTTATAAGCATTGTCTCCTTCCTCGACCGGAACCTCAATAACGTGTTTCCATTCGACTGTCGACTCTGCTGCTGCGCCCTTTTTAGCCGAGATAGACTCTTCCATTGCATCAAGTGTTACAGGGGAGTGGTTAGTATAAATCTCTGCCTTGCTCGAAAATGTCGAATAGAACATGGAATGGAAGTCAGATGCTTTCGAAGATTCGTAAAGCTCTGCTATGTGCGTTTGTGCCCAGGAGGTCAGAGAAGGCATCGTTTGGGAAGACATGGTGGAGTACGATGGTAGGTTGACAGTTGTGGGCGATAGAGTAGTCAAAAGAGCTAGTAGAAGATGCGACAAGGAGAGATGGTGATGGAAAAAGGAGAAGGGCATTCACATGCCGTGAACGGCAGCGCACGTTATCTCAATTGGTTGTGCTTGGATCCAAAGCCTCCGCTCGCCGATTGGCCGTCCGTCCATCCGTTCTTCTCCATCTTCTCTCAGTGAATCATGTCGACAGAACAAATCCAGATCGCAACCCTCCAGAATGAAATAAAGAGCATCAGGAAAGAGAGGGACACTTTTCGAAGGGAGATCGCGAAAATGAGACTTGCATTGGCCACACTGAAGGCTCACTCCGAGGAAGCAGATTGCGAATTGGAAGATCTCAAACGAAACCTCCTTCGAAAAGATATATTGCCAAGCGCATCGTCTAATGTGCGTATAGGGCCCAAATCTTATTCCCTATCATGCTGAGCGTCTGTTGACTCTTCCTGATCATCGCTTAGTCTGCGACACGTCTGGAGCCTATCGATGTGGATACGGAAGAGATCACTACACTAGAGGACAGTGACATCGAAATTCTTTCCGATAGACAAAGTTTTGTACGCGATTATTGACGTCGTTTGCGTCCAATCATCTCATTGTTCGTCATTTCACAAGAGACCGATGCCTAGTTCTTCCCCCGCTAAAAGGGTAAGTACTTGTGCATGACTCTCGTATTCTGCTTGACTCTCACACCAAGCAGGAAGAAACAATCATCAGTGCTTCTCCGATGAAAGTTCGCAAACCACTTCATCCGGCTCGGTTTGGAAGATCAACTTCAGACTTCGAGATCAAAGTCAAGACCTCATCCGTAAGCCTTACCAGGCAGTCATAGTCTCTGAAGTTATGTATAGACCTAACGTGATATGTCAGGATCATGCCGCTTTGATCCCAAAACGACGCGTTAACGATAATGATACAGGATCTTCCGAACGTCGCGCAAAGCGCCCAAGACCAGACAATCACGCTCCCATAGACAGAACGCTGTCGCCGCCCATTCCCTTCGTACTGCCGGCGACCGTTAGTGGCTCCGATAAACCTCATGTTCACACTGATAATTCTTCATTCAGCCATTGACTACTGTCGCTGAAAACAGGATGCATTCGTCCGTGGAACATCAGCCAGATCCCGAGCCGACCAACGCTTCCCCAGAACCGGAGCCCTATGCTCCCGAACCTTCATTGGCACCTTCCGATGCTCAGAAGTCACAGAAGTTGGAACCTTCAGATTGTCTGGTGAAGAAACAGGAAACTCAAATAGTTCGTTTCATCTCTCTCTAAGTATCAAGGTTACCGACATCCAGTTCTTCCTACCTCCCCTGTAGAATATCAACTTGAAGATCAAAATAAAGGAGGAAGCGTTTCGTCTCCCACCCTCCATAGTAGCCAAATACCTCCAAAACACTGTCCCGTTGACAATCGAGCCCCCAGCTATCAATTCCCTTTACGTCTCACGCCGATTCCTCAGGCTCACTTATGGTGGTTCTGACCAGCACTTCATCGCCAAATGCATCGCCCCCGCCAGTCCTTACTCAATCCGTCCAAACGGTACCCGACGCCACATGATCTTTCCCGTCCCGGAACTCAACCCAGACATGCCCGCATTTCCGGGTGACGTCGGCCTGATGCTGACCACTCACCCCGAAAGGTTTGAAGATGGAAGTCTACGCTGGTCGGTCTTCCGTCGTATAAGCACTACATCTCCTGTATTGTGGGAATACCTCGCGGAGCAGGAATTGACGTTGTGTGGTATGATGTCGCCTGATGAATTTCGTATTCAGGGAAATGTGGTGCGTTCCCAGTCCCAGTGTTGACTTTTCATTGTGATAGTACTCATGATGAATCGATGGCAGGTAAAGACGAAGTGGGCAGGCCGAATTTTGAAAGAGAGTCAATTTCACCCCATGCGAGCGAGAATCGCTCTACGGAAAGGAAACCCCGCGTTGACTGAACAAGCCAATGAGGATGAGCTCAAGAGGATCAAGGGTAATACCTCGATGACTCTGAGTGAAGAGGATGTCATCTCTGCTTTTAATCGCGGTGATGAGGTGCGTACACAACATTCCTGTCCTAGACTGACTGTCTGACAATGAACCTACTCGAATAGGCTATAGACATCATCAAGATGAAGTGTGTGGACTATGACCACGCCTTCGCTCGTGATATGGCGGCTAGATTCAACAAAAATGAAAAGCCAAGGCACACCGACAAAACCAAGCCTCGAGGAGGTAACGGTGGAGAGGCTCTCAGCAGCGACGATGATGTAGATTGGGAACAAGGTACTCAGAAAGGTTCATCGTCGCGGCCTACTAGGCGGTCTGCCCGTAAAACACGAAGTAACTGGGACCCTCTAACGGGACGGAGGACGCGTATTGCTGCCCGGACTATCGGTGAAGTGGCCGATGCGTCGATGGAACTCGGGTTTTCTTCAGAACTCACCGACTATGAATATGGCGCATCAGACTTTGAAGATGCTTAGGTATGAAAACACAGGCCCAAATTCGTGACCACTGTTTCTATATATCTGATATGTTTAGCGATCTCGAAACTGAAACAAATAATAAACATTGTATGCAGCAAAAATGACGGGGGTATCTACACAGGCAGAAAGGGGTATATTACACTAGGCAGCGTAGCTCTTCAAGAAGCTAGCCAATCTGAATTATCATCTGTGGATTCAGGTTCATCAAGCATGTGTATAGTAGGTGAAGGCCTCACAGGCCGCACTGGGGCACGTTGTCGACTCGACCTCCGGATATTAGTCGAGGTCGATGCCTCCTCCCCTAGATCCTCGTCGGTATTTCTCTCAGAAACTCTTGCGCGTCGCTTAGATGTGGACCCAGTCGCCGCAGTCACGTTTGCGTTCTTCGAGATAGTGCCCAGCCCAAAGTGCAACGCTATATCAGCCGCAAAGCCTTGATCATAGCTGGTACATTCCATTCTAATGACATCGATAGCCTGCAAGAAACCGGCATCATTACACAGGTTAGCTATCATGATTCGATTTACTCACCTCGTCGCCCCGATTAAAGGCAGAGATGACTTCTTGTTCGGTCAGTGGAAGTCCACGATGATCTTTGATTTCAGATACCTCCTTCTTGACTGTTTCGTTAGTCAAGGGACGATTTTTTGCACGTAGGGCAATTTGGGCACGCATGGAGACATATACGTCTAGCTTCAGGCTTTTTAAGATTAGCTTTGCCCAAGTCGTCTTCACCTACATGCAGAAGTGGCGTCAGCAGACAATACGCAGAAAAGAAAAGAATGGATAGAAGAATAGACCTCAATTCGCTGACTCGAGAATTCAGAAGCTGTCATCTTCCCACATAGCGTACACAAGTATTCGCCTTGATATTCCCAGACTGCGGGGGATTCACGGACACGTCTGAATACAGACCATGGTGGATCCTCCAGAACTTCGTGACGAGAAGCGAAAATAAGGCCAGTGTCGCCAGGGGATGTGGGCATGTATGGGTTGAGGTCAGGAACAGGAAAAACAATATGACGCTGTGATTGGTCGGATGCTCTTCTTGAAAACGGGCTCTTCTCGACATCGCAGTGTGCGACGAATTGCTGATCGGAGCCACCGTACGTGATTCGAAGGAGCTTACGCGGAACGTGGAGAAATTTGGGAGGTGGGGGTGTGATGACGAGTGGTACAGCTCCAGAAAGGTATCTATTGATGTTTTCTACTGGCAGTTGGAAGGCTTCCTTTTTTATCTTGATAGACGGTTGATTCATCTTCATCTGGCAAAGATTTGAAAGAATGCCACAGCGAAATATGCTTGAGGCCTACCTGTACATCGGTCCGTATGGCGGCAGGGGATGCGCCTCTGATGGAACTTGAGACCTTCGTGCGAGTAGACGCACGGGTACTGCCACTAGATGACATCTCTGCAACTATCCCAGATGGCAAAAGATGGTTCTCAATAACCTCGTCAATCTTGAGACGCTTGACTTGCGGTGACGATTTTATAATGTCCTCCGATGGCTCAGTTGTAGCGCTTCGTTTCAAAGAAGAGGAGGACGTCGACTGCGTTTGGGCAGAGCGAATAAGATTATTTGATTCGTCACAAAGTCGAAATGGCTTACATCTTCAGTTTTGATCGTTGACAGAGATTCCGGTGCTGGACGAATCGAGGATGTAGAGGGCACCTCTGGCTGTGGGCTGATGTATGTCAGATTCAAATGATATATTTTTCCTTTGAGCGGTAGGCGACTCACGTCTTTGGTTTATTCTGAGAACCGAGATCTTTTGCACCTGCAATTGTGTTTTGCACGGCAGGCATTCTAGCAGGGTCCTCGATGATCTCAATATCACTATCATCCCCGGCAGCAGAGGCAGGAGCATCATCATCATTCACAGTTCCAGCCTCAGAACCAACATTTGCTTCAGCAGCCAAGGGTTGTTGAACCGGCTCTTTGGCCTAAAAACACGTCAAAAACTGATCGCTGCATGAAAACAAAACACCCACCAGCACTTCTATCACTTGAGCTTGGACATTGCTCAAAGACGACTGCTTTCGGCCCATTTTTCGTGTAAGATCTGCTACCTGACAATCTGCCTCGTCAAAACGCGCCTGTAACTGAGCCAAGTCTGTCCTCAGTTTTGCTGCCTCAGCTCGGAACCGGTCGCGCTCTAGCTGAATACTGTCAATATCATTGCGAAGGCTCTCGTTGTCGCGTTCTAGTTGTGCGAGAAGGTCTTTTTGGTCCATGAAATGGTATTCAGAGCCCGAGTATGTTCCAGGATAAGATTGTGCACGAAGAGCAAGCCAAAAACTCCGAGGGTTTTGGCGCCGCACGTCGCGTACTTTACTCCAACCTTGACACCACTTCCGTCTTCATTCGAATCCATCCTGCGCTAAAGCTCACAGCACTCTTCTACCCGAACTATCGATCTTTTTTGACCATGTCCGAATCCACCAATGCTCTAAGCTTGAATTGTGATCATTGTACCAAGCCAGACGCGTCAAAGCGCTGCTCCAAATGCAAAACTGCGTGGTATTGTGTCAGTCTCGACTAGTCCTCGATAACATGATGGCTCGCTACTTCCATCCGACTACTGACATATCTGGCTTGCTGCAGTCTTCCGAATGCCAAACCGCTGACTGGGCTTCCGACAAAATCGAGTGTATCCCGGAAACTATCGTTGGAATCGTCATCCACTGCAACGGCGAGAAACGAAATTCGCAGACAGGTCTCTTTTCTACCGTCGAAATTGGTAGAACGCATCGCATTCATTCGCTGGGAGACGTATGCCCTGTCTCGAAGATAGTCGGACTCCCTATCGTCATGTACCGCCACCTTCAAGTAACATGCGGCGTTCTGAGGCTCTGGATATTCAGATAGCCACATATCTGATGATCAATCCTGTCGAGGGTTTTGCTCCTCCAAGGTAAGGCCATAATCTTTTGATGCCCTGGAAGGCTTGTCTCATCTACCCGTCCCGAAGGTGGCAGTCCAACGTCGGCTCTGTGAGCTCACGTTCAAGCTTTGACTGATTTTCAAAATTGCTCATCATCGACTTAGGTGACAGTCATGCGCAAAGACGGAAAACCACTGACTTACGCAGCCATCGAAACGATCTGGATGTATCACGATCACATCCTCGATTTGTTTGGCGATGATCCTGGTGAAGCTCGCGCTGCCATTTAATCGACAAAGCTTCAAGAAATACTGCGAATCTTACAAAGACGAAAGGCTGTTGAATGGGCATAGAGAGTTTCGTGACATGCCCGTGCCCCTTTGAAAACGTGCTAGTATTTCCTGTAGGCGATGACAACTGACGTGTCTGCCAATTGTCCGATTACCACTCCAAAGCCCCACTTGTATTATATCGCCATGAACTGCGTTATTTCCAGGCGTCTGGTCAGAATATTGGAGGAGACACTCGAGGGAAGCTGATCTTGAGCGACCGCAAATCTGTACACCTTCAAACGATCAAAGGAGCCTCGATGATCAGCTCGAATAGTGTTCCCGACATTAGTATGTGTTTCCTTTGATTTACACCCAATCCAATTCTTGATTCCTCTCGTAGATGAGTCTTATCTTCGTCCGAGGTGTTCGCAGACCTGTTCCAGTTTTTAGTGCAATGTCAGCCCTGCTGCAATATGTGCCGTTCAACATATACGTTTCAGGGAACCTAAAGACTGATTATTTTACTGTCGAAGCTATCATTGTTGACGATCCTTTGAAGGTACGATACGTCCTCTTTCTCTGAATCCTTTGGTTTACGCTCTACCATAGAAGCTTGAGTACTTCTCGGTAAATGTGTGGGCTGTACCACCCTCCATGCGGTTGACGATCGTGTACTTTGACGTTCTAAGACGGTATGGCTCTAGCCTCTCGTAATTTGATAACTCCTTCAACTCTATGCTCCCTCTTCCTTGTCCAGGTGGTATTGAAATCCATGTGGTAGGCCCTGCAGTTGAATTTGAGAATTCCTCCAGGGGCTACCGTGTACTTCCACATTCTCGTGACTATACGGCTTTAGTTCTTTGTACTCGACTAACCCCCTATACTAACTTCATTTCTCATCGGTTTGTAGGTAATACTTGTGCATGCTCACGACTGTGCACCCCGAGATCAACTGCGCCTATCCCTCGGTGGGCAATCCTCCTGATCTATGTATTCTCCATAGTGTTGACGTCGATATCAATGCAATGCGTTCTATCTTCTGATCTCGATGATGCCGTCCTGTTCCAGGTCGAGTTCTCTACCGTGAGTTCCAGTTTTGCAGGAGTTTAATCCGCTCTTGTCAGGCTGAGTCGGTCGTCCTACTGGGCACCAGCTTATAGATTCTAGTTTCACCAAGTTGAGTTCATATTTTCCTCTCCATATTTACTCGTGCATCCTCTTTTCTTTATAGCCGCAGCTCAAGATCACATGCGTTGATCTTCTTTGTACCTTGTTAGACGCTTTCACTACAACTTCGCGTTCGAGACGAACGTGAGTCCAGTTTTCACCCCGAAAATGAATCCAGAACGTGCCACTGAAGTCTTCGCTTGCTGTCGTTCCTAACATAGGCACAGATCTCTCCGCTGCTTACCGCAAAGAGGTGTTCGACCATTTCAGCAACTAAAACGTATTTCACCGAGAAACCCGAGGAACCCGTTCTACTGTCAAACTGATTCCTAAAAGGGAAATACTTCTTTGTCGGCGTCGTTCATGACTCATGATTGTATTTGAGATCTCACGTATCCCGGCCTCCCGTCTCTTCCACCTATACCGTAGCAAAGACTCCGCGTGACAGCAGGACATCCGCTCAAACGAGTCTCTGGTCAGTCCCGACCTCGACCCGGAGGGATGGCGCTCCAAAAAAAGTCACTGTTAAGCCTTCGTCACGTTGTATCTTGTTTAGGCCCTTGTTTATGTGGGTCGTCTCAATGTTGTTCCTCAGATGACGGCAGACAACAGCAAAGGTGTATTGCATCCTTGACGCTCTATTCACCATAGGCGCTTAGTTGTCTACACATCCGCCCTCATACAATGAATACAAGACACCGCGACTCAGGTATGAATTTGATCTTCACCTGTTCATTTTGATTTACGCAGATCATCCTTCAGCCAGAAGATACCTTTGTACACGCACACGTTGGTAGAAGATCGGCATACATAGGGCTAAATTTGGCATGATCACCACAAGCGCCTCGGCGAAACTCTCTCAACCGCGAGCAGGAAACCTGCGGATCCCCGTTGAGAATAATACAGTCTCGATGGTCACATTCGGCGAGGATCCATAACACGTACTAAGAAAGTATTTGCCGACTCATCGGAATTATTAACGAGTTGTTCAATATCCAATCATTTTAGCGGATGAGAATACTAGCCTCGCCATATGGTAGCTGCACCTTTGCTGTGGTCATTGGTGAGCTTAACTACCTTTTGTTATCCCTTTCATGGGTGTCGGTGATCGTCTCTATTCATAGGGAAACCCTACAAACTGTCGACTAAATCCATATGTGCTACAGTAAGCAAGTCGGTCCGATCGATTTATTACGATGCATAACTGCTCTAGTTATCCAGTCTAGGTCGTATATATCGCATGCAAATTTGGATATCCCGAATACCGCTAGCCCGAAGTTACTCATGCAATACATATTGTATCTCCTTAAGACCTGAACGGCAGCGAAGGAACTGTTATGGTCCACAGGTGGGTACACTTGGGGTACGCATGACCTGCTGCAGGAACGTTTGTTCCCAATTATTGCTCAGCCATTTGTTTCTTTGTTTTTCGAAGCTCCTCTCTTTTGGATAATTACCGTTGCCCCCGGACGAGGAAACGGTATAAGAGGCTCACATAGCTGGACAGAAATCCTCAGCAAGCAACTCCTGCATCTGCTACACCTCCAATTCGAAAACCTCAGAACAATGTACGGATTCACCGCTCTTCTTGCCTTCACCCTCGCTCTCTTCGCTCCCGCAGCGAACGCCGTCGACTACCACGGCTACTCCTCCACCGTGTCATGCAGTGGGGACTCCTTCGGCTGCAGTGACGGCGGAAACGTCTGCTGTGGCCCCTTCCCTACCGGGTTCGGCTTCTCTGCGCAATTCGACAACCTCCCCGACGGCTCTCAGGGCCAGGGATACAGCGGCAGCAACGGCTGCTCCGCATTTTTATTCTCTCTCTTCGGTCCCGGCACCAAGTGCTGGAACGGTGGAGGGGCCAAGGCGGAGTTCATGAACTGGTTCCACTCCCCTGGAAGGCGTTCGGCCAAGTTCGTTGAGAGGGCTGACGATGAAGCGGAGAGTTCGGCCATCAACTGCACTGCACCGAACTTCTTTAGGTACACAGATGCTGAGGGGACGGTTAGGGCTATCAGGGTTCCGGCTAACGGTGCAGAGACTATCGCGAGCTTGTCCGCTGCTCGCGACTACGAGACTTTGGCTTCGTACGAGGATTATTCTGCCTAGTCGCATCGGTGAGTTTGTTCTCTCTGTGGCATCGACTCTCATGAACTCATGTTTTGTCACAGTTCTTCGACAGTCATCGTCGCTTGGTCTACATTCACGGTCAAAGGCTTTTGGCACGGTCATTATCACAGTTTCCATCGGTATGGAATTCTGAACAGCTTTCCTTTGAATTGGTTATTTTTCAAATTCTCTTTCTTACGAATCTCAAATGGAGTGGCGCCCTCTTTTACTTTTGCTATAACGTTCCAAAGAAAAAAAACCTTTTTACATATTTGGTGTAGTAGTATAAATCGAAGTCAAATGTTTTTCGCTATAATTTGCTCGAAAGAGGATTGCTTGGCTCTGCAAGGAGGAGTGATGCTATACCAGCCTCTCTCTCTCTTACTCGACACTTCGTAAGTCCAACGGGCCGGCGTCTAGGCATTATTCTCGGGTTCCGAATATAAGCAGAACCCCTGACCAAAATCTAGGCGTGGAGAAGACAGGTTTTGACTATCGAGGATAATACCTGTCCAATCTAGAATGGAAGGCTCACAGGTGGAGTCTTATCTTATCGTGTTCGCACCCATCTGCAGTCCTTTGGGCCCAGTCTCGACAATCCGGAACTGTATATATGGCAGGGCCTCTCTATGCTGCACTTGAAACACGCACAAGTAACTTTCACGATGAGGGAAGCTATCTTGGACCACCAAACCGACTATCTCAATGCCAATATTCGTCTGCGCAGTGACAACGATATAGTGCTCTATACCCTCAGCACTGTCTCTGTTCCTGGCCATCGTCACGATATCGATAACACCACTCTCACGAGCCATAAATCTGATGCTGGCTCACCAATTGTTCTCGGTAGGATCCACTGGAGAGATCATACACTGGAGATGAACGGACAGACGAAGCATGTGAACGAAATACGGCCTCCATTTTCTGCGTAAGTCCAAGTCGGTCGCATACTCATATAAGAGCTCAACGATTTCTCCGGCGCAGACTCAAAAGAAATGTATGGCGTTGGGAGGCTGGTTCTAGAGGATATAGTGTCAAGTATGACGATCAATCAAAGATTTGGAAGGTAACGCATCGGAAAGTTCTCCATCAATCGGCGCTGATCGATATCGACGCGCTTGGATAGGCAACGGCGGTTGATCCAGATGATAGAATAGACTCTCCAAATCCTGCAGTCGAGTTCGTAACTTACCATCATGCACATAAGACCCATCCTGCGGTGTTGCGGAGTCAGCCTTGGATGAAGCATTTTTGATTTTGGTGCTCATACTGACCGAAGAGACTCACCATGCCCATGCGTCGATAGGTCACACGATTCTGGAGACGGTGAAACACGATGTAGATGTGAACGGTGGGGTGCGCCTTTCAAGTTTCGAATATTTGGTTTGAAATTTGAATGCGAGATTTCTGAGGGTGGCAGTGAATGGCTGTTTGTCTTCAACCTGGGAACCAAACTACCGCCCTCAAGATTGCAAAGGCAGTTGATTCCTTCAAGTCCTTACTTATTACTCCAATGACACGCACATACGTATTACAAGTTTGGCTGGTTTACAGATGTAGGAAGTAAGAGATTTGTAAGATTTATGTAGGTCCAAGAGTCGTGATGCAAGAGAAAAAGGTAAGTACATGTGATGAGTAGCGTCCGGAACTGGAGGAAAGTACTGGAAGTATAACTATAAGGAGTGTGACGTAGTCTATTGTCTGGAGAAGGAATGGATATATTGAGATCATTACAAGGGTCATAATAAACGAATCTGCGACCGTGCGAAGCATTCTGATCTATATCAAGAGTCAGAGCGAGAACAGCAATATAGGTAGGAATGACATACGCGTTTGAGCGAGCGCCTGCGCTTCAAGGTATAGAGTGACATTATACATTGTTTGTCCGAGTAGACTTCATCTCAAAGTCGTTGTGGAATATGATGGTGGAATTTGACGGTGCGAACTTGACGGATATGTGTTAGGAAAGAAGACCTGTCTGATTGATTAGATTGGAAAAAGGATACCAGGAGGCATAAACGTACCTGATATATGACTCTCGTCTCAAGAGACGATGCAAAATGCATAGGAACCAGTCCCATTTTTCTCGTGGTCAGCGATATCCGTTGTAGACTTTGTGTCTTCGGAGACAAAAGAAGCCGAAGAGACAGTGGCGATCGCAGAAGCAGCTACGAGAGAGGTGAAGGCAAAGAAGGAATCCATTGATGGCTCGAAGCGCTGAGCTCTGATAGTTGACGAAATGGTCCGGGAATATACAAGTGTGAGCGAGAGTTGCGAGGTAAAGTGTGGTCGGGTCGACAGTAAAAGTCTTCCTGGAGTATTTATACATCAGAAAAGCCTGATGCCGAAGATCCGTCGTGATCCAAACTAGGTAGCTTGGACATTGCAAACACAATAAGAGGTGTATATATACGTTATTGTTATCGGACACGCCATGGAGACTAATCTGGTGGTGCTGAAGGCGCTCTCGGAGATCCCCTATCGCTTGGCTTCGCATCTTGTACCGGACGAAAGGCACCGCTGACTGATAACATCTTGAACGAGAAAGACAAAGGGCCAGCGACATTGATCCTAGGCTTAGATCCGAAAAGATCATTCGATTCCTGAGTCTTTGGACAACCGGGCTAAAGGACTCGCTTGACCATGATGATGTAGACAGGATAAGAAAGATTGTTAACACCAGCGACGAGCGCTCTGTGATTGTACGTCGTGTTCATGGTGGTGTTGAAAGACTCCCGGGCGGCGGGCTCAACGTCACGATCGGAGATTCAAAAAATCATTTTTTCATGATTTCATCTCCTTTCACATCGACGTCCAACATCCAGCCACGGTCAAGCCTCCATTTCTGAGTGCAGATGACATCCTTTCATGTTGAGAGATTTAGGCTATGTAATCCTCAAAAATCACTCCATGTCCCGCATTCAGGCGCTCGTACGGATGAACGCATTGTCGTCATAATACCTGTATCAGCCACTCGTATCCTCCTCAAGCCATTATATCTGGACAGATCCATGTGTACAATGGAGGATACACAAACGATCCTTCCGCAGTCTTTCATGCTGCACGACGGTCGATGCCATATCGAATTTGCATGGGGTCCGTCTCTTATTGTTCATCACTGCGCATCTGCTTGATCCTTGACTCGTGGATCTCGAAAATAGGCGACGACATTGTCTTCGGAATAAATCTTACTAGGCTACAGTTATCTTATGACGACGTGGGTCTCCTCAATCAAGGCCCGTTATCCAGTCAGCTTTCCTTCGTGTTACGGAATCGACCTTGAGCAGTTCAACGACCCGAGGGCTGCCGGAGGGCAAAGACGAGACGGTCCTCGATTCTTTTGTATCTCCTGGCCCAGGAGCGCGAACAAGTCGGGATGGTGCGCACCACTTGTAACAGTTACCAGTGCACGGCAACATGACTGCCCCGACTTCGTTTATAATCGTGTTGAAGCTTCCTTGTCTACGATCTACGACGGCGATTCTATACATCCTATCTTGGCGTACTCTATCCTGTGCAGCATCGGAGTCCACTTGAAACCTTCTGCATGCTGGATCATTTATCGGGCCTTGCTATTGTGCCTCTGGTACGTGGTCTGCCTTTTGGGTTAAGGCTATGCACATGCCTGAAGACAAAGACACTAATGTCTGTAACGAGTGCGTATATACGGTGAGTATATATTAGTATACATTCCGATATTATTATCAACAAATTATACATTCGGGCCCCGGTTTTGTCAGTCGTGCCTCCAATCGTGCTCTCAATGTCTCGTCCGAGGCGATATAAGAGCTTCCGCTAGGTGCGTGCTATCAGTTCGACCATAGAATCAAGAGAGTCTGGGTACTTACGCATACTGTAAACTCTTCCCCATCAAGCTATCTTCCAAAGGCACTACGATCTTATTGTACACTCGATGTGGGTGCCTACGAGCACCAGGAGAGTGTAATTGTTCTTTTGACTGGAGTCGCAGAGTAATGGTGGGCTTAGGTCTACCAGTGGCATCAGAGATAGGACTGTCAATTAGGGCGTGAGGGTTCCGCAACGAAGGCTCTGGTTCCGAGACCAGTAATCGCGCGTCTATCCATGTCGACGGGCTGCTCTCGACGAGGGAAAGCGTCACTATCCATGACCCTGGATGAACGTCACCGGCAGCCCGTACACGTCGAGCTCCTTCTGGGATAATAGAAAACTCTAAACACCACATGCGGGCTGGATGAATATCGTGGCACATTTTAGCTAAATTAATGAACGAGTAGCACCGGCGTCTATCACGCACCTCTTGCAATGAATTCCAGCGAGACTCTCTTTGATATCTGCATTCGTTTCTGGAATCGCGGGATCTTAAAGTCAACCGCAAAAGACCCTTCATCACCAGGTACATTTTCGACCACAATCTCATCGGCTGCACCTATACCGGCGCCGTCGCGTAAGATCATCTCGTCTGTACCAGAAAGAGGTGATAGTTCCCCAGTAGAGCGTAGACGTTGGAAGAGAGACTGGTCGGACGTGACAAGACATGCCAGACGTATGTCCGATAGTGTACTGGAATCGAGAGGTTTCGAGAATGCCAACAGAGTTGTCAGGAGATCACCTCCGGACTCTGAGAGATTCTCGCGAGCATTACCGTCCAGAGGACGTTTAACGATAGCCCAGTATAATGGCGTATGATCCTCGATGAATTTCTCCTGCAATAAAGAGGAGAGAGAGATAGCGTAATCGGAGCAAGCATGAGCACAACTTTCCAGGATGCCTCTTGAAGCTGCAGAGCTCATATTTCGTTCCCTGACTAGATCGCGAACTAGACCATGAACTGTATTTCTGACTTCAGAAGTTGTACGGGAGGTGCTGGAGTTGAACCACTGCTGCAAAGGGCTCGTACTAGTGGTTGTTGGTCTCCTAAAAATAACGGAGTTTCGAGGCGGAGGGGTGGACGAAGAGGAAGAGGAAGAGGAAGAGGAAGAGGAAGAGGAAGAGGAAGAGGAAGAGGCCACAGGTCGAGGCGCTACTGATTTCTCATCAGAACGATAAGAACTCGGAGATCTTGTGTCGGGGCTGACAGCCACTGTATAAGATGGGGGTGCATCGTTGTCTGTGGGCGAGAATTCGTCGGGTAATGGGTTTTTGTCGATGACCATAACCAAACGAGCAGATTGAAAGCGTTAGCACTGTACGTTATCCAGCTCAGGCTTGAGTACTGAGTGCTTTTGAGTCCTTGAGTACCAGATAGCAATGATCGCAAGAAGCAGCCTTATATAGCTGTGGACTCAGTAGGCTAATGATGATGTAGACAAACACAGCCTCAATTACTGCTCGGGCATGAGGACAGCGTAGTCAGGCCTGCAAAATGCCTGCAGCTTGCTAGTGGCAATTTGGTAACGGAGAATGGTCGCGAAAGCAGACTTGAAGATTGTCATGACCAGCCTGAATACCCGCGGGACATATTTTTGAGTAGTACATCTTGAAAGTGCACGGCGTCTAGGTTTGTATGTGCATCTATGATTCTATGGAACTTAAGCATAGGATCGCAGAAGTGGAGCTCTGCCCAAACCCTGTCCAGTGGAAGTAGTGATGCTCTGACCTTCAGGCTTCAGTGACCTGAGCCGTTGTTTGAACCTTCTGCATTTCCAAGTCTCCGCCTGCTTTCTCTGGATCCTGGACCTTGACCCCAATTTTCGCCTCATTCCTCCTCGTTTCATCGTCTCCTCTAGTCAATTCCTTGTGCCGGATCATGCCTACACTTGTAAAGGTTGCCACAGCGGCTAAACACGCATTCAATATGAAGACGCTACGGTATCCCTTGGTGTAGCCGTGGCTCAAGATATAGGAAGCAGCTTGTTGGGAGATACCGATGGTTTCGGGGTGCGCGAGGTCAGATGGGTCGTCGACAATTGCTGAAATGAGCGAGGCAGGAAGAGACAGGGCTGTCATAGCGGTTCGTAAGGAATTGTTACTACGCATTCTGAGGGTTAGAATATATGGCATGACTGACAGTGCTGGACAGCTCACATGATAGTAGAACCAATCGCAAGAGCCAGCGTTCCCCCAAGTAAACGTATGAACTGTCGAGAAAATATAAACGGCGAGTAATTATTTTTAGAGGGAAGGTTGTTTCATACATTGCGCAACGCGGTTACGACTGACATGTCCTTACGTGAGACACTTGCTTGAGCTGCTACAGTCGTTGTTTGTAGAGTCTAGAGATATTTGGATCAAGATAGAATAGATTTGCAGCAGCGACACGAGCATACCTGCCCCGCTCCGACACCGGCCAAAAGCATATAGAAAACGAGGAGGCCGCGAGGAGAATGCTGAGTAATTGTAGAGAGTAACCCACATCCAATGGCCGATATTGAGAAGCCCAAGTGGACGATAGTCTGTACAAGTGATGTTAGTCGATAAGTAAGATGCGTTCAGAGAACATCACGTACGCGATATCTTCCCGTACGGCTGACAATGACACCCTATATAGAGAGTCAGATGAAATATAGCGTGGATGTACGAAAGGACAAGGTGCATACGGAGACCCAACTAGCAACCATTTGACTAATCAAAACAGGTATGAGGAACGTTCCAGCGCGAATGGGTGAAAATCCGAGGACGACTTGGAAATATTGCGGGAGGTAATATATGGATGAGAAAAACGTAAAGCCACTGACAACGAAAGTCAGCGCAAATCTTATTACCGTTTGTGGATCTTACTTGATGAACATCGTAATGTATACGCCAGAAACAGTGACATGTTTGAATATGTACACTGTTATTCGTTGATTTAGAACTGATTTCGACGCAAAGATAGCAGTAGGGACCTACTTGGGACGATCGGTAATCTGGCTCCTTTCCATTCCCAGACACAGAATAACGCGATGACAAGGAATCCGGAGAATAAGGGTGCCAATACGACGGCAGATTTCCACGGAAACGTTACGCCTCCCTAACGGACAGTTAGTGGATTGGATGCACATGATAGGAAAAGAGCATATACCCATATTAGGGGCAGAATAACCAGGGTACACCCGACGAGAGTTAATCCGGCACCTAAGTAATCCACGGCCAGTAGTTTCCTGGCATATGTCAGTGCAGCGAACGATGCTGGAGACATTCAGCATTCGGGATCAGAATGGTGAGTACCTTTTGATGTTCCCCTCAACCGGTTTGAGAGGCAATATGAATCCCACCACACACATTGCTGCGAGGGCGATGGGAAGAGTGATCCAGAAGCACCACTAGATACATGTCAGTTGATAAAGAAAGTCACGCTCCCATTAGCACCAACGTACCCTCCAGCTGACTTTCTCGGCCAAGGCACCACCCATGACGGGGCCTACTGCGTATCCCAGTGCTACCTATATGGCGAAAGAAAGATTCAAACGATGAAGAATTACTTAACAAGAGAGTCCAAGTTGGATACCCAAACACCAATGATCCCTTGGTATTTTCCTCTATAGTTTGGCAGTCAGTATGAATACGTTGACAGCAGTGAAATATGTATGATTACCTTTCTCGAAGGGTAACAACATCAGACATGATAATTTGCGCCATGCTAACGATACCTCCTCCTCCAGCGCCCGCAAATCCTCTGAACACGATGAGCTGGATAATATCCCTGGAAAACCCGGCAATGAAGTTCCCGACTATGTATACACTGATACTCAAGCACAAGGTAGCTTTGCGACCAAATATATCGGAGAATCGACCGTAAAGAGGCTATACATTGCGGAATCATTTAGTAAGTCACACGAGAGGCAGTCATCAACTTTATGACTCGCCTGGAAGCTTGTAGAGGTCAATAAGTACGCCGAAGGCACCCATGAGATGACAGAACCGGCATTGAACGCCGCAGATATACTCGGAAGAGCAGTTGCGACGATGACCGAGTCAAGAGCTGAGATGACGATACAAAGCGCGAGACCTAGAAATATGGGTAAAACCTTCTTGAAGGGCAGAAGGTTCGTCTGGTCAGTCAGCTGAATATCTTCCTGACTCCTGTTCTTCGGGGTTGCGACGGTGCTTGGAATTGGAGTCTCTGCGTTGGAGAGGTCTCCATGATCCTCTAGAGAAGGATTGGACATGGTGGGGGTATACTGGAGATAGACGTCGACTTGAGACTCGTTCTCACCACGACTTCGACCTCGTGCAGGATCATTCGGCTAGACAAGCCGCTCTGAGATAAGAATGTAACATCGTCGTACGACGAGGGCCGAACTTGACCAATAGTAAATAGGTCAAATTGTAAAGATTTGAGGAGACATACATACAGAGAACCATCGGATACATGAGCCCTTGAATAGAATATGTTCCAGCCAAGCGCTTCAACTTGCAAGGAGTCTCGAGACTATTAGGACAGCCGGACTCGAACTCGGAGGTTTCATCGGTGATGTTTTTTTTAGGTACGTGAAGGTGATCCGATCGCATTTCCCTTTGTGGCCAACAATTTTCTTCGTCCCGGAGTCCGAGTCTCTCTGCTTTTATTCATAATATTTCCTAAAGTCTGAAGTTCTTCGCTCAGAAGGTCCCCAGAAGGTCCATGAATGTTTTTCGACCCTAACCTCGTACGAAAGCGGTCAGCTCCAGAAGTGTACCGTCACCAAAAGATTCGCGCTGCAGGGTGGAACTAAAAAGAGTTGAAGAGTCCCTCTTGTGTAAGTCCTGTTTCACCTCCGTGTGCCGTAGTCCTTCTGACATATCTGTCATTGAACGTTGAATTGGAAGCTCCTTACGAACGAATCAGAAGGACTGTCTGTAACCCGAGGCCATCGCGGTCATGCGAGTTTATGGTCACCTAACAGTTGGAGGGTCGCTGAAGTTCTTTTCGATATTGTCAGAGGTGCTGTAAGTAGGAAGGGTGGACATGGAGACGTGATGATGGCCGATGTGGTGTCTGAGGGCTGTTATAGGTAGCATTCTACCTGAACTCCTTGTTTGATCAACGTCACTTGTGAAAGGGTATTGCAGGTGCGTGAGCTATACGATCAGTCTACTGAGTGGTCATGGTATACTATGGTAACCGGATTTTGAAGTCGTAACGAGTACCTGCAGCCTGAGGCTGCAGGTTATCTAGCGCTCCCTCTCCGAAATTTAACTACATATAACGTTACTTTGTTGGAATTCGCGATCAAGGGTGTCTGAGCGAAGCTTCCTCTACTGATTTTCAGACAACTCTCAAGGAATGCAATCATAACGTTACATCGTGCCAACAACAGGCACTTTTTTTTAGGTTTGAATCTTATATCCAAAATAAATAACGCGAAGGCCAGGGCGTGTTTTGCGGGGAACGGCAATTGCCGGATAAATATATCGCCAAAAATCTTGCAAAAATCTTGGCACAGCAAAGTCATCTCTTACGACGCGTACACCGTACGGAGATGTCGAAAACATACTGCAAGACTCTGATTCGCGTCAATGTCGCGTTTCCTTAGTCTTAGAAAAATAGTACCTTTACCATCGAGGTAAGCCAACATTTCCATACCATTCGTAGTGCTGACGTTGACTTGCATCTCAGGTTTTCCAATGTGGCGTCATTTGGCAGCGAAACCGGCCTCTGAAAGCCTAGGATCTTGAGGTATGGTGAGTCCATCCGCCAAAATAATAATAGCGACGCGGAGGTATCTAAATCGAAAGGTTCAGTAAATGTCCATACGTAGACACACGCCGAGCCTTCCAGCCTCGAACCACCACCGCAAATATCCTGCAAATGGTCCCATTATTTCCTCCTAGAATTCCTATATAATAAATTCCCGCCATGATTAGACTATCGTCCTCGATCTTCCCTCCCATCGACCTCTCCTTTCAAAATGTCCATCCCGAAACGCAGCCTCGCCATCCTCGCCGCGACATTGCTCCTGTCGTCCAGCGTCTCCGCGTTTGCCATCAACCCCTTGAAGAGACAGAGCTTGACGACGTGTATCCTCTCATGCACGACAGCTTCCCTGTCAGCTGGAGGGTGTACCTCTATGTATGTTTCCATATTTTTCATTGGATATCCTCGTTTCTGATCATCTCCTGTATTTAGTGTCGATGTCGAATGTGAATGTACATCGACTGCATTCCAGGACGCTGTCAAGACGTGTCTCGAGGCCAATTGCACGGCCGACGATTATACGAATGCGTTGGCTCTGCAAGAAGAGGAATGTACCGCTTGTACGTTTCGTTCTTTCCTCGATTTACCACTTTCATTCAGTTGGATCATCCAATAAACGTGAACTAATGATTTTTTCGACTCTTACAAACATTAGATGCCACTACCACTAGCGCTGCCGCTACGACAGCCGCTGCTACGACCTCCAAAGCGGCGACCACTTCCACAAAGGCCGCGACCACCTCTGCAGCGGCAACGACATCTACCAAGGCAGCAACCACCTCTTCCACCAAAGCAGCGACTACCTCCGTAGCCACCTCGTCCAAAGCAGCTACCACCTCCGCAGCGACCTCGTCCAAAGCAGCAATAACTTCTGCAGCGACCTCTTCCAAAGCAGCAACTACCTCCGCTGCCTCTTCTTCTAAGGCCGCCGCCACTTCCTCCAAGGCCAGCAACACCACTTCCACGGCTACCTCCTCGGCTGCATCGTCGTCGTCGTCCAGCACAGGCACCATAACGGAATGTATTCTTACATGCACGCAGTCGTCCCTTTCCGCTGGTGGTTGCACTGGAGTGTACGTCTTTTTATTAATTCGCGTATGACTTGTTCGCTGAACCAGCCAACCTACGCAGTACTGACCTCGAATGCTTGTGCACGTCCGCGGCATTCCAAGCCGCAGCCAAGACCTGCCTCCAGTCCAACTGTACCACCTCTGATTACACCACCGCCGAGGCTCTTCAAACTGAGGAGTGTGTTGGATGTGCGTATCATTTAACTACCCGTTCTCGTATATGTTCTGTTGTCTGACATGCCTTTGCTTCTGTCGCTAGATTCGGTCTCTAGCAGCGCATCCGGAGCTGCCTCCACCGCTGTTGCCTCCAGTTCGACCGTCAAAGCCGCCTCATCTTCTGCCGCCGCCGCCGGTACTACCACCGCTGCTGCTGGCACCACCTCCAAGGCCGCTGCCGCCGGTACCACTACCAAGGCTGCATCTGGTACGACCACCACGGCTGCCGCTGCTGGAAAAACCACCGCTGCCACCACCTCCAAGGCATCCTCCAAGACATCCACCGCCGTCGTCGTTCTCGCCACTTCCACGGCCACCGGTTCCGCTGATGTTGCCACTTCGACTTCCAAGGGCTCCGGCTCCGTCACCCTAGGCTGTGGAAGCGTTGTCACATACGACTTCACCATTGGATTCCACGAGTCGGCAAACTCGACCACGTGTGGGGCGTCGTCTGCAGACCTCCGAGTTCATTTCGAGATGAACAACTAGGTTATCATTATTCTTACCTTACCTTGTAATTCACTTGATCGTACATTTCAACTTCCACTTATTCGATCATGCTTTTCACGAACTTATAGTTGACGAACTCTGATCCAGTTTCTACGAACTTATACGATCTCTTCCATTCGAATTCTACTTGCTCAAGTGTAACTGCCATTCGAACTATACATACTTGTCTGTCGTTTTAGATTATTTCACGTACCCTGTTATTCTACTTACTTGTTTGTGAACTTACTCGTATCCATTTAAAGTCGAAGCTATCGCTATTTATTCATTTTCCCCAAACTCGTACAGCGACGATTATAAGATTTCAGTGTTTTGTGACGTCAAATCCCGACTGCATCACAATTAATACTCTCCACATATGTGTGATTATTAAATTGCATAATTATACCTCCTTGAATATAAGGCTACCTCTCGGTACACTGTACGTACCCTATGCCTCTCACCGAACAGTGGCGTCGACGTCAGACCTTGAAGTCTTGATCGAGATCTTCTAGATTTCCTTCTAAGGTCCGTAGTTGGAAGTGCATACCTCGGGCCATTGGGAATGGTTCCATTACTGGGGTCACGCGCCGTCATATAGCATTGGAAGTCAAACAAACTGTCCTACGGATGGCAACTATCAATGAGCTCAAATTCTCAGACATTCGGAGGTACACCGGGGGGTCAGTGAGAGGACGATATCTCGCGTATGTACCCTCTATAATCATCAGTGACCCGATCGCTCACCCAAAGGGAACTCGGCTGTTTCAAATCTAGATACGAACAAACAAGATGTACAAATACAGGAGAACGGAGCACGTCTATCGTTCTGAAATTTGCTGTAATGGGTTGAACGTTGTACGCCGCTCAAAGTTCGAGGGCGCCAAGAACAGAACAAAAGGACCCTCAACTTCCATATCGGGACAGAAACACGATCGACACACGATCGAGCCTCTGGCGCTGGCCTTGGCCTCGAACCACCTCCCACGATTTGTTTAAATTTAGAAATATATACATTCAAGTCGCCCCATTCTTTTCTACTTTTAAAAAGGCTTCGATGGCGAGACGTATGGCTTCGCTCTTGCCTTCCTACTTCCATCCTGAACGACGTACTCAATCCGCGGCACTTGCACCATAGCTAATAACATGTCTTCCTCAAAAGCTAACCGCGTGTTCACCCTCTTTGCCGTGACATTCCTCCTGTCGGGCGCTGTCAGTGCAGTACCGCAGGACACTACGTCTACAAGCACCAGCACCTCTGCATTACCCACTAGTACCTCAGGTTTAACGGAATGTATTCTGAACTGCTCAACATCTTCCCTCTCAGCTGGCGGCTGTTCTGGAATGTACGTTCCCCACTACTTAGAATGGTTGAGTTATACTGACAACAATTTTACTCTGGACAGTACCGACTTTGCTTGTGTCTGCACATCCGAAGCTTTCCAAAGCGCAGCAAATGAATGTCTTTCGACGAACTGCACATCTGCAGATATGACAGAAGCTTCTGCTTTACAGGCGGCTGAATGTGTCGGCTGTGAGTAATTCTCCTCAAATGCCGATCACCTGATTGACCTTGCAATGAAAAAAATCAGATACGGTCTCGAGCACCGATTCCGCGACAGCGACAGCAACACCTACAAGTACAACATCCACTGCTAACGCTGCTTCTACTTCCACCACACCAGCCTCGTCCGGAGCATCCCACGCTTCATCCGCCTCTGTCGCCTCGGGCTCTTCTGCGGCTTCTGCGGCTTCATCGCATGCGTCCTCCGCTTCAGCATCAGGCTCTGCTGCGGCATCATCTTCAGCTGCAAGCTCGAGCGCTGGGAAGGTCGAGTTGGGATATGGAAGTGTAGCTGCAGTGGCGATGACAGTGGTTGGGGGTATTTTTGGTGTCCTCCTTCTTTGAGCGATATACGACAATATGACTCTATGCGTTTGTTGGGATCTAGAACTCCTCGACCCTCAATAATAATGAAGTACTCTGCTATTTCTTCTGTCTTCAACATGCGGTTGTAATTTTCTTTTCACGCTACGAAGCTTCTTTGTCGTACTTACATCCGAAGATTATGCGTTTCCCATTCTGCGTACGAAGAAACGAGTACCTAACAAAAGTATCCCTTTGAGATATTCCCCGACCCTTAGTGACGAATCCTGCATTTGGAGAATCAGCACAAACGAGGCAGTGCAATTGTACACGTTGCGAACACGGCGAAAAGAGAGCGGTGGACAATCTCGTCACGCGTTGCGGAAACGGAACGCGCGAAGAACCGTCTAATTTGACTAGTACGGGATTCATGTGAGGTGGTGAGAAATTTAGAAAACGTTTCTTTGAAAGCAATATCAACTAGCTTGGACTGAGAGGGGGAAATGGGATTTCCTCGATAGGTATGATGAAAAAGGCAATATGGATATGAGAGAACGAGAATACTCACACGAATAGTAGTCAGGTGCATCAAGCGCGATGGCGGAGAGCTGGGCTGAGATATATCGTCTGGTTCCTCAATCAGAGGCTGCCTTTGCGGTCTAGCCGAAAGTCAGTAGAAACGATGCAACCAGCTAGGTCTGCGTCTGATGTTCGAGACCGGTGATCATGAGAAAGTCCAATGAACCAGTCACGAACAGAGAAGAATCAGACATATTCCGCTTTGGTCTAACCATCATTGTGTTACGATGGTCAAGAGCTCGAGTGACAATGCGTGAGTCGGACGAGGTGGCAAGGTTGAACAAGTCGAAGAAGAATTGAAGATCGGATGCCAGTACCTGAGGACTCCGGACACTCGGACTCGGACTCTTCCGTTCAAGCTCAATCCGCAGTTCAGAACGTTCAACGCGTCAATCAACATTCAAAGGTCAAGTCTTTCCGACGTGGAGACGTCCACAAATCAATGTGTATATCCTTCGCCTCACTCGGAATTTCCATTGTCGAAGGAGCTCTATCGATGTGCTCAAATGACGAAATTTCTGTGAAGCAACTGTGAAGTATCTTGTACAGATGGTAAGTTCACGTTGTCCTAGGCCATGGATTCTATCTACTCCGAGGTCATTCCCAGTGAGTGGCACGACTGGAATACGGGCGCTCCTGACCGTAAATGATCTATTAATTTCGAATGACGAACTAGGGCGGATACGTTTGATTTTTTCTAAAGATTGCCATAGCACCTCAAGAGGTTGCTTTCTTTTTTCGGTCAATATCGACCGTACTGTACGGCTCTCAGGACAATGGCCCCGCCGTATAAAAGCGATAGCACTCGTTTGCCATGCCTCCATAATTTCTTCATTCGATTTTGCCTTTCTCCGAGTTGACTATGTTTTCTAAACGTGCACTTAGCCTCGCTTTGCTTTCTTTCCTTTTGGCTGGTGAAGCCACGGCTTTGGCAATCACCGATGTTGTCCAAAGCAGTAGCGCCATTGTCGAGCCCAGCAGCAGTATTTCCATCTCTGGTGTGTAGAGTCTGTCGTCTAGCATCTATCTGGTGGACTTGAATGTCTGTCATTTTAGTTCCCTCCTCGGCCGTTTCCAGCGTGTCCTTCCGTGCTAGTCCAACTTCCTCAATATCCCTCTCCGGCGTGTACACTCTATTTGTCGGCTGTATGTTGCTAACCCAAATATCTGCCCCTCTAGTGGCCTCCTCGGCCGTTTCCAGTGTATCTTTCCTTAAGAGCGCAAGCTCTTCTATCTCCGTCTCAGGTATGTACGCCCTGTGTCTTGGGTCTTTGCCGCGCATTGACATGCCTGCTATCTTGAGTCCCCTCCTCGGCCGTCTCCAGTGTATCTTTCCTTAAGAGCGCAAGCTCTTCTATCTCCCTCTCAAGTATGTACGCCCTGTTTCTTGGGTTTTTGCCGCGCATTAACATGTCTGCTATCTTGAGTCCCCTCCTCGGCCGTTTCTAGTGTGTCTCTCCGTGCTAGCCCAACCTCTTCGATCTCCCTCTCTGGTGTGTACCTCTATTCTTAATGTCTATTTTACCAACCCAAGTGTCTTCCATTTTAGTCGTCTCTTCTGCCGTTTCCAGTGTCTCGTTCCGCGAGAGTGCAAGCTCCTCCATATCTCTCTCTGGGGCTAGCAACACTGCCTCCTCTTCGCTGGCTTCGGAGTCCAATGGGTCAGTGACGCTCAAGAACGCGGCGTTCACAGTCGCCGAAAGGAAGAGCTTCTGGACTGCGTTGTCCATGGTAGGAGCTGTTGCGGGTGGCGTCGCGATGCTGTGATAGAGTCAGGAGATTCTGAGGCGTTCACACTTCTCAAAAGCCTTTCACTCTACGTTACAATTCCTTCGTTTGGTTGTGCTTCGTCAGTCGATTTGATGCTATGCGCTAAGGGATTTGCATCCGTCGTTCTTCCAAGTCGCTAGGGACTCTTGTGTGGCATGAGCTTCTTTCACAAATTGCGAAGTGCCACCGTAGTCTACAACAATATTTGCATCTTGAAGGAGGAAAGCCGCGCCGCGTCCAAGATTGAAAAGCCTTCCAAGAGGCACTGAGGCACGCGTAAAATCAACAGCTGGTACGACGGGCCCGTGAATATTCTACCGTTGCCACTAAGGGTACGGTAATCGGTAAGTAGGCTAGCTAGCGTATTGCCTTCGTAGCAGCGCAACAGACACAGGATTTGTGGATTCTTAGTGATTCTTTGAACAAAGTCGTTATATTATCCCAGAGCTTCAAGTTGCGAAGGTAGTCGATCCTGTCCTTGCGATACGAATCTCCCAAATTATCGATGAAGGACTTCGTGGAGGTTCCAGGAAAGTATGCAATTTTACTTCTTCCTTTATATGTAAGTGGGGGATATTTCGTGGGGAAACAGTGTTGAGGGATTTATGATACAAAATGGGCCCGGGTTGAGAAGTAGATCAAGATCGAGAAAAGAACAGTCACGACTTCTGACTGATAAGTCTCGCCGCCTGCTTTGATCTCGCTGTGAACTTGCACTGGAATGAATTCGGAATCCTGGATGACCGAAGTACTAATCTGATGAGCAGATGGTTCTGAAGATTGCATGGACCGAGTACTTGCCTGAACACAGAGTTATCATATCGTACCTCGGGCTCGACGACGTGGCCGGAGTCATCAACCGCCTTTGAGATATCAAGGGTCGCTAGCATCGATACAATTAACAACCAGATAGACGATTCGACGAGGTGGGATCCTGGGCATTTTCTAGTTTGCTTTGAGGTGAGTTCTTGCTTATATATGTCACCAAGTCATTCACCTTCGACCGAAACCGAATATATAACTTCGTGGATCACGTTTCAGGCGGGTCTCTTCGTCGACCGCCTCCAAGAATCGTTCTGGATAGAATGTGTCGGGGTTCGGGTACATCTTATCGTCTCGAAGCGTAGCCCTGGAGAATGAAGTGAATAGAGGCGAAGGGGAATACACGTGTCCAACAATGAGAGCATACCAGACGTTCGCAAATATCTGTCAGGGGAGTAGATTAATTTGATGATTACACCAAAGCTGGTATCGTATAAGTACCATAGAGCCCTTAGGTATGCGCATGCCGCGATAGATCTCGTCCTCCATAACTCGGTGAGGAAGATCTTGGATGATACCAAATTCAGCCACGATAACAAGAGTCATTACAGGAATTTGGACTGACTCAGTGGAATGGGAACGGCCCATCGGAAACACTCGCTCATGATGCATTCCACTGCGCAAGGCATCCTATAAATCAGTTTCAAAACATCATGCATGATCTGGGATGGGCGACTGACCATATGGAAGATGAGGCCGATCGTTGAACGTCGGAAGGCGGCCCACCACTATACTGTCAATTTCTTTCTGCGCTCTTGCTAGACACTCTGGATGGTCCATCATAGCAAGCACAAAGTGAGATACTGTCGTAATTGTTGTGTCCATACTCGCGAAATACATAGAGTTGGCTGTCCACTTGGCGTCGGATTCGAATTGGGGAGTATGCTCTGTTTCACTACCAAAAAGTGTGGAACAAAAGGAGGGTATGGCGGTTCCGTCGGCCTGTATCAGAGGACCTGCAATTAGATGACTGAGTGGCAGAACGATACGAATTGACCCACCATACTGGCTTTGAAAAACTCGAAAGGTTTATCGGCGAGTTCTTCCATCTTCGCCTTCCACTTTATGGCGTTTCGCTTGAAGCCTGCGCCCGGGAACCATGACGGAAGGTATTTCAAGGCTGGAATGATATCCACAGGCCAAGCTACACCGCCAGCCGTGATATGGTTCAGAATTATGTCCACACACTCTTCGGCCAAGGCCAAATATTTGTCCTCTGACTCTATTTTGTAACCGTACACCACGGATAGAATCAAGCCCCCTGCATATCTACCGAAACTACATTAGTGTTTCAGTGGACAAAAAGCGAAGGATTGATCGTCACCGTCTTACATGGTCCATAAGACCAGAGGGATTGTCTAACAATCGTTGGAGAAAGGGTTGAGTTTGCTTCTCAAGCAGTGGGTGATATTCGGGAATGTGTTGGACTCCCAACGCCTTTTGCATGAGTTTTCTCTGGCGCTTCATTCGGTCGCCGTAAGGCGTGAATACGACCTAGAAAAATTCAGCAATTGACGCGAACAGCCTGAGAGAGCATTCTCACCATCTGATCGCACCCGCATCTATGAAAGATATGTCAACGGCATCTCAATCGACTTAATGGTAACGTACAATTCTCCGACCATAATAAAGTGAGGTCTATCGGAAAAGACAGATGCCTTTTTGTCCAGTAGATCGCTGATAGCTTGGCCACTGAGGAAGACAAAGCCCATTCCCATGACGTTTATATAGACGACTTCTCCTAGATAATTTCAGGTTATGTTAACCATTTAGTTTTTTGGGGGCAAAAACCTGATGCTCACCGTATCTCTTCGCCCATTGCGTGGCTGCAAACCAAGGTTCCTTGGCTTTAAGGTCACGTATGTTGCCTAATACTGGAAATGGTCTCGGCCCTGGAGGTAAAGTTCCATTCGAATTGAATTTACGCAACCATACGTAGAGGACGGCGAAGAAGGCCAATAGGCCTGCAACAGAAGAGAGACTCATTATCTCAACGACGTCGCGCTGAGAGATGCTAGAAGGTTTGATAGACAGGATATAGCTGAAATCGACTGGTTTTTATAGGTTGGGTGGTTTAGGCGAGCATGACAACGAAGTCGATCCTTTCAGAATGTTTCCGTTCTCACCCGCGAGACTGTATTGGACTGCCCCAGATAGACAAGGACGGCTTCCATCAGCGTTTCAGAGATTCCAGATGTCCCGCTCATGGCCGCGTTACGAGATTGAATGTGCTCAATCTCTTGAATTCTACGATTGGCAGTCCGATGTATCGACTCGGAGATGGTGGCAAGATGGTGGCCGTCCCACGTGGTAGACACCGGTGTTTGTCTCCAGCCTCTAAAAAACGCAACCAGGGAACGAACATGTCACATCACTCTTCATATTGTCACACTTTCCAAAGCTTGAGAGAAAGTAACCGACTTCTTACCGACTTCCGCCGAGGTATCCTGGATTTAATCACCGCCTGACCAACCGTGAAGCCCGGTCAAATCGCCGCGCTGGAGTCTGGTAGAGATGTGCCATTGCGAAGACTTCGGATGCATCGTGGGTTCCCGCATGGTTGCGGGTAGGGTAGGGGTGTGCTAGTAAGCAGTATAGGCTCTGATAACGAATGATATTTCCAGATTCAAGGAACTTTTAGAAGATAGACCGCTATCTCGGTACTTTGCAGACGGGTCTAGAATTTGTAAAGTACGTGATTGGTATGAATGAACAGTATACTTACTTGAGGGGAGCAGTTACGAAGGAGTGTACTCACAATTTTTTTACAGCTTTGAGGAATTACATCCATCACTTCTTTAGACTCTGCAAAATACAGCTCACTTGTTGACGATTAGTGTAAAGGGTAGTAGTCAGAAGAGGATAACGAGGAAGACAAGAGACGCACATCTACACTCGAGGTACTCGAGAACTTCGGCATAAAAAACCTCCGCTTCGGTGCAGTTGATGTCAAGACATGTCTTAGCAGCAGTTTGTAAAGCAGCGGACGAGCAGAGGCAAGCGACGTCTGTGCTCCCAATACATAAATGACTGAAGGTGAAATTTGAATGATCTCAGAAGACGTACATAGAATTGAAGCCGCTGGTAATGAGAGATAACTCATGCATCTGAGTACGCCCTTGGTCAGTTTTTGCCTATTGGGGCTACGCAGCAGGGATCGCGAACATAGCGATACTGCTAGAAAGAAGCACAGCGAAGAGGGCAATGATGCTTCTAGAGATCCTACTTGATAGTTGTGCTGAACGAGCGAGTGACACTGGGAGGATCAGAGAAGATATAGCGAAGTCTCTTATAGGCAGATTATTGAGGAGGAGACGATAGATGAGACTAGCGTGGGTTGGTGGTTCGACGCATTGAAGGGATGGAACGTCGATCAAGTTGTTGTCCTAAATAAACCTGAAGCTCGATGCGTCAAAATATGAACAGAGCTCGCGCAAGCGTACGAGTGTTGCCACAGAAAGAGAGATGTCAGATCGAAGTCGTGAGGCTTGGAGGGGAGGAAAAGAGCATCCCATTGGTATACTGGTGAGTTTTTCCAAGGTTGTGGCCATCGATTGACGATAGGACTCGATAGGACGAGAGCCTGCATTCACTATCCACCCTCTCAAGTCCAGCCCACCGCGTCGAGCGTCGACCATTTGCGACCGTCGATGATTTTTCTCCTGATCTTCTTACGTCTAGTATGAATGCAGCTGACGATGCTGGGCAATACCGTTCATTGGAAGTCTGTAAGGTACGATACTGGAAAGAGAAATTTTGGGAAGCGACTAAGGACGAGTACTGGTCCGGAAAACTCCGGGGTTCGTCCAGGTTTGCGTTCAAGTCTTCTATTCTTCCATTTCCTTCCTCCTGCGTGGTTCAAAGGCCTATGATGTCGTGTTCAGCCTCGCGCGGTTGGCTGAAGCTCTTGATTCAGATATACTCAGGTCAAATCGTTTACCCCATGAACGTTTGACCCTTCGAAGCCTATGCTATCATGACAGGAAATCAGTTCACGGCGAGTCAGTCATTGACAGTCAATCTACCGATACAACACTCATCTGTCGTCTTCTCATCTATCAGATATCAGCGTCTTTTGTCTCTTCCTGAGTCTTGTCTAGGGGTTTTTTTGAGAAAAGTCTGGGACTCGGGAGATTGCTTTGGGGGTCAAAATCGTTAGCTCCACGCAAGTACATTCTGTCGCTGCGACGATCCGTTGATGTGGCTTTTGACAGTACAAGCTGGGTACAAAGGTGCACCCAGAACGTCACCTCTCTTAGCCAGAATGCGTTGTATTCGATTCCATAATCATCATGCAATTACGACCGCACAACGCGAACACTCGTATTCGAGAAGGTCATGACCTACATGCGCGTCTTTGGGAAAGGTCTTAATTTTGCCTTCGAGCTACGGGACGCCTGCTTCTTCGAGAGCATATCTACGCAGAATGTCTATCGTCAATTCCTCTCCATCGATGACGTTGTGTATGTTGTCATTTTTGTCTCTATGAACTTCACTGACTCTTATTCGTCTGTCTCAAGTCATCCGCACGATATCGATCTTCTGGATGTAAATTTCTGTCTATATCCGCGTCATACCACCATTGTCGTTTGGGCAGTCCAGCTGTAGACCTGTCAGCCGCATCACATCAGACTGCAAAAGAAATTGCTATCGCTGTAACGTCATAAACGACCCACCAACTGGGATTCCTGAACACTATTTTCTTGACCTTGATCTGGAAGCCCATGTATCCCATGTCAGGGATAGGGTGATGGTAGTCCGTCTACCATTATCTCTTCCAGTCTCGCGCTTTTTCCCGAATGAAGGCTCTGAGATTCCAGTTGGGACTGGAAGGACTCGGATGCGCGGCTTGCCTGTCAGCCTTTTGGTTGGTTGGCTGACACGATTCTAGGTATCTCGGACGCATGTACTCTATCGCATCTCTCGTTCATCCATCTCCCGCTCACGCACTGGTGCGTGACTCTATCATTCTTGCTATCAACCACTCCGATAAGAGCTATATATCCATTTCGACATTTGCTTCCGCTGTTACGCTACACCCCTGTTTCTCCTTAAACCCCTCTTCCGCTTTGCTTTATCGTCGACCACGACCGTCGTCGACGAAAGAGAGATTGTTTTGACTGTACACCTAATAACCAATGTCCCCTTTCTTTTCTCGTTCTAAAAAAACAGTAGCATCCCCTTTATCCTCTCCCTCCACTCCAACTCCACACCAAAACGCAGACGTATACACCAACGTCCCAACTCGTCGTCAGGCTGTTCACTACGCCAACTATGACCCTTTTCCAGATGGCTCTGCTCTCACCTTTCACGGTCCTATTTCTCCCAATCCCAATTCAAACGCACCGAAAACGAGGACGCGCGGATCTCGTTCTACGTCCCTATCTACCCCAACAGCACCATTACCAGATCTCAACCGCTACGTCAATGCTCTGAACCGTGATGAGAATGTATCTCTCACGAAACACCGCTCGAACCCCAACCTCCCATCCCATTCTCAACGTCAGGCGAGAAGGGAAAACCAGGAGCGCAACAGCCAGATTCGCATGGATATAGAGCGAGATAGAGTTGCCCGGGCATGCGGTGGTGTTCCGAGTCCCCTCCAGACGTATAACGCTCAGATGGAAGGTCCTTCCTCCCCTCATTCTGATCACAGGTCCTTCAACTCCATGGCCAATTCGCAACCTAGTGTTAACCCAACTTACTCTCCTAATCCCACTCTGAAACCGAACCTGAATGTGAATGGGTACATCCCAGATCCATTCCTTCTGCGCTCTCGCGCAACCGGTGGCTCTCCCTCTCCCAACCAATCCCCTTCGAAACTTCATACGCCACGACAAAGACCCCTACGTCGGTCCTCGTTAAGTCAGCCACCAGTCGATCTTGACATTCTTGGGCAGTCGTCTTCTTCCCCTGTCCCTTCCACTTCGACTCCTATAGAGCCACAATTTCCCCGTCCTCGTAAAATACACCCACACACGCTGTTATCGTCTATTGCAGTCATCATCAGGTCAACCTCGCCGCATCCGACAGACTATGGTCGACAGTATCTGGTTGGAACGATGGAGCAAGACGCAGAGATCATTGGTGAGGTACTCAATATCGACGACCTGATGGCTTTGTATGAACAAGATATGATGGAGAGTGTCGAGCGAAGTAGAGGCAATAGGGACAGGGCGGCTAATAGGAGGAGCTTCGGCCCCGATGATGGTGGAGACGGACTAGGTCAGTCCATGTTCCCTCTTTCCTTTCGTCGTCGCTAATCTTCCCTCGAAATCGATCAGCGGTATTTGGTGTTTCCCTCAGACAAGTCTCGCTATATGCCTCATCTACGGCGATCCTGGGCGGATATCAACATGACCTTCCGATTGTGGTGTTCGCGTGCGTAGAGGAACTGTACCGGACTGGTGAGTACCTTATACCCGAACAACGTCATTCTTCTGAGTCTTGAGTACCCGGCATGTTGGCTAAACCTGTATTCATCAACAGGGATTTACCAAGAGGGATTATTTCGAACTCTACCTAATCGGCCTCGTCTGCTCCAGCTCATCAGTCGCTTCGACACAGGACCTCATTTTGGAGACCCTAACGCGATCAGTAGCAGCACCAGCAACTCCAATATCGTCGCTAAAGCCAAGGACGATAGTATTCGCTCCTCACCTACCTCCACTACAGACCTTCACTCTGAAACGATGCAAGACATATGTGCACTCCTCTCTACCTACCTCTCGAGTCTACCAGAGCCCGTCCTGAGTCCTGCCATCTTTGATGGCTTGTGGACATGGTGCGTCAAACCTAGTTTGGAAAGAGACGAGAGGCTTTGGAAATGGCACCAACAACATCAACACCACCAAAGTCCTGGGACTCGGTCGAGGTCCAATACTAATCCTTCATCGCACCCGCACTTCGAGGAAAGAAGTGGAAGTCCGAACCTCCCACCGGAAGACTTGACCTTCATCGAATCACCCCAAATCGCCATAGCGAGGCATCTCTTGCAGCTCCTGCCTTCTGCGAATCTGTCGTTACTTGTTTATCTGCTGGCGTTCTTCACGCAGGTCCCCCTTGCGCCGGCGAATGGTATCCAATTCGAGGATGTGGCAAGAATATTTGCGGGGGCGTTACTCGGGGCTGGAGGTGTGAATGGAGGAGCGAAGGCAGGTGCTGGAAAGGGTACTGGAAGTACTAGTCTGTCAGGACGGATGCTTGTGTGGTTGCTTACTCGGTGGGGAAAGATTTCGGACGGACTGTTTGAATGGGAGGATGTTCATACCGATACGGGTGTCGGAAACCTCGCTAGTGAGGAGGAGCAACACCAGAAGAAAGGGAAAGGCTTGATGATCGTCGCAGGATCTGGGTCACCTTTGGGTCGTCATCATCGAGAAGCCCCAGAGATGGATGATGAAGTTTCATGGGAGCGCACTCACATTCATCGAATCATTTCGGATGGACCTACGGAACCGTCGATCTATTCGTCTGATGGGTCTTGGAATCAAGCAGGATCTACAACGATGACTCCTTCGCCTCCTGATACGTTGCAAGACACAGAGCGTGAACTCGATCAGAAAATGCGCACGCCATCGCCGGATTTGGATGAGGGTGTGCATCCCGAGATTCGAGAAGTCAAGAATGCTTTGAAGTCGGTCATGACTCTGAAGGAGACGAAACCATTGAAATTAGGAGGACCTCAAGCGATGCCTCTCAGTGCGAGTGATAGTAAACGCGGGTCGCGTATTCCGCAGCGGCGGAGTCGTGCACCGCAAATTCCTGATCTTGGTATGTCATTCGACCTGGAGATACCTCATCTTGACCTGACTTGGTTGTGCATTCCAGTAGTACCAACTGCTTCGGAAGGTCTTTCTCAGATCAACAACTTGATCGCCTCCTATGACGACAGGGACGATACCAGCAGCTTGATCTCGTCGTTTGCTAGTGAGATCAATGTTTGTCATCTATATAGGATAGTGCTAATCATGCCGTTTGACATCTGCAGTTCAGGAACGATTGTTAGACGTCACTCTACCCGTCCAGCAACCTGTCTATCACCCCGATAATGCGCATTCTATCGCCCTCGATTCCTTCGATGGAAGCTCGCTTACATCAATAGAGTTCACCCATGATGAAGATAGCAGCATCATCAGTGACAACTCGACTGCGAACGCAGACCATTTACTTTCCGCCGCGCATCGTCGAATCAAACAGTTAGAACGGGAGCTTGAGCAGAGTGACGCTGCGGCCACCGAGGCGATACAAGAGACATTCAAGGCACGCTCGGAATCACGTATGTTGAGCAAAAAATTGAAATCCACGGCGGCCAAAGGCAAAGTTGACATTAATGAACGTGTGGAAAAGGGGGATGACACTTCGAACGCTGTAATGGATAAGGAGATGTTGAAGCAGAAACTAGCGGTCGCACAGGCAGAGAGGGATAAAGCTTGCGGGGTCGTTGCTGAGATTCGTAGATTACTCGAGAAGGCTTAAGCGCTAATCACTACTAGTACCATCATTGTTGTTTTACGCTATATAATACATAGAACTTTGCTTTGCTTCATTTGGCGGCCGAGGTGATCGCAACGGAGCGTCGCCTCGAGGAGAAGAGGAGAAACATCAAGGCTAGTCGCGATTGCATCACTCTGGATAAGCTTTTGACGCGTCTTGACTGAATTAGATAACCGCGAAGCGAGCCAGGTGCCCAGCATAGATGTTTCCAGAGGGACGCGACAGGACGCGACTCAAGTCACGCGCTAGAGTAGTCACAGTCCTGAGTCACTGCTGTGACTGCGTCGCGACATGCGATATTTTACCATGTCTGATCAATGGATCCTTCGTACAACCTTCGTACAGCTGGCGTCCATCCATCCATTTTCTAGTTTATCTTGAAGTTGGAGCAGTAGCATTCACTGCGAAGTACTGCAATGCTTGTCCAGTGTATCTCATATTCCTAGTCCTGGGCCGAATGAGGGATCAAATATTGATATTCCCATGCGTCCGAGTCCAGCCCAGGACGTTCTACTTTTACTCTTGCAGACAGGTATCTCTTCTTCGATTTCGCACGCGAAGATGGTCTCACATGCTCACACCACATGACCTTCTCCATCGCTGGTGTAGCCGTATGCGTGTTATATAGTTTCCTCGCTTTAACTGCTCTGCTGTCCACCATCTGCGATGCCCACTATCTGGAGGCTCGCTCTGCTCTTTGTCGTCGTCGCAAGATATCTTTCCAATCATGCAGCTCACGCACAAAGCTCAGGGAACATACCAGGATTGCCCCAGTGTGCGAACCCCTGTACTGGGAGTGCTGCTAGCTCTGCTGGATGCGCGATGTATGTCTCATACATCTCATCTTAGTGGCAGGATGCTAACTTGAACCAGGACGGATACGCAATGTCTCTGCAGATCCGCATTTCTGTCAGCTTCTCTTCAATGTGTTTCCATCTCTGGCGCTTGCCAATCGAGTGATCTTGTAAAAGCGACTACTATGTTGAAAGCCTTGTGTCCATCCGGTGAGCCAGGAGCATAATGTCCAGATTTAGCCAACGCTGATACCCAACTTGATCCAGAAACATCGATAACTTCAGAACCTACTTCAGGCCTTTTCGGAACGTCGCCTGGTATGTAAAGTTTATCTATGTATATCTTCAAACCGCAGTCTCAGGCTTGTCTCCAGGTATAGTCACTACGAGCGGAAACATCTCTACTACAACTTCCATCGTGACCACCACTCTTTCCGGAACAGCAGCTTCGACCAGTACAGTTTTTGTCACGGAGACCATCACCGGTAAACCATCCACTATATCTGCTACGTTCACCGGATCTGCTACGTCTACCACTACTTCTATAACCGTGACCATCACCGCTAATTCGTCCTCGCTTACAACTCTGCTCCCGAATTCTGTATCCGGGTCCAACTCGGGTTCGGCTCCTAGCGGTGATATACCGTCGCCCATCTCTTCCTCTAGTCCGGCTGTGACAGTAATCGTGAGCTCCACGACGACATTGGGTAGCACTACCAGTAGCGTTGGGAGCGGAAACACTAATGAAGGCATATCTATGGGTTCAAAGTCGATGTTGGGGCCCACGATTGCGACTGCTGCCGGCATACTGTGGGCCATTTGGCTCGCTTTGTAGTACATGTGCGTGAGTACAGACATTTGTTCATTGTGCCTTGCTCTCACATTTGACGTTCGTCGGGTAACGTTGACTTGGTGGTAGTACTCCAATATTCGGCGCTGCAATATTGCTAGACATGCTTAATTGCATGTGACGCTTCAACATCTCTATGTTCTGGACTCCCTCTTATAATATTATTGATCCGGTGCCAATGATGTGCTCTGAACCTCAAAATCCATCGTTCATACGTCTGACGGCTGATCTATGCATTCCCAACTCGACATGCAACAAATGATAGATACGTTTCGGGAGAGGACCATTCCTTTTTGAGAAGTATAAGACGGGAAAGTGAAGTAGCCGTGATGTAAGAGGTAGAACTAGTACTTGTGCTGGAACGCCTGTGACTTTGAGTCGCGGAGCTCGAGGTGGAATCAAGGTAGAATTTTCGAAGGAGTTCGGATAATCGACCCCGATAGCCGAGAACCTCCGAATCAAACATAGTCACCATAATCATTCCCTGGCGCTCCGTCTTCATGCAAACTTTCAAGATCTCGGATTTGACTCAGCTACACTGGGATACACTTCATGTATACTCAAACCCCTCATTTCTGCGTAAAAAGCTCTATAATCTACAGCACTCCAGCATCCCTCGGCCATACATCGAAATGTCATCTAAATTCCAAGCCTGAACGCTCCAAGAACGCTGAGGCTTTCGGTACAGACTCAATACCGTTCGCGATTATGATCTCGTCGTCAGCAGCCTCAAGCGTTCTGAACTGCAACGTGAATGATCATTTTGCCCATGCGTTTTGCATTTGTTTTGGAAGCCCTTTTCGTGGATAGGACGGTGATGAATGGTCAATGGAGGACAGCCCTTGAGGTGGTACTACTCAGTCTACTGCATCATCGCCAGACCCAATCTGTATCAGAAATGGTGTTGTGATGAGATTGAACACTATGGGTGAGAATGTCAGCTCGCTGACCTCATCGCGCGGACATCGAAACACCACAAAAATCCCATGGTCGACCCAAGGTCGACCTGACTCGTGTCGTGCAGAATATCAACGATTTAGCGCTCAAGCATCGTGCATATCGCACGACCGCACCTAGTTATCTTGGTATACCTTTTGTCTCGCACTTGGCCCTCTGACGATGGTATATATCATCTCAGGTAAGTTGTCGTCCTCGTTCTCTTGCGATCTTGGACTGACTCTAATCGGTCATAGGGATCACTTATATACCAGCCGGGGACTGTAAACCCAACTTCTTATCATCAGAACGGCCCAGGCAATTTCTTGTAAAATTCACGATAAACCAGACTACAAGACAGGTACCTCTGGCTATCGGTACAGCTGACTCAACTGAGCAGTTTATGTTGTAAGCAATGTAGCTGCTAGATACAACCATTCCTTATCGATCAATGTCTGCACTATCATAGCGATGCATCCGAGTCTACTAGACTCAGGGCTACAATTTACTACAAACGACGACTTTTGGGCGACTATTGTGTGGGATGGATCGAAGAGACACTCGAGAAGATATTAAGAGAGCCCGACGGAGGTGATTTCATCTCACTGTTGACTCGTGGTTCATGCTGATTGTCTCTCACTGAAGTGCTACTTCGCTCCGTTGAAAAGCCAACATGGCGTGACAAAGTCGATGTTAAAGGGCGTCTGAGATTCGCAATCTCCCTATCAGATAGTGACGTGGCACGGACTGATCCTTCGACTCCATCTTCACCGCAGCCTGCCCCTGCTTTCGAAAGGCTGCAAGACGATGTGTCCCTACCGCAGGTCGCAGCTCTGGTGCAGGAAGCTACGATTAAATCTGAGGAGATACCGCCTATGGATCCAAGACTTCATCGCCTAACCGTACTCTCCGAGGGTGTCTCCGCACATGAGCCAACAGATCCAGTTTCCGCCGCTGTTGTTTCGCTCCTTGGCAAGATCAAAATATTGACTGAGATCGGTGATTCTGTAGCAGAGGTACGTCGATCAAATATTATTTCTGTTTCTAGGATTAACTATGTCTTTGTATAGATACATCCATATGTTACGATAGCGTGGACCGCGTTGGCACTCGTGCCTAAGGTGATTCTGACGACACGAGGAATTCCCACCGCATGCACTGAGCACCTTCCACCTGACCTAGGCTATAAACACTCAAATAGAACGCGACAAGAAAATACAGGACCTCGTAGAGACAATGGACACCACGTTCTCGTTTTTACAAGATGAAGGCCACCTCGTCAAAATCAAGTCTCATGAACATGTATTCTCCCGAATGCTCCAGCAAACAGCCGAATGCGCATTCTTCATTCGTGACTATGCAAATGATCCGAGCTTCTGTCAGTTTACATCTCTCACTGTCAAAATATTTTGTGCTCATGCTAATCGGTCTTTATTCAGGGAAAAGGCTCATCAAAGGCACTATCATGGGCGTCGATTCGAGGATAGAAGAATTCAAAGCGAAATACTCTATATTAAATGAACAATTCCAAACTGGTGTCCTGCTCGAGACAGGATTAAGTGTGTTGCGCATGGTAAACATCGTCGACTCAATAGGTATGCACACTTGTCTGTACAATTGACTTTTCTGAACAGTTCCTTAAATCATTTAGCAGTTGCAATCGACCTCAACGATATGCAATACGCAAAGGGGGCCGGTCACACGCGCAAAAATGAATGCCTTCCCAACACGCGACTCAAAATCATCGACGAGATCTTGACTTGGGCTACCAACACACAAAACGATAATCCGAGGCGCCTGTTCTGGCTACATGGTGTTGCGGGCTCGGGGAAATCTTCGATTGCCAACACAATTGCGCGGATCCTCGCGGACCAACAACGTTTGGGCTCGTTCTTTGCTTTTGATTACGCACGTCAAGCCGATCGACGCCCTGATCAATTATTTAGTACTATCGCTGTCGACCTTGCTGACCTCGATGCTGAATGGCGGAAGTCACTATGGACGATTGTGAAGGATAAGCGATCGTTACGCACTACGTCGGATATCGAGGAGCAGTTTGACAAATTCTTTCTGGAAACTCTGAGAAATCCGAGCCTGAGGATCGTGGGTCCTATCGTCATCGTCATCGACGGATTGGATGAATGCGGAGATGAAGGATCACGGGAAGATCTACTACACGTCCTGGCCCGAAAGATACAATACCTTCCTTCTTCCTTTCGAATCGTTCTTACGTCTCGTACGGAGAAAGATATACTTGAGAGTCTTTCGCGGACGCCGCATGTCTACTCCAGATCAATGGCTGACATCGAGGGTGATTCTACCGATCACGACATCAGTCTATTCGTCCACTCTCAATTAAAAGATGTTTGTTCCTCTCAATGGCCGAGAAATTGGCGCGAACAACTCGTCCAAAAATCAGAACACCTCTTTCAATGGGCATTCACAGCGTGCTGCTTTATCAAAGGCAGACGAGTTAATGCTGGACGTACACCAATCGAGAGGCTTCATATCATCTTATCGACTTCAGTGACAACACTGGATTCGCTCTACCGTGAAATTCTCACACGTACCTTTCACGTTGGTGGTGTATCAGATGAGACGGCCCTGGATCGTTTTAAGATGGTCCTTGGCATCATTCTGCTATCTGAGGAAGTGTGGACGGTTCACTCGTTACAGGAGTTCTGCAAGGACGCGCTCGATCCCGGTGTAGTGGCTTCAATCTTAAAATCCCTCGGTTCGTTGCTTACTGGTGTTGAAGAATGGCTTATGCCAGTCCGGCCTCTTCACACCTCGTTTCATGACTTCCTCATGAATCGCGATCGAAGTGGCTACTTTTATATTGAACCTAGTGTTGCGAACACCACTCTTACACTTCGTTGTTTGCATGTGATGCAACGTACTGAAGATGGCCTTCGATTCAATATCTGCAATCTCGAGACTTCGTATGCAAGAGAATGGTCTTACCTTCCCCCTCGTTTCGAGAGGCGCATCGGTCCTCATCTTTCTTATGCGTGTCGATTTTGGGTGCATCACCTTAGACAGACACCGATCAAAGAGTTTGCTTCCCTGAAAGTTCGGAAGTTTTTGCACGAGTATTTTCTTTACTGGATAGAGGTGCTGATGTTATGCGAAGAATTCCTGGGAATAGAACCGATGTTGCTCCTATCTGAATATGCAGACGTGAGTCTTGAAGCCTCTGTACCTACAAACACTCACTTCTCCTGCAGAGCAACCCCATTACAAACCTCGCGGACTTTGCGTATGATGCATCCGTCTTTCTGGATCTTTTTAAACCCTTTCTCCTCACCAGTATCCCACACCTTTACCTATCAGCACTGCCGTTCACACCAAAGCAGTCTTTGATCTCGAAATCATTCCTGCCTTTATTCCCTAATACTTTATCCCTCGATTACCCAGTACAAACTATGTTTCATGATATGAAGGCCGCTTCCTTCTCTTCCGAGGGCACGCATATTCTAGCATATTCAGAAAAGGACGACAAGGTTGGCATGTGGGAAGTGGCTACAGGCAATATTGTCGACGTCGCTACACCGTTCTACAGGGGGGAAGAGATTTCCGCCTTTGCGTGTTCCCCCAATGGCTCGCACATTTGTACTGGCTTTCGTGGAGGCACTATACACGTATGGGAAACTACTCACACCGATGTTGCCCCCACTATCTTTGACTGTAACGGTCCCATCAGCTGCCTCGCATTCTCGCTTGACGGTCTATACATTGCCGCGGGAAGGGACAGTGACACGATCTACATATGGGATCTCTCGTCTCCCCTCCGTCCCCCAAGACAGTTCATGGGGCTTTCTCACTTCCCCGAGAAGATATCAATCCAGTTCTCACCGTGTAACAAACGCATTGTAGTTCGCGCAAAGTGGAGCATCAGTATCTGGTGTCTTGATGCTGCTCGGGATATGCAGCCAGTTTGGTCTGTGTTACTCCGCAACGAGGACAGAGTCAAGGTCGTGCATGCCATCTCCGCAGATGGAAGGTACATGGTGCACAGCGGAGAAATAATTGCCATAAACCTAATCCATTTGTGGGACATGCAGAGCAACGATCGATGGGTTCTCCCAGAAAGCTCCTTAGTCAATGACTCGAGCAGAGTTTTCTTCCGTTCTGATAATGCCTATGTTGCGTCGATCACTCTGACCGGTGAACTGCGCGTCTGGCATACGAAGACCTGCAGCCTCATCAAAGTTCATAAAACACCGTGCGTATTTCCCGAAGGATTCTTCGGGACCTTTTTACCAGATTGCACGCATATACTTCTTCTATCTCATTACGGAAATTTGGAGAAGATCAACTACATGGATGGCGGAAAGGTTGAACTGTCGAATCCGTTGTATTTTTTGCCTGTAAGTTGTCAAGACTCCACTTGGGAGAAAGCAAAGAAGCGATCGTTCGGTCCAATTGACTGGACATGGTCACCGAATCAAAAGCCCACACGGTATAACCGCCACGGATTTTGGGTCCAGGAAAATGCGATCTTGCTCGAAGGCTATCTAGCTCACGAGTTTCGCCAGCGAGCCGACTTTTCGAAGTTTGTTTATGGGACGGACTGGACAAAGTGCAAAGGAGTCTAGCGCTTTGCAAGCGTCTAAATGGTCGTCATAATGATTGAGGTTCGGAGGGCATTCTCATCAGTGACAGGCGGTAGACGGGCTGATCTTTGGATAGCTAGGCAAGCCTCGAGCTTACAAGGTCAAACTCTGAAACAATGATATCTATGCTGACTCTGTAATGCGAGGTGACAAATAATAAATTCGTGCAACAATGCAATGAGTGGCGCAGCCTGCGCTTCGGGTCAAGGACATTCGATATATGTCAGACCACTTCTAAAAGAACGGAATGCTGAACGAACATAGTTGCATACATCGAGACTTCATTTGTTTTCATCTGACCGGACATATATCTCCGGCCTCGCCAAATCCTGAAATTTTGAGATTTCCTCTTTGCGCTACTTTACGTTGTCACGTCGTTATGAATCCTGTCCAAAGTACACTGTCGCGCGGGTGGGTTTCTGGACGCTATATATTGAGAATCAAAATTCACTCACAACAATCGTTGAGGGTGGGACGGACGGCAGCCACACAGGTCGACATCCTGAATAATAAAGCCTGAAGATAATCGCCGTGAGTGAGAAGCAACAACGGCAATGGACGAAATTTCGAAAGATAGTCGCGGAAGTAGATGGAATCACAAATTAAGGCCCAAGCATCCGTCCTTTGTTCCTCGTCAACTTCAACTTCAGTCACACACACCTCAACTCTTCTGCTTACCACCACCATCGCACAACATACAAGCTTCGTCCTCTCTCTTCTTTCAACGATATATCATGAGTACCAAATCTTAATAATTTAAGACTGCCGACTTCGCTGGGCTTTTTCGAATGTCTGTCCTCTTATCGATTGAATATATCGCGTCCGTGATCAAGAGTCTTACCCCTCTCGTAGCGACCAGGGTCTTACCCCACTCGTAGCGACCAGGGTAATACATACGAAGTAAGCTTGTCCCACCACGGATCGAGCGATACAGACTCTCCGACAGAGTGGCACGTAGCGAGGTTACGAACTCTGATTCAGATGACGCGTCTCTCTCTGAGTTCCCATTAGAGAAGAGTGGTGAAATCGAAGGCACAATATCGGCCTTTGGCTGAGCCAGACTTCGAGGCTAGGACGCACGTATTGGAGGCGCAGGTGTATGGACGCGAATGTCTCGAAGACAAAGACGAGGTGGCAGTCAACAAAGACGACACTGAACAGACATTTGTGGACGATCTCGACAGATGCGGGAACGGAGTGGCACTCGAGAAGTTAGAGAGAAAGGAGATGTATTTCTAGGATGGAAACGTGATTCTGAAGAAGAGGTGTATCGGACAAAGGCCGTAGACAGACGAGTCCATGACAGACGAGGGGACCTGGATCTACGACGCGGCTGTGTCTTCAGTCAAGACTACTCATCCATCATCTCCAATCCCCACCGCGGGACACGTACCCAAAATTCAAAATACAAAGAACAACGTATCAAGTATGCTTAGCATGCAGCAGGAAAGCATACCCGATGAACCGCTTCTCTGGAGATTGGATGCCCGGGTACGGGTGCACAGCGCGAAGGATATCGGGAGGGATATGGCGAAGGGTCTTACCTTGGACGAGACGCAATGTTTCCAAGAAACGCCCCCTCGTACTTTGAACTGGACTCAGCAGGTCACCACGAAGATACAGGGCTATGACCCGTTTCGAAGGAAAATATTGGAGCTTCGATTCTTGTAACATCAAGTCACCGTGTGCATAGTACTCTTGACGGGAACTCTTTGAACAAATCGATATAAGACATACCTTTACCGATATCTCATAGACAAAGACTCTTGACACCGAAAAATATTGATCAATCACTCGTGGAGGTGGCTGAAGGGATGAATTACCTTATGCATCAGTGAAGCATACACAGTAAAAAGGAGCCCGCGGGAGAGGGGGAAAAGACGAAGGCCTGCAACTATAAATATCAAGCGATGAATCGATCTTCACTGCGTCGTCCATTTTTTTTTCTTTGACTAAAATCGCAGTTTCGAAGGCAGAGCCGAGTCAAATGTCGCATGGGGCATCAGCAATTGGAGCGCTGGGCAGTAGCAACGGTATTTGAGGCCGTCGTCAGTCTACCGTCATGAGCAACGGGGATTTTGAGTCGGATATCGATCTTGAGACTAGTGATTTAGGGTCTGGCGGTATATCGTCCATGAACTTTGAGTTGGCTCCCGACGGAAACAAGTCCTAGCCCACAGGAGCATAGGGGTTGTTAGTTACGCCGTGGTGGATCACCGATAGAGGTAAGGGGGAGGGTTGGCGGACGGAGTGATAACGGGTCGATGACTGTTGTGTCGGACTGCAAGAGCTAGTCAAAGGGGAGGGACAAAGAGGCGTGACGTACATTCGGGATTCAGCCTTCAGTTTCACTTCACTTACCAACATGGGATCAAGACTTGATGCATGATGCATGATGATGGACTAGACACGCTGGGTCGTTCGGTGAGGTCTTCGGAAGTTAGAGCCAATTTGAACCGTACCGTCTTCAAAATAGTCCTTCGACCGATTGTTGTAGATCAAGAAGCCAGGGTTTTTGAGGGCCTTTACGCGTACGGTGTGTTGATGCTGGCCAAAAGCACGGGGACAACCGGGGGACCGGGGGTATTTAGTCCTTGTTTGGATCAAATGGCCCCGGCATCGTCGGCATGGCGCTTTGTCTGTCCGTCCTCTGGTTTTCAAATTCTCGATATATTCTTCACCAACTCATTCCTCTCTCTCTCCCTCCCTCATTCTCTCTTCCTCCTCCCCCTCACCCCTCACAACCCGGTACACGAAAGCCCCCAAAATGCTACCATCTCGCTTATTCAGAAACACAGGACTCCCACCAGCCCTTCGTAGCCTCATAACACCTCATCCATGTCTACCAGCGACAGTTGCATGCCAGCTGCGTCTCAGACTAGGTGTCAGTCGGTGTAATCCGAACTTGAGTCGTTCTGGTTCTGGTCCTTCCAGATCATATTCTGCTACTACAACGCCCTCTTCGTCTCCAACTACCGTGACCTCCCAAACTCTTACGCCAACGGAACCACCAGAACCACGACTAGAAATGACATTCACGTGTACTGTACCTGAATGTAGTACGCGTTCGAAGCATCAGTTCACGAAGAGAGCGTATGAGAAGGGGATTGTGCTCGTTGAGTGTCCTGGATGTAAGAATCGGTGAGTCGAACATTAGCCCTTGACACTTCAGCTTCACCGGGACGTTCATATTCATGTTCATGTCTTCTCATACTCCCCCCCAATGTCGGTGTAGGCATCTCATAGCAGATCACTTGGGATGGTTCAAGGACGGTACGGGTGATGGAAAACATCCGACTGTGGTGGATTTGCTGCGCGCGAGGGGGGAGAAAGTGAGGAGGGGGAGGTTGGATGCTGGTGGGGTGGTTGAGTATGTTGAGGAGACTTGATTGTGGTTGGAAATACTGAATGTCAGATGTATGTGGCCATGCATCGACAATTCTACTTATGAAGGACCAGAACCCGTGGCAAGACAGATGGAAATCATGATTCGAACGTCATATAGCCGGGAGTTGTGTCCACGTCTAGTGACGTCCACACCATCACTAATTATTCTATCAACGGACTGGACGCAACTGAGCTTCACGACAATTTCTGGTGGTGACTTCGCTTCAAAGTGCAAAAGTACTCACAGACCCTCATTTTTGGAGACGCGTCTTCCCCTTCCCCGTCGCTGCCAATCACTTCCCTTCTGCTCTCCAGGGATACGCTTTGGGATGAGAAGATATACCCCAACATTGACATGTTTTATTTAGAGCGATTCCTGGAGGCGGTCGATGAATTCGAAGAGACACACGCGTGGAATCTGATCCGCAAAGTCATGTATTTAGTTTCGGTCGAAGGTGAATGACTTGAACTTGAGAAGCTATACGAGCCCGGAACACCCGACGATCCTATACCAGGGGAATTGCGAAGAGACCAAAACGGGTTGAGGCAGGAGAAAACGATCTCGTCATGCTGTCAAGGATCTTGCAGCTTTCTAGCCAACCGACGAGTTGAGGATGTACACGTCTACTCGAAGCAGACACGATGTAAAGCGCAGAATCGCTGCAGCACCAGCGCGTCGCACAATTGGCGATGAGGGACTTCGAGCGGAAGAAGAGAGTCCACAGACAACCAACTACGATCGGACATCATTGCTCCAACCAAGCTCCAATATTAACATTTAGTTGGTCGTCGATGTCGTTCGGACTAAGTACATGAGAAGCAACCGTACAGGTTATCGAAAAACTCCGAGTCAGCACCCCCTCCACACATTGCTTTCTCTGGGCTACCAAGACATGTTGGATCAAACGACGGTGAGTATTCTGTTAATCAGACGCAACCCAGCAATAACCCAGTCTCCTGAATATCACAGATGGTCCGGTTCCAACATCAACTGTCCTTCGGGCCCAATGGATCCTAGAGATATGTAAATTGTTCAGTGCCCTGCAGAACAACGAAGGAATAGAAAAAAAGGTGATATTCACCGCGAGGATAGAGATCATTCCATGATGATTGCAACAGTTCAAGGATTTTTGTTCTGGTTACTTCATATTGGTCTCTTCTTGGACCATACTCCCACAGGTTAACCAATGACAGTGTGCAGAATTGGTCATAAAGTGAAGCAAACATCTTGGCTTGCTCCCTTGAAAGAGTTCCATGGGTGTCGTGAGTATAAGTATGTATGAAGTCGATCAGACCGGTCATGAAGGAGAGAACGTCGAAACAATATGTGTCGAGATTGGTCCTCAGGCTATTCAAAACAGAGAATGCCAGGTCGAGTCTGCGAGTTTGCCTGATCTTGAAGTGAATCAACGACATCAACACATCCGTGAGCTGCCAGTGGGCAAGAGCATTATGCATATGCCGGATGTTGGCGAGCCGGTTCACGTGATCAAGAATATCACTACCCGGGACGTCCTTCCATAACCAACGAACCATGGCATCAACCAAGATCTTCTGAGACCTTGATCTCTTTCTCGATTCAGACAAGTTGATTGACGTTGACTCTAATTTTGAGTATGAGAAACCTGAAAAAAACTCTATTTTCAAGAACGCGGTCATACGCCTCGTGAAGATGTTCGTTCCATCCCAACAGGCAAGACATGCTGCAACGTCGACCCGAGGAAATGAATTCGATGGCGAAGGACCTATAATATGAAGAAGAGCCTGGTCGACTCGGAGAGGATCAACGGAGTTCTCGGTTAAGGAAGTGTTCAGCTGCCATGATAGCATTTCGAATATAGCCGAGAAAGTAAGAGTGAGCATAGTCGTGTCTAGATCTGGGGACCAGAAATGATCATATTCCCGGAAATTACAAGCTCCAAGACACGGTATCATCCCCTCCAAGAGTGGATGGCCGTCGTTCTGTTCAGGGCTTGCGATAGTGTCAATACCTGACCAGATTGGGCGCCTTTGGGTCTTCATTACGTCTATCAAATCTCGCAACACTGTCATCCACGGTGTATTCTTGATGCAAAGTCCGCAGCGTACACCCCAGGATATAAACATCAAGACATGTTTGACGGTGAGGGTTCTGCTAGCCCAAATCCGTGAAGCAAGAGATGGAATCCAGTCGATTGCGATGTCAGAGAACATGCTACGACCAGTCCACCGGCTGAAACACTTTATCAAGGTCAGAGGTGCAACATAAGGCTCTCGGTCTAACAGGTTCGCGAGGTAGTCTCCGAATATGTCACCATTCTTGAACACAGCACTCCAGTCAGAACTACGCCCGTGCAGGGCATAATCGCTTAAGACCGAGAAAGCCATCTCGGTGACCCTCTGCCCGATGATTTTCATGTGACCTTCCGTTTTCTCGATGTATTTCGAGTTGAGCATGTTGACTATGCGCGAGATGTCGGGCTGATCATTCAGTAGGTCATCAATCCGTCGCCTTCGGTGAGACAGGACTGCGAAGGACTGAATGAAAGTTGAGCGCCAAAGATACTCGACACCCTTGAATCTGATGTGTTCACGTTGCGCTGCGTCACGCAACGCGTCAAGCAGCTCGAGCCTTTGGGAGGTACCGCAAAAAAGAACGTATGCTGTGGTGAATATAACAATGATCTCTTAGCAATATATGCACTCTCATGAAGGGATTACGCACAATATGGTTCACGCCAGCGATTCAGTCTTAGGATGGACTCGGAAGCGGTGAGGTTACATCGGTAGCTAGCTTCTGGTGATAGCAGATGAACCAGTGATTTTGTCTCTAGATCTGAAAGCACTGTCCTGGATGCAGAGGGTACCTTTGTAATGAAATCATCTCTTGTCGTTCTATTCTCGCAAATAGAAGGAAACGCGGCCGCGGCTTCGTCAAGAAGATCATTGTCGTGGGTTGCCTGAAGAGTTGCATGATACACACGATCAGCATGGGGAAGGTATCTGTCATTAGCCATATATTGCTCCAGTGTGGGTTCCTCCTCCTTCTCCCCCTCCCCCTCCTTATTCCTATCTTCTTCCTCTTTCAGGTCTTTCTCGTGCTCTGTTTTTGGGGACTGGCTTTCTACATCAGATTTCCAGGGGTGGAAAGCTGCACGAATCCGTGGTGAGATCCGCTGAGCGAAAGACTGAGCTCGGTATCGAAGTTTGCGACCCAAGACTGAGAGACGTTTGACGAAGGAATGCATCTGTTTTTTGATACATCGAAACAGACGCGGAAGTTGTCGCTTGAGACACTGACCTAAGGCATAAATATACCGAGAGAAAGTCGTGCGAAAAGGAGAGGTCTCCGGATGAACATATGCATGAATCATGGCACAGAATAAAGCTAGGCCGACGAAAAAGATAGCCGTAGCCGAGAGGGATGCAGCCACTATGATGGGAACGAATGCATGTGGAGACCCTATCGCAGCAGAGAAGATGTTATCGAGAAGTCCAATCAGGAAGAGGATGACCGGAATGGTGAGAATGACGGGGAGAGTCTCTAGCGCAGGTCCAAGGATGTTCTCAGCTGCCTCCCAACGCTGATGAATGTCGATGAGCATCACGTGGGGCTTGCCAGTAGACTTCGTGAGTACAGCGAGGAATGCACGGCCCGCGACTGCCAGAGCTGCTGCAGATATCTACGATGACAACAATGCGGTCAAAAGAAAGTAATGGACATTAGGTGGAGACTCACGCTGATGATAAGTGCAAGAGACCAATAAGCGTTGACTCTAATGTCTGAGGCGTCGGGTACAAATGGAACTGGAAGGTTGATACTGAGGTGCGCAGAAGGGCCATTGTTGAGCTGTATGATGATCTCCGTAAGATTGGCGAGGAGTTCGTTGGTCCTCGCAGCTTGGTCAGGGCCGAGGTTGTCGACTGAATCGACGAAAAAGGATGTCACAATAGCAGTGAATAGACCCACCTTTCAAAAATGGATCAGAAAATTTGATCCTATGAAAAGTTCAAGGGTACTCACGAAAACTAGTAGAACGTCAAGGCTGCCTCGCCAACGGTCTACTATCGCGTCGATGCGTTCCCGAGTAGACTTCAGCAATGGGTTCCATGCACTACTGCTGTGTGCTGAAACGGATTGCAAAGCTTGACGGGAAACATCTAGTTATGTTTTGTTAGATATACATTTGAGTGTGGGTGAGGGTACTTACCGGCTGCTGCCTGTCGAGTGTTTATTTCACGAAGTAAAGACTGCACGTCAGACATCAAACCAATTTGCTGCTGTAGCAGGCCTTCAATCGATGACGGGCCTCTGGAAGTCACTCAGTAGTGGATTTGCGTGAGAGTCGTGGACTCACTTTTCGTCGGTAGATTTACCCTTGCGATGCCCAGTTCCTTCTGGTTCAGCGATATCGATGGGCACCACAGGTATGTCCGCCTTACCAGCAGTGGCCTCGACGCCATCCTCCTCGATTCCGATTAGATGAGATCTACGAGGCCTAGAGTGCGCTCCATCGGATGGAATTTCAGAAGTTGGTATAAAGCCACCCGCGCTTGCTGTGGCTGCGATCTCCTCGATCTCTTCATGGATAGATTTTCGAGGACTACGATGTGACTCATCAAGGCGAGCTGGTCTTTCATCACTGTGGGCGCTGTCGTCTTTCAGCATCGGAGTAGGCGAGTAGACAGATTCTGCAAGTGGAGCGCTAGATCTATTATGAGGTACCCAGTAGTCAGTAATACGCAATGGGCACAGACAGTTGAGCATACGTACGAGTTCTCGTCTGCCTGAGGGCTTAGGTTGGTTTCGAGTACGGGGTAATGTTGTGCAGCCATGACTGAACAGCTTTGAGGTGGAGTCTGAGAGTTGGAAGCGTTCCTCGTGGCTACTGTGAGAGTGCATGCTCGTGGAGTCTGCGAGGCAATGCCGGATCGATGACAGGAAGAATGTGGTTATTTATGGAGACTAGAATCGAGTGAGTATTTAGTCGCGGAATGGTTACACTTGCATAGGTGGGAGTTTTGTCCACGTCTAATCACAATGACAATCCATATCAACTATTCTATCGACGGACTGGATACAACTGAACTTTCTTACCACAATTGTGGTGGTGGTGGTGACTTCGCTTCGGGCTCTGAGTTCTATATGAATGTGATGAGCGTTATGCTGGGGGAAGTTTATATCGAGAGGAGGGAAACGCAACATCGAACGTCAATATCGCTGTAAGAATCAAAATGCAAAAGTACTCACAACTTGTCATTGTTAACCACGCGTCTTCCCCTTCCCCGTCGCTCCTAATCACTTCGTTTTTGCTCTCCGTGGGTACGCTTTGGGATGAGAAGATATACCCAAATCCTGGCACGGTTTATCTAGGACGATGCATGAAGGCAGTCGACGCAGAGACGCGCGTGAAATCTGACCCGCGAAGTTGTGTATTTGGTTTCGGTCGAAGGTAATTAACTTGAGAAGCTAAAGCCCAAGCTCACCTAGGGTTCTAACACTAGGAGGCTGGAGAAGTGCGAAGAGCCACATCACATTACGAGCAAAGCTACGGAAAGGACGCTTCATGTTCGTCTCGATGTCCGGAGTACGAGGACATGATGCATGGTGCACAAGTAGTGCCAGAGTTCGCAAACGGTAAGTGTCATCGGATTGATAGTACTCGACTGTAAAATGCGTTGAAGAAGGAGAATACGAACTCGTTATGCTATCAAGCATCTCGCGGATTTCAGACGAGACAACGAGTCGAGGATGTGCACGTTTACTTGAGGAAAAAAACGATGTGAGTCGTAGAGTTGTTGCAGTGGTATATTCCCGGCCGCGGCGAGTCACTCGGACTGCGCAGACGATTGCGATCGATTGGGCGATGAGGAATGGAGCGAAAGCCTGCCAGTGAGAGTGCGGGTAGTCGAGAGCTTTAGATACGATCGAACGTCATGATGACCATGATGAGCCTTTGAGAAGTAACCCGTTGAACCTTCATGGTGGAGCAGATGATGACAGTTTGATAACGTGTGTATGCATTTTGATTATGGAACAGGTAAATTCCCTTGGAGAAAACGATAGTCCCTGGGGGTGCGTAGTGGTTACAGAGTTATGATGTGCGAGTCTAAAGAGCGTCGAGGAAATCAAATCTGATCGTGAGACATCGCTATATCTCTTCGAAGGCAACGCAGTGACAGAGTATGAGCGTCAATAGTGTTACGTTGTGCTGAAAATGCTCCTATTGAGAGGCCTAAGAGGAAAACGCAATATCGAACGTCAATATCGCTGTAAGATTCAAAATGCAAAAGTACTCACAACTCGTCATTGTTAGCCACGCGTCTTCCCCTTCCCCGTCGCTCCTAATCACTTCGTTTTTGCTCTCCGTGGGTACGCTTTGGGATGAGAAGATATACCCAAAACCTGGCACGGTTTATCTAGGACGATTCATCGAGGCCATTGATGGAGAGACACGCGTGAGTGATCTGCGACGCTCTGATGTATTCGGATTCGTGAAGGTAAGTAACCCGAAAGACTATACGAGCCTAAACTCACCTGACAATCATACACAGAAGTGCGAGGATCTAGATTACGCGCAAAGCCACGGAAAACAAAGATACATGTCATCTGCGAAGATGATTTCTTGAGGTGGGTCTCTTCCCGGTCAGTATCCTGAGTATGAGCCACGATGCATGATGCATGGTGTACAAGTTTCGCCAAAGTTTCGCCATAGTTCGCGCGAAGAGAAAAGGTCGTTGATATCAAGTCGTGTTGACAGATTGCAATTGCGACGCGTGGAGAATTGAGGCAGGAGAAAACGAGCAAGTCGTGTTGCCAAGCATGACGCAGTTTTGGGAAGCAAGCGATGACTCGACGATGGAAGATGTAAGATGTGAGATGTAGAACTGTTGCAGTGGTATAACTGGCGAGGACTGGACTGGGCGATGAGGAGCTTCGAGCGAGGAAAGAGGAAAGAGCGAACGCTTGCCAGTGAGAGTGCGGGTAGTCAGTTCGACAAAGCAGAGGTAAGTATGATGTCGTGCGAGTCTGAGTCTACGGAGCGTTGAGGTGTCTGATTTGTAAGACTCTAACTTGAAGCGTCAAGATGTAAAAGTACTCACATGACATTAGTGTTGAACACGCGGCTTTCCCTTCCCCATCGCTCCTAATCACTTCGTTTCTGCTCTCCTCTCGCTCTCCAGGGCTTCGAGAGGAAAATATTTATCCATATCCTGGCACATTTCATCCAGAACGATTCATCGAGGCCATTGACGAAGAGACACGCGTGGAATATGATCTGAGACGCTCTGATGTATTCGGTTTCGTGAGCGTAAGTAACTTAAAAGACTGTATGAGCCCAAGCTCACCTGAGAATCTTACATTAGGAGAAGTGCGAGTAGCCACATTACGAGCGAAGCCACGGACAAAGAGACACATAGTGTCATCTCGATATCTGGAATATGAGGATACGATGCGCGAGTGTTGTCATAGTTCGCGTAGAGCCAGGGTTATGGGTATCAAGTCGGGTCCACAATAATCGAGTCCAACGAAAGCAAGATGCGTAGCCATGGCATCGAAGCAGTCTGAGGAGAAAACGATCTTGTTATCATGATGCTGTCGAGCATCTCGCGGGTTTCAGATGAGACGACGAGTCGAAAATGTGCACTGTGCACGTTTACAAGATGATGGCTGGTTCAGAGAGAGAGAGGGCGTGGGCATTTTGATTCTAGAGACCAACACTAAGGAAGGGTGACCACGAGTATAGTTCCTGCTTAGTACTAGTGGTGCCAGAGGAATCGCGTGAAAACGTGTTCTGCAGAGGTATGATGTTATCCGAGTCGAAGGAGCATCGAGGAGTCTGAGCTCTGTCTCTCCGAAGGCAACGCGGTATGGCGAAAGAAAATCTCGAGAGGAAGCGTTAACAGAGTCTGGATGTGATGAGTAGCGAGCGTTACGCTGGAATGAATCATATTATCAGGGGGGATAACGCGATATCGCATGGATCAATATCGCTGTAAGATTCAAAATGTAAAAGTACTCACAACTCGTCATTAATGGACACGCGTCTCCCTCTTCGCTTCTACTCACTTCGGTTTACGCTTTGGGATGAGAAGATATACCCAAACCCTGAGATGCTTTATGCAAGTTTTATGCAGAAGGCGGTCGACAGAGAAACACGCGTGAGTCTGATCTGCGACGCTCTGATGTATTCGGTTTCGGTCGAAGGTAACTGACATGAGAGCCTTGTGAGAGCCAGAACAATTGCAAGGAGCCACGTTATGAAAGCTACGGAAAGGTCGATACATTTTATCTCGGTGTCCGGAGTACGAGGACATGGTGCGTGCTGCGCAAGTGTTGCCATAGTCAGAGTGATCGATATCTAGTCGCGGGGTTGACAGTACTCGACTGCAACGAGAGCATAATGGGCAGCAAAAAACGATCTTGTCATCTCGCAGTTTTCAGACCAAACGACGAGTCGAAGATGTACACGTTTACTCGAGGCAGACACGATGTGAGACGTAGAGTTGCTGCAGTTGTATGACCGGCGAGTTACTGCGATGACAAGGCGATGAGGAACTTCGAACGAAAAGACTGCCGGGTAGCCGGTCCGACATCCAATAGCCTTGGAAACAAACACAGCCAAGCAACTCCCCTCTAACGTCATCATGATCGTCATGATGATGTGTCTGTCTCGTCTAACCACCTCAAATATCATCACATCCCATATACCATATACCATCACACTCACACTCACACCCATACCACACCATGTCCATTACTATGTCCACCACCACACAACCAATATCAATCCCAATCCCCAGTCTAACGGCATGGACACAAACACACCTCGCTCGGCTCTACGCATCGGAAGCACACAACCACAACTACAACCACAACCACAAGGACTCTTTGGCAGAATCCGAACCTTCATTCCATTCGACGTTCATCTCGACGTTCTCGAAGCATGCAGAGGTATACACGAATCACGTACCTGTGACACTCGATGCGTTGGAGGAGAGGATAGCGGGGAAGAGGGGTGCGACGGTTGAGTGGAGGGATTTTGTTGAGGTTCCTGCCAGTGGGGATGATGGGGAGAGGGTTCATGAGGTGCGTGTCTTGTAAGGTGTATCGTGACACTGACATTGGTACTGGAATTGAGTGGATGGACTTTGTGAAGGCAGGCATCGTAGCAGGCTTCGCTATCGTCACACGATCTCTTAAGTTTAGGATTAGGGCTGCGCCGGCACAGACGCATACGTATATTGTGTTTAATGCGAAGTGAGTTCTAACCTAGTACATATTGTCCGTCTCCCATCTTTTATTATCATCCCATCCCATCCCATCCCATCCCAACTCACCCTTACTACGTACAGAATCGAACAAGACCCAACAGCCGAACCAGACGAACACGGCGATCGGAGACGTATCGTGCATTTGTTTGAGACAACTTTGGATAAGGCTGCGACGATTCATCTGCAGAAGCCTAGAGTCGCACATGAAGAAGATTAGGGTTGTGAGTGAGCATGGGGAGGAGTAGGGGTAGGATGGGATATTGGCAGATGTAAAATATGGAATGTACATTATTCACCGGATACTGACTTTGAATATCATGTCTAGATTTTATATCAGACTTTGGAAGAGATACCAAGGTATACCACGTCAACAAGCTTGAGGGTCCCTCCAAGCATACCTCCAACAAACTCATTCCACGTCAACCCCACACGCCCCCCACGCAGCCCACATCTCACAACATCAACGTCAACCCCACGCATCCCACAACCTGAACTGGGGACTGCGGGGAAGGTGAGAGGGAAGAATGACGACATGCCGCGGCCGATTCTCAGTATTCAATCACGACCAGTGCCGATTTAGAGCTCGCCGACGCGACGCGTTCGACTTTTGCTACGTGACGCCGACGCGACGCGTCGCGTTTCCGCTAACTTTGAAACTGGCCTCTCGAGTCGATGGATGGCCGGGATGATACGTACCCTCCATTTCACCGTTTTAAAGAGGGGGATGGAGGTACCTTCGAGTGTATCGATATCCCCCTCTCACAGATAGATCGAACTTCCTCCGCTCCAACTTCGACTTCGACTCAACACACCGTTCAACTCCAAACACCGCGTTGACACCCTGATAAATCGCAATGGCTCCAGGCCTCTTCTGGTTCTTCCTCGGCGCAGGCGCGGCTACGTATTATATCGATAAGAAACAGACGCAAAAATCTATCAACTGTCCTTACCCTTATCCTAATTCCGATCCACATTCCAATCCCAATCCCAATTCTAATTCTGCTGGCTATACTCATTGCACTCACCATGCGCACGCGAACGGTGTATCAGGACTAGTACAGGCACCTCCCGTACAAGCACCTCCAATGCCCGTACAGCAATCCCAGCAGATGCCGGATACCGTCATCCCAGAAGGAGGGAGCACAACAGACCCTCACCAAGGATATTCGTTCAGGAGATGGTCATGGGGTGGGATGGGGGCTCAGGGGGAGCCCATTACGCAGGGGCAGACGCAAGCGCAGGGGCAGAGTCAGACGCAGGCGTATACCCAGACGCATGATCAGCAGCAAGCGCAGGGCCAGCCATTTGCGTTCCCGTGGCATTCATCTGGATGGGACGATGAAAACGCTCGGGCGAGGATGAGGCAGAGGATGGGGGAGAGGATGGGGGAGTTTGGGAGGCGTGCTGATGATGTTGTGAGTTCCCCCTTTCTCTTCCCCCCTCCATTCTTCCATTCTCCTCGCTCCTCTCCTCGACTCTTTTCTCTCCCCTCCCTTCTCGACTGGAAGGCCTTGCTTGCTGATTCTGAATTGTGATGGACTTGGATACAGATGACGGACCTATCAGACGCGACGCTCGACGCGCTCACGACGACTGTTGAGCTTCTTAGAGATGTACGTCCTTCCCACTTACCTGTGCCTCCATCCGTTGTGTTACCTCGTGAAACTAACGCGAACGCGCTGATATACAGAAACTCGTCGAACATCGGTTGCAGCGCGAACAGTCGAAGGGACTGGGTCAGGGTCAGGGACAGGGGGAGAAGACAATTCCGACTCGTTATGTTTGAAGACCAAGAGCGACTTCTGGTTGTGGTTGGTTGGGGGGGGAATGAGAATTGAAATTGACGTGGTAGTGTTCATTTTGTATTTATTGATTCTTTCTAGATCTCTCCACTCATTGCTAGTAGAAAAATTGGCGTATGATTCTCTGGAAGAAGAAAAAGGATGTTCGAGGTTATTTGAGTAAAATCGATTATGGGGAAGTTGGGTTTCGGACGGTCTCGATATCGTTTATCTGATGATCTTGACTCGGGTGATTAGCTTCTACGAGCAAGAGCTGCAGGGTGAAACGACTCACCTCCCCTCTGTTCTCAGTCATCTTCGACTCGACCAAAACGGTTGGGTCCGAGTCGAGGTTGGGGTCATCTCCGACACTGGTAGCATCTAGACTAGGACCCATTGGCACGGTGACGCTTGGCGATCTGGCGGTCTGAGTACTCCCAGTGGAGATAGTATCGGTAGTGGTAGTGGTATCAGTATGTTCGACCGCGGTAGTATCCTCCGCTTTAGGAGTAAAACACTGCCCAAAACTATAACATCAGGAACAAAGCGACGTTAGTCTCTAGTTTACAACACAACACAGAGAATCGGTACTTACCCCTTCTCGACATTCGTGTCATTCACATCCGGACTAATCAGAGTTCGACCGCCTTGGTTCTGGTTCGGGATGTTCGAGTTTTCCACGAGATCGAGAGCAGGACTATTACTGTCCACGAAATCGAGAGGAGGAATATGATCTCTCACGAGATCAAGAGGACTCTTAAGATCATAATACCCGCAAGACGAGAGAAGACGAGTCCGCGTGGGCTGTACGGCTTTTTCGGGGTCGAACCAGTCTCCGAAGCTGTGTGGACAAAGACGAAGGTTAAGGTGTCGGTCAATTAGCAGCTTGAGCGAAGTAGAGTAAAGAACAAGAACAAGAAGAGATAGAAAGGAGACGTGATATGAAATGGTGTGCACTAATACTCACTCCCTCAAAAAATGTACATCCTTCCATCGCAGGATATCTTTGTCAACTTTATCGAGCGGGGTATTAGTCGTGCTGGAAGGTGGTGGTGGTGTTGGTGGTGCTGGTTGTGCGGCGGATTCGAGTTGAAGGTCGGGGTGGGCGATGGGTGTGAGTCTGTACGGCGAACGATTTAATTGTGGGATGGGATGGGATGGGATGGGATGGGATGGGATGGGGTTGTTGAGCAGATGAGAGGGGATGTGATGGGATGGGATGGGATGTGATGGGATGGGATGGGATGGGATGGGATGGGATGGGATGGGATGGGATGGGATGGGATGGGATGGGGAGGGATGGGATGGGATGGGATGGGGAGGGATGGGATGGGATGGGATGGGATGGGATGGGATGGGATGGGATGGGGTGGGGTGGATTGGATTGGATGAGATAGGAAGGGGAGAGTGGACTTACTTCTGTGAGAGTGTAAGATCTTCAGCAGCGCTAGTGTCTGTCTGAGTCTGAGCATCGACGCGCTCGACGATATGGCTGTTGTTCTGTTCCGCTATATCCATATCTATAGGAGTGTCGAGGAATTGTCAGTAAGTTGGCAGTGTCGTCTGTAGAATCTAAGTATGGCATGAGAGCGCACCTACCTGTCAGGAAAGAGATGCTTCAAGCTTGGGGTGCAGGAGTATCAGTGCGGGGTTGGGCTTTAGATTTTGGAGGATGAAGGAGATGCAAGAGCGTATGGGAGACGACGGAATTCGTTCATGATATATGAATATGAACAAAGCAAGCTTGAGGACAAAGGATTAATCAATCGAAATTGAAATTGAGGAGTAAGTGAGGGAATTTGGCTCCGGTAGACTGAGGTACGCACCCATTGACACAAAGCAAGCTCAAGGACAAAGCATCATATCGATATCGATCAATCAATCGAATTGAAATCGATGAGGCTGGAAGATTTATGAGAGAGTTCAGCTGCTAGAAGGAGGACAATGGATGATATACGCACGCATCAAGGTTGCGGTACGGCGCTAGTTGTCGAGATGACTCGGGGAGGCAGTCTCAGAATTATTTTATCGAGGTTCGAAGAGCACGACAAGCTGCCAGTGAGCTCGCAAGAATTCAGACTCGTGCTGGGAAGGACACCAACTTGAAGAACATCCAAGGGAACGGAAAGAGGTGATTTGTTGGGCCAACGCTGGCAAGGAGACTCGGAGGGAAGGTGGCAGGCGGAAGGCTGAGGTTGTATGGTCGTCACGAATGGATGGGCCCCGCATTAATATTCCGATAATCCATCCAGCAGTAGTAGTAGGATATATCGTAGCGACTATCCTTTGTGTGAATCCAGCATGCGCAAAAGACGAGATGACGTTGAGGAGATGGTGGTTAGGGTTAGGGTTACCACCGGATACACCCGCACCACCACCAGCTTGAAATTGCTCGTCGTCCTCCTCGTCCTCGTCTTCAAACCCTATATCCACTCGTTTCTCAAGTGGCTTTTCTTAGGGTTACTGTAATACTGTTCACCGATGGATGGATTGTATACTTGACCCAGGCATACTTCAAGTCGTACGCTTCCTCAGCCTCACGCCTCACGCCTGCTGCTAGTAACTAGTAAGAGCTAAGACCACGAGCGTCTTCAAATATCGATACTTCAGGTGCGTATATCCTTTTCAAGGGAGTTCGCTTTCGACACAAGATATGTACTGTATTAGATGTTGATCGTCTTTACTTGGGCTTCGTCGATTGATACTTTGCGCTTATGCATATACTTGGGGTACGAGGCTCGGAGTCAGCTTTCACTGTCCAATACCCCACCATGTACACCGACCCATCCACTTTATACTCTGGACAGGCAGCCTTCCACCCGAGTCGTTTGCGTTCTCGAAGGCCGTGGCATCTATCGGGACCTGGTTGGGAAGATGAAAGGTCTCGTATGAGGGGGCATGCTGATGATGTCGTGAGTTCCAACTTGCCACTCTTCATGTAGATTTGGTATTGAACGGGTCTACTTGTCTGACGGACATATTCAATGCGATGCTCGACGCGTCTACCCCTTCTTTCCTTCAAATTCCCGTACATCACATCCCACATTCCACAACTTCGAATAATACTCTAGCTCCTACAGATACTTACGCGGCGATGATCCTCCTGCGACTAATTCTCAGTCTCATTCTCGGTCTCAGTCTCAGATCTCAGTCTGTTACCACATTGTCACCCTCGTTCTCGATCTCTCTCTCTCCCCCTTCTATAGTATTAGTAGTGCTCTCTCCTCCCCTCCTCCCCTCCTCCGCTCATATCTCACAGCTTCAAGCTGTACAAGAACAAGATCGCTGTTGGAAGTGGAGGTAAAGAAAAAGAGCCATAGACGATGTCAAACTTGGTGGGTGGGAATCGCCAGGTGCGACTTGTCCTTTTCCACTCTTCATGTATATTTGATATGATAAACGGGTCTACCTGTCTGACGGACCTATCCAATGCGATGCTCGAGCTCGACGCGTCTACCACTACCGTTTGAGTTCTTACAAACCTGAACACTTTTTGCTACGGAGCTAGTGCTCCGTATGTACTGAACGATGAGGGAAGGTGTTGGCAAGGTATTCGCAAGAATTGGAAAGCGACTTTCGGCAGTAAAACTACAATACAATTACTAGCATCAAGAATACAATCAAGTACGTCCGTCCCCTCGTTCGCCAGTACTAAATAACATCCTCGACCCCCTTCATCCGTTCTTTGCGTACCTTTGCACTCCTATAGACGACACAACACGAGATGAGATGAGAATACCACCCACCCAGTACGGAATGGAATAGAATAGAACACGACCGTGACAGCACTGGCACTCACACTTTATTAAACCGACTCTCGTCCCCATTGAACAAAAAAGCGTCGTAGAATATCGTGCCGACTTGTGCGCCGACGATAGGCGCGATGATGGGACACCATAGCCAGTATTGGCTGGGGACAGTATTTATCAGCAAGGGTCAAGGGGAGATATCGATTGATGAATGGAATTACTTACTTTCTGAAAGTATAAACAGCTCTACCGTACCCAACCATAGAAGTCAATATTCGGGGACCGAGGTCTCGTGCGGGGTTGATGGCATAGCCTGTGTTGTTCAAGTTGATGTTGATTCGCGACCGGGAAGTAAGTAAGTAAGTAAGTAAGTAAGTAAACGATCAAGATCTATGAGATGAGGACGGACGAGGACGAAAAAAGAAACTAACCAGTTTGCATGCCCAAAGAAGCGCCGATGCCTAAGATTAGGATGAACAATATGAGGGGTTGTAAGCCGTTCGGGGGAGGGAGGTTTTGCTTGTCGGACATGGCGAGGACGACGATGAGGAGGATTGCAGAGCCTAGGAATTCGGAGAAGAAGCAGGAGACGGGGGTCATGTAATCTAGCTGTGGGTCGGTCGAGAATGGGGCAAAATAGGAAAGAATCGATACAGGGAGGTGAGTGAGTGAATCGACACGACACCAAAGAAAGTACGAATGACGATGAATGACCGCTGTGTTCACATAATACGGATACGCACAGCATAAGTCGAAAACAACCCAGCCGTCTTCAACGTCCGCACGCCCTCCCCACCTTCGTATATATCAATAGCGTGGAAGTAATTCGCGTAGACGCATGCGGCGCCGACGAGTCCGCCGAGGATTTGTGCGAGGATGTAGGATGGGACTTTTCGCCAGGGGAAGTTGCGCCATGTTGCGAGGGATAGTGTTACCTGTTATTGGGTGGGTGAGGGAGTTAGTTTTGGTTTGGGAGGAGAGGGAGTGGGAGGGGGAGTGGGAGAGGGAGAGGGAGGGAGGGAGGGAGGGAGGTGAGATATGTACAGCTGGGTTGATGTGTCCGCCTGAGATACCGCCTGAGACCCATACGCCGATTGCTGTGCCTAGAGGGAAGGAAAGGGAAGGAAAGGGGTCAGTGGTCAGTGTGAGATTGATTATGTTATGATTATGAATGAATGAAAGTGGGCATACCAACGGCCCAGCTGAAGTTCAACGATAGATAGTCCTAGGCGCGATGTAATGTGAATGTGAATGTGAGAGTCTAAAACACTACTTGTAACAGAGGTACGCGTACTCCTTTCGGACTAGGTGCGACACTGGGATTACTCGACAAGACCACCTGGCAATCGACACCTGTTCCGAATATGATGAGGAGCATGACGCCGGTGAATTCTGCGGCTGGTTCGCGTAGCATCAGGCTATCATCACAAACAAAACAAAGTGGAGTTGTTTTGTGTCAACAACTCGTGAGTGGCGATTGAGTACTTGGAATGCGAGGGGATACACGCACCGATATTTCCACCACCAGTTTCGATGCCGATGTGGGCTACTACTGGGGGCGAGTGAATCCGTAGTCACGGTGGGCATTGTGACAGCTTTGGGTACGTAGTATTCACGTTGAATGTCCTTTCGTTTCTCTTCGATCTCGATGGAGTGACTCGGGGTGTCGAAGTTTGAAGGACCTGAGGGTGATGGTGAAGGTGAAGGAGGAGAGGGAGACATTGTTTGGTTTGTAAGAGGTGGAAGAGAGATAGGTAGGTAGGTATTAGAGGATGAGATAGACCGAGATATCCCTGGGAGACCTAGATGCAGATGCAGATATGGGGGTAATCGCCCACGCAGCAGAGTCCAAGGAAGACGGAACGGGGCCCCGAGATACCAGATAGTCACTCGTAAGGACGGCGTATGCCGTATACCGCTCCATACTTTGAGTATGAGAAGAGCTTACTGATACTGATGGTTCCGTATGTGGAGGAGGAAAGGGGAGTTCGTTGTTGAGAATGGGCTTGTATGTAGGTCACGAGGATAGGACGCCATGTGATGAATAATCTAGAATAGAGGTCGAATGATCTGACATAGAGGTCAGATGTATGATGTGCTTCGTCCGACGTGGGGATGAGATCATGTTGATCACGATCATGATACATGGCCATGGGGTATTTTGAGTGGGGGAAACCTGAGAGAACCTGATCACTACATAGAGAGATGTTCCTGGGACATTGACCGGCGGAGAGATCGAGGAAGAAGGAGAAGCATCCGAGTCGGACTCGGACGCGCGGCACGATTCAAAGAGCTTCGAGAGATAATAGGTGTAATCCTGCCTCTGCCTGAGACTCGTGGATCAGTGTTCTGAGAATCTACCGTTGTGTGAGATGTACCCGGGAGGAGGGGATACGACAGAGCCTCAACAGTTTCAAGACCAACGATACTCAGACGTAGATGGTCGTGGGGTGGAGCGGGGAACCGCAGGCTGAGGCGTTCCCGTGGCATCAATCGCAAATTACACGAGTCAGTGGTAGTTTGGCAGAGCTCTGGGCGGGACGATGACAGAGAGGCCGACGAGGTGGCATTCAAGAGGAGACAGTCACGACGGTTAGCCGGTTACATCCGCACCACGACCAGCAACCTCTCGTCGTCCTCCTCAAACTCCTCACTCCCCTCGCCCGTATCCTCTACACACATAAGTGGTCGACCGCCTCTGAACGTATGCCATCACCAGAAATGGAGGGTTAGGCGACAACTGGACCCACGAGCTTCCGTCCATACCTAGGTGCCGCCTAATCCATGTCTGCTGCCAATATACCGCCCTGCAGCAAAGATTGGTTGTCTATGCTCGAGGTGAGCTCAGGTCGATGGACAGGAGAGGAACACAAAGATATGTTGTATAGCTGGTAAGTGTTAATCTTGTTTTTCCTCCGTCGCGTCTTCCCTCTTATTTGTATCCAGCTCATTGTCTTAGGTTCTTCACGTTTGCATTATACTACTTGTTATATGTCCGTGCATGCAGTGTATATATGTCTTACACGAACATTGACACAGATCTATCCATCTTGAATAATACTTTTCAGTGACGGCTTCGAAGTAGAACCCGCCAATGTACCTAGTCTGAGTCGGGCGTTACTTGGGCGTCTGTCATGACATACCCTGGCGCTTCAAGTCCTGCGGTGAACTTCGAAAGGCACGTTTTGTCTCACGTCTTCCATTTATTCCTGCCAGAGTACCACGCGCTCAGTCTGTCTTGAACACCTACGTCGAGACAAACCTCGATTGAACGTCGAAATCGAGGTGAGTCCTTCCTTGTGATCCAATTGCTAGACTGACCTGCGATGCAGCTTTATGAGCCATTGCACTCAATGCATAAATTCGAAATCAAAGGTCAGATTGACAGGTCTCGTAGTGCTGTATCGTAGTGCTGTATTGGACTCATCGCTCCCAGATATCTCTATCGATCCGATCCCGAAAATTGGGTTTCTACAACGCAAGAAATTCCGCGTCGAGTTGGGCCTCGATCAGCTTTCCAAGCGTTTCAAGACCAAATCGTCGAAAAGATGTAAATGGACAAATGAATTTCACTTGTGAGTTGGCTCCGTGACTGTCTCAAATCTCAGTAGTCGATCTGACCGATCTGTTCTTGTGCTGCAAGTGATGCAGCGGACGACTCGACTCTCAAACTTCGTCTCTACGTCGGCAGGCAGTACATCGGGGAAATGGAAGAGAAGATCGCGACACTCGTACTCAAAGGTAGTCACCGTGAGTCTTTCTGTTTGATGAGTCTGATATATCACTAACGGCTCCAGGGTCAGGCGTCAGCGCTCCTCTCGTGTTGGCTAATCCAAGTAGCAAGAATCCCTCGTCTATTGTGACCTTTGAGTTCACAAGTCTAGTCACCGACGTTAACGCGCAAGAGCGTGAGCTATCACAGGCAATTCATGCGGCCAACGTGAGCGTAGAGCGAATGAATGCAACTCATTCATCGAATAGCGTAGCCGAGGGGGTGAACGACACAGCTGAACAAATGACCACGATGCTTGATGTTTTGGGGCCGTTGATCGATAAAGTCGAGCTATTAACAGAGGTATGGCATTCGAGTCGACTCTTTACTAGCTCGATTGACCTTTTCATTCAGATTCATCCTTACGCCAAAGCAGCGTCCACTGCGCTATTGGCCATTCCCAAGGTCTGTTTTATCCTTGCACTGAGGTAGCGACATAGGTCCTAATTCTTCACCAGGCTCTTCTCGCTCAGAAGGAACGCGACGATACTGTCATCGGCCTGATAAAAACTATGAACAGGATGTACGACTTTGTTCACCGTGCAAAGCCGCTCGAAAAGACCAAGGCGCACAAGGACCTTCTTGCGAAGATGATCGATCAAACCACAGAATGCGCATACTTCATTCGTGCATATGCTGAAGACGAGAGATTTAGTACGTCGAATTATGTGAGTGAACTGATTATTGAGAATTTCAGGTGACATCCGTCTTTTGCAGTAACGAGAACCCTCAAAAACCTCGCATCCGACGTCGATAAACAGATCACCGACTTGACGGAGAAGTTGGCTGAAGCCAGTTTGGACTTTGCCCACGACGTCGTTCGCGAGACTGGGATCAGTGTCGAGCATATAAAAGTGGTGACCATGGACATCGAGACGAGTGTCGCTCGTATCAGTGAGTCCCCTCAGTTTTTCTCATGAACTTCTTGACATGACACATTCCTCAGTCATCGAGAACAAGCTTCGTGACATGCCGTATGCCGACGGGGCACGATACAACTCAAGCAAACTTTGTCTTCCGGATACTCGCGTCACCGTCATTGACCAGATCGTCGGTTGGGTCAATGGTACTGATGATAGAAGGGTATTCTGGCTCACTGGCGTTGCTGGCTCGGGAAAGTCGTCAATTGCCAATTCCGTGGCCCATTTCTTCGAGACTCGGGGTCGTCTCGGGTCCTCCTTCGTGTTCGTCGCCGATGCTCAATCCAGTTCGCGTGTCAAACATCTCTTCCGTACTGTGTCACGAGATATTGCAGATCGATATCCGTCATGGAAAGAAGCACTATACGCCAGTATCAAGGACCTTTCCAGTGATCTACTGACGACAAATTCCGCTACAGAACAGTTCAAACACTTTCTACTCGAGCCTTCGAAGAAACTGACAATATCTGGGCCAATTGTCATCATTATCGATGCACTAGACGAGAGTGGCGATAAATATTCACGGAGGGAACTAGTCTCGATATTATCCCAGAATATATCTACCCTTCCTCGCCAATTTCGAATTTTCGTAACATCACGTCCAGAGCCCGATATACACACCGCTTTCTACCAGAAACCGGGCATTGTCTTCGAATATATGGATGGCATCGCGGAAACCCGCCATGATATCACGATATTCATTCGAGAGCAATTGTCGGGTGTCCTTTCTCCAGCCGCACTGAAGAATACAAATTCGTGGCTAGAGCGGCTAGTGGTCAAATCTGATAACCTGTTCCAATGGGCATCGACTGCCTGCCGTTTCATCAACGATGGTGAGGGTCATCCACCGGAGGAACGCCTCGCGGAGGTTCTCTCCACAAGTGCCAGTGACAATCACCTCGATTCTCTATACCTCACTGTTCTCCACGGCGCAATAAAGACCGACAAAATCTTGTTGACTCGCTTCCGACGACTGCTAGGGACAATTCTTCTTGCTAGGCGTCCCCTGGGGCTCAATACCTTATATGAGCTCTGTAGCGACTTGGAGGGTTGCACCTTGGCTGCTGTGAAAGCTATCTTAAAGCCGCTTGGAACTCTACTGAGTGGCGTTGGACAGGATTTCCCACTTCGTCCTCTTCATGCATCCCTGAAGGACTTTCTGATAGATCCACAGCGGAGCGGTGAATTCTTTGTTGATTTATCGGAACAACAGAAAGCTTTCGCCCTTTCCTGCTTGCGAATCATGAATGACAACCTTCAATTCAATATCTGCAGGTTAGAAACCTCGTATCTCCTCAACGAGGAAGTTCTCGACCTCCCTTCGCGTATCGCGAAATATATTCCTCCCCATTTATCCTATGCGTGCCTATTCTTTGTGCATCACATTCGAGATAGTCCTTCCCATGACAATGATATCATGCAGGAGATCCGGGAACTTATGTATAACAGATTCCTCTACTGGCTCGAGGCCTTGAGCTTGATCCAACAGCTCAACTCTATTGAAGGTACATTATACGCAATTTATAGATGGATGCTAGTGAGTATGGCTTTAGCATACTATCTGTCAAGCATCACTAATTTGTGGTCTTCCTTGAGATTGACAAAGACATTTCCCTGTTCATTGATGATGCCACCAAATTTGTTCGGAGATTCAAGGAACCCATTTTGCAAAGTGCGCCCCACATCTACCTATCGGCACTTCCATTTGAACGCAAGGAATCTCTCATATCAAAAACATTCCTGCATTTATTTCCCAACACATTGTGCATTCAAGCCAAATCACGAACGTACGACATCTCGGAACTACTTGCATATTCACCCGATGGAAATTGTGTTGCGCGTGGGTCCATAGATGCGAAAAATCCGAATATTCTCATTCGGAATGTGAAGACAGGCCAAGTCGTTGCTGGTCCATTTCCAGGACACAAAGACACGGTGGAAATCCTGGTATATGCACCCAATGGCTCTTACATCTGCTCCGGCTCGGACGATGGCAATGTTTGACTGTGGGCAATCGCGACACCTGATGTGTCCCCGACAGTATTCCGAGGACATACGAAACCTGTTACATCTATTTCTTTCTCTCCAGACAGTCGACATATTGCTTCGGGATCGCGGGACGGAACAATCCGTCTCTGGGACATCGGTAACCCAGATAATCCCCCACAAACATTTGATTATCATACTCAGACCTATGATAATACTAGGCTTTACGATCCTCTAGCTATATCTGTTGTTTTCTCTCCAGACAAGACACAGATCCGATCTGGGTTATCGTCGTATTCATCTGGAATCTTTATGTGCATCTGGGACTTGAATTCTGGGACCCAGACCACGACACAGATTTCAGAAACTAGTGACCCGTACGGAAGAATCACAGTCTCCCCCAATGGCAGATATTTTGCCGCCACAAAAAACGAGGAGGACAGCGTTCTGATTTGGGATACCGAGAAACAGAATAACCAGTTCAGCCTACCGATACCACATAGGCAATTCTACATATCTTCTCTCGCATTCTCTTCTACTGGCAAGCACTTTGCATTGGGTAGCACTGGCGGCAAAATATCTTTCTGGGATGTCGAGGCCCGCATTTGCATTGGGCAATTTCGTAGACATGGATCCTACGTTGGATGTATGGCGTTTTCTCCGGACGGAACACATATTGTATCGGGATCTAAAGATGAGACAATACATGTATCGGACATCAGCAACATGCGAGTTAATCAGGGTGTGGTCAAGAGATTGTTCTGGATGATTGGCGTCCCGAATTTTAGTTGGGATGGGTTCTGGTGGACAGAAGATGCAAACTACATCGAAAGTTCGATCAGATATACCATCGATTGCACCCGGTTTGTACATGGACCTCGCTGGACAGAGTGTATGATCACTGAATAGCCGTACATGCCTCTTTGCCTACTTATACGAGACATGGTAGCCGGCATCGCATTGTCATGATGACTTGAGCTTTTTCTCAACTTTTTCTACCCAGATCTTGACGAAACATATATTGACCAAGTTTGCCCGACAGATTTTCAAGCCCTAGCCGTGAACATACATCCGAACTGATGCTGAATGGTGGTTGCAGGAATGTTGTAAAACACCACCAGTAGCATGAAACTGCCAACTTAATAAACGGCCTTGTTGATGTTCGATCTGGGGAAAGATTTCGTGTCGGGAGTCGGCGCTACTCTGGGACTCAGAATGTGGATGTGCGTTCGCGCTGAATGGTTTGTCGAGAGATCTATTCCAGCCATGACATGCATGTCATCAGCTACTGGGAATGACGGGAGTTCCGCCAACGTCAGAGTGCGATTGGAAGTGAACTTAGGTAGGTGTACTGCAATGAGCCGGATCGTTATATGTTGAATCTGAATTCGTCTACGAGTGTCACAGTAACAGTTTAAAGTGGCATCCCGCTGTAATTTATCTGAAAATTATGATGAGCTAGTAAGCTAGAAATCGGACTGACGACGGCTAACCTTCCCTCCTGTACCTTTACGCTCTTCACATCCCCATCTATATCCTTCTTCTCGCCACACACATCAATATCGGAGATCTCGCACGGCCGCATCAACACATCGGTTTTGTCCAGGCTAGAGCCCTGAGCGCTGGGAGGAGGGAGAGAGCCTGAGAGTGACTGTCCAGTATGCTCAGACTCGGACGCATCCAGATTGTCATGTTGCAACAATTCCACGACTCTGTACGTATCCACCAGGTTCAGAATTATATGTATAGAATGCGAGGAACGGAAAGGAACAGGTGGGAGGACCGAAGAGCTGATTGCACTTACTTCTTCACAAGATCTTCAAAAGCCTGCAGTTTCTCGGAGCTATCGTACATATCGAAGTCAAACTGCAATTGTTGGCGAGATTCAGCAATTTCGGCCTCGGATACGGTGTCATCGGTGCTGGTGTCATCAGTGCTGGTATGTTCGTCTGTCATGTCTGAGAATGTAGAATGTGGAGGGTGTTAGTTGGCATTTTTTAGTGGCCGTAGAGATGAGAAATGGAACGATACGTACTTGACTTGGGCGTTATTATAAGGTGGACGAGCCGGGATGATGGGCTTGGTCAAAGCGTGGTGGATGTTGGATGAATCGATAACGTTGAGCTGCAGAGCGAACGTTGGACCCTCGTGTCTTCACAAAGCATAGCTGCTCCAAAAGAGTTAATCGATGGCCATCAAGCTCAAATGACAAGGTTAATATATCGAGAGCATACCACTTACGAGAAAATACACATAAGTACGCACCTATCTACAGATGCTCGTGGTTTCAGCTATCAGCACGCTCTCGAGATGGTACGTGTCTAGTTTCTCTCCTGTATGTTCCTCATGTGCATCGACGCCGCTAGAGGCTATCCTCTCACAGCCAAAGAGACTTGGAGAGACTTGGAAGTTGGAAGCAAGTTGGAAGATGCACTGGCATATGCGATTCGGAGTTCGGACCGCGGTGAAGTCGGCAAGATTTCGGCAAGCTTGTTTGGATCCAACGCTTGCGGAGATTCAATTCCATCAAGCTTCTTCACAATTGCTTCACAACCGATTCTACGGAGCGCTCAAGCTTGGACCTTCATACAATCTTCACCGCGTCGTTCAACTTGCTGGAACAAGTGTTAAAAACGACCAACTGGTAGTGCTAGTAAATCCACCGACGATTGACGCCCCTAGGGCTCCTCCTCAACGTGCTACTGTATCGGCTGTCAAACGTTCCGCATTGAAGACCAGAGAGGCATTCGACTGGACCCATGATATCTACGTTTGATCCGGTGAGCATCTCTCAATTTTTTATAATTTAACCATCAAAGTTGATCATCCTTTGGTGTACATTCCAATAGGACATCGACATAGAAAAAGAAGACCGTCTCGTCTTTCCTATGCGCAGAATACTTCCCGAAATACTAGCTGATATATTCCTCTGGCTCGTCGTTGAACAAGGTCCATTCCCGTACCCAAGCGTCAAGCTCGCACCTCTATTAATGTGTCAAGTTTGCTCGTTATGGAGGGATGTAGCCATCGGCACCTCGTTTCTATGGGCTGGCATCGATATCCATCTCCGGATTCACGGTTCTGAGTCCCCTTGCATTTGGCTAGACAGGGCCAAGGTTGCTCCTCTCTCCGTGTCTCTTTCGTATTCCGGAATCTTTATGGACCCGAATAATCCACGTTTCATCTCCATCACTCCGCTACTCAAATATCTCCCCAGATGCCGACAATTGACCTTGAATTTAACTACATACAGCCTGCAGTTTGTTCTTCAGAGGGTTTCTGCTCCTTTTGCATGCTTGGAGACCTTGAAACTGCAATTGGACAACTCTCCTGACAACATACCGAGCATCGTATCCACTAGCTTCATTTCCGCCTCCAGCCTCCGCCACTTCTCCCTCATTTCACCGCTCGGCGAACTTCATGCACGGGACATATCATTGTCTTGGTCTAAACTGACTAGCCTCACCATCTTCGCTATCAGGTATTCCGCTGAACTCATCGCCATACTCAGTCAATGCACCTCTCTCGAAACCTGCGAACTAACTCTCTCACGCGAGGAGCTCATGACTTCGTCTGGCCCCTACGTCCTGCCAAAGCTTCTCAGACTAACTCTCGGCTTCGCACACAACAACCTGATACCATCTCTATCATCCCTCATCCTCCCCTCCCTCGAATATCTCTTCGTCAAATGTTATGACGCATCCAATCCCCCCACGTTTGCCCTCCACTCCCGCTTTAGCACTAACCTCCAATACTTGCACCTCGAAAGCGCTAACGTCACTCCCCAGGATCTCGAATCAATATTCCGCGCTAATCCCCGCATTCGCGTCCTTGAACTCGACTCTTGCGAAGTATTTCTGCAGCCTGGCTTCTACGAGTTACTGACATATAAAGAGATTGATTCTGTGTTACCTGAACTCGAACGGTTAAGTTTGGGCTTTAACAGACAAAGCTGGGAGGCTACGTTGCCCCCCGGAGTCGTTGATATGATCGAATCGAGATGGTGTTCTAATACTGAGGGTGCGGTGGGCCGACAGGACCTTAGGCAGTTGTCGCGGTTGCAGGTCTTTGATATGCATTGGTTAGACTCGGAGGGGCCTGATTTGAAGCCTTCCTTGCCGTACCTTGAGAGATTCAGAGAAGAGGGGCTGAGGCTGAGTTGGTGAGGTACTCGATGACACCCACTCGGATCTTGGCACGATCCATTACTCGAGATGACATTATGATGTTGTACGTTATACCATATCGATGCGCTTGGAACGATTGACTTTGTCCTTCAGTCACTATAGAACAGACTGCATACAAGATCTTGGCATCCTCTTCATGTTCACTTTTGGTAGCGTCCGTGGTTCTCACTCACTCGGACATGTATCATTCCGACAGATCCCAAGAGGGAAGCAAGTCGAGCATATGCCTATATTCTCTGGCCCGTGGGTCCGAGACACGGTAAGGAACAGTAACCGGTCGATGAATGGACATTGAGTGGTTGATTAATGGTGGCGTCACAAGAAAGGATAATAAGCTTGCTGACGAGGACCGTCAAACACCATAGCCGTAGCTCGAATGGCATTGAATGGAAACGGTGCAGGCCATGTCGATTTGGAAGGTATACACGCTATCGTTACCGGTGAGTGGAACCCAACTTTCGTATTCACGGTGTGCTCAGATATGTCACAGGTGGAAGCTCAGGCATCGGCCTCATCATTGCTGAAATGCTTCTCGAGAGTGGTGCCAGCGTCAGCATACTGAACACCAATCCTGACACTGCAGCCACCGCCATCGCATCCCTCAAAGCCAAGAACCCATCCTATGAACTCCATTCAGTTCAATGCGATATATCCGACTACACCTCCGTACTCTCCGCATTCGATGCCTGCTTCTCGAAATACAACAGGCTTGACATCGTCATCGCAAATGCAGGGATTAACAGAGAACAGCAGCATTTGCAAAACTTCCTCGTCCCTCCCCCAACCTCGACCTTCCGACCTCCCCTCCGCACTCTCGAAGTCAACCTCTTAGGCTGTCTTCACACCATCTATGCAGGGTTATCATACATGTGAAAATCCGGCCGAGGCGGATCCATCCTCTGCACATCCAGCAGCGCAGGAATCTACCCATTCCCTTTCGCTCCCATCTACGCTGCCTCTAAACATGCAATCGTGGGATTCGTCAGAAGCGCTGCACTGTCGTTGGAAGCGGAGGGTATCACTATAAATGCTATAACACCTTCTATCATTCGTGAGCACCCTCCACTTTCGACCCTCGAGTCGAAGTTGAATAGCAATCTCTTGCCTATTTCTAGGATCCAACCTCGCCCCCGCAGAAGTCTTCGAAGGCATGATCGAGACCCCACCCTCTGTCCTCGCGGAAGCCGTGAAAGAACTCATCACGAACCGCTCTTTGACAGGGAAGATCGCAGAGCTGGGAGAAGAAGGCGAACATGGGTGTTTATTCGTAGACCCTCCGCCATTCCCTAACGAGATGACGAAGTATAATCTCGAACAATTCTTGAAGTTGGGTAGGTCCTAGAGGTACGGTGGTAGTTTTGCTGATGTTTGAAGCTTGTCTTGCCGTCTTGATATTATTCAGAGAGGAGGGGTTGAAGCTGAGTTGGCGAGATACACTATACTCATACCGTATTTCCTTTAAGATGAAGATGTATGAGAAGTCTGGGTCTTCGTCGGCGAAATGGGAGTTTGATTCGTATTTTAGGAGCCAGAGGACGATGAAGAGAGATCCAATCTTAGGGTGTCTAAACTCCAGACTTCAAAGTCGAGCATATATGTTCGGTATGCCCACGATGATGATATAGGAGGGATAAGACAGGCGCCAGCAGCCTGAGAATCTTTTTCGGAACAGTGAACGGTGAACAGGTAAACGACGGTTGCATTCTACATTCGAAAATGAGTACAGCATGTCTACATCAATTCCGAATTCATCTCCCGAGTACTGGTCCAGCCAACGGTGCAGTTGATATTTAGACGCGTCTTTGTGAGGTCAAAGGGCCCGGAGACGTGGTGATTCTCAGAGCTTCCGTACTATTCTTGTCTTGTATCTGTACCATTTGATAGATGTATCCGTATGGGTACAGAACGACCTCCGAGTCATGGTTCCAGTTGAGCCTGCTTGTACTATCCTCCGCGTCTGGTGTTCGGAGTCAGTCAACGTTCCCTGTGGCCCAGGTGCAGACTAGGAGGGAAGTAGATTGAAATTGGACGTAGAAACAAGCGGATAAGACGAGGAAATATCGAATATCCAGCGCCAGAGAGAATCATGAAGGAGCTCTAGCTCGAAGCTGCATTCAGTCGCGTCGCCGTCGGACGTCGTCGTTGAGTGCCAGACATCGTTGCACCGCCACCTTCAACTCCAAGCTTCTACGACTGCAGATCGTTACTTCCCTTCCTGAAAGCAGCTAAAGGGGTCTCGCGAGTTCCATGAAAATATACTCCCCGCTCCCCAAATTACACGCGTGGTTTCCTTCCTTACGACGAGTTGTGGACGCGTATGGTTCGCGTATAGTATCGGCTCAGTGAGCTCCTGGCAAATCTCGACCCCAATCCAACCATAGTGGGAGGACCTCAACTCTAATATAGAAGGGGACAACTGGGCTATAGCCGCCTCTCGATGAAGCGTGCGACGAGGTCATTCAACCCAACTCTTCCGGATCCCTCATCATCGCGTCTGCCATCACCGTCGGCCACCAGGCATCTTGGATCACATCTCGCCCTAAAGATGTTGATCCCTTCGCCTTGTAAAGACTTTCTCGTGGGATGACTAGGGGAGACTAGTGATTCTGCAGCCTGAACTTCACAGCGGTCTCGGCGTCCACATGGGAATTGTATCCCTCGTGCCGGTGGGGATTCGAATCTTATCGATCACTTCCACTGCTTGCACCACTACAAGAAAAGCCACTCAACGATCCATTTTTACGGTCAGCAGCTCACGTTTTATCATATTTAAGAGTCAGTAATGACACTATATCAGATATCACTAAAGCAAGACTCACCTTCAAGCTCGAACGTTATTATATCCTCCTCTATCCTATCATGTCTTCTGCAACACCCGGACCCGCACCCGACGTTGCCCCACTCTTCGAGCCTTTGACACTCGGGCCTATAGTCATTCCCAATAGGATCATAATGGCTGCCCTCACACGATCTCGTTCAGTGCCCACGAATATACCCAATGAACTCAACCTCGAGTATTATATCCAGCGTGCTAGAGGTGGAGCTGGGCTTATTGTTACTGAGGGTGTTCTCGTTTCCCCGCAAGGGTATGTTCGTTCAAGTCCTAATTCCAAGCCGAGTGAGTCTGTTGCCCAATCGATTGCACTGACCGCATCTCCAGATCCGAATGGCCCAACGCCCCGGGATTATGGAATGTGGAGCAGGTGAACGGGTGGAAGAATATCACAGAAGCAGTGCATCTCAATGGATCGTATATCTATGCTCAACTCTGGCATAGTAAGCTTAGCACTCTATGCATGTTTTTGTTCACCTCAGGTTGATTTATGGTGTTAGCTGGAAGAGTCTCGCACCCAGATGCGCCGGAGCAGAACGGAAAGGTTCGTCACGATCATCTCCAATTGTCATTTCTCTGACTTACCACTATATAGCCTGTCCTCGCACCATCCGCCATCGCAGCGAGAGGCGGGAAATTCAGACATATTCCTGGATGTCCTCGCTATGTTACAGTACGTATTCCTAGTATACCTATCATATGTTTTCATTGACTATTGACGATACAAGCCGACGTACATGGAGAACCCTGAACTCGTCGTCGAGGAATTCAGAAATGCGGCCAAATTGGCGTTGGATGCGGGGTTTGATGGAGTTGAATGTGCGTTCTCTATACCCAATATCGCTCTTCACGCGCTTATTCCAGCGATATCATCAGTGCACGGGGCTAATGGATATCTTATTAATCAGTTCATCGACTCTACTTCCAACACGCGCACAGATAAGTGGGGTGGCTCGCCTGAGAATCGTTGTCGGTTTCCTCTAGAATTGCTTAAGGTTTGTGTGGGTATCTTTGGAATGGGTAGGGTGGCTATTAAGTTATCACCCACCGGAGGGTACAACGACATGGGGTACGTATTATCATTATCATCATTCATCGATCCAGCGTCTTACTCGCCGCACAAGCATGCCGTTGGACGAAACAGTCGCAACGTTCAAGTACTTGCTCACGGAAGCCGATAAACTGGGCTTGGCGTACATTTGCTTGCAGCGATACATCCCACACCTTGATGTCACTATTGACGGTGCGTTATATTCATTTCCCGATTCTGTTCAGATTCTTGATTGACATCCTTGGTATTAGGCAAACTTCGAGCGACACCTCACGACATCCTCCAGACTTACCGTCCATTCATAATCAACACACCCCTCGTTTTGAACGCAGGTCTCACAGCGCCCGAAGCTGCGTCGTTCGTAGCCTCTGGACAAATCTCCGCAGCCTCGTTTGGTATGCCTTGGATCGCACATCCGGATTTTGCCAAGCGGGTCAAGCATGGGAAGGCGTTGGACGGAGTTGTTGATCTCAAGACTCTTTATGGGGGTGGTCCGACTATGCTCGATCTCGAAGAGCAGAGGAAAGGATATTCAGACTATCTTGAGGCTGTATATTGATTAACCTTTCGAATCTGGAGGGGTCTGGCCGTCTATCTAATGGGTTCCATTCATCTCATCTCGAGCTTGCTCACATCCAGATTGTTGCTAAGTAGAAATCGAAATCGCTTTCTCTAGCAATGCAGAGTTTTTACCTTTGAGGTCTACTCATCTGAGCCGCATTGGCAGGCCTAGGCGTAGATAGCATCTCTCTCGACGTTATACGTGTGGGTGAGGATGCAGTAGATCCGAGTCCTTATCGATACCATTCTCCGAGGTCGACCGGGGACTTCGGGCTTGGGTCAGGCATTGACCGGCTCCTTATTTAATGACCATAAATCAGCACAATCGATAGGTATAACCCCGACCCCCTCACTCACGAAGTATACTTACCTTGCCATCATGGAGGCGACATTTGACAACAAGACGAACGTCCTCGAAGCCAACATCCGTGCGACGTACGATAACTCTGTTATATATAGAATCCGGACTACATACTCTGGTCTTCGGGGACGCGCTGTCACTTTCCTCGAAGACGCGAATTCTGGGATATTAACGGAAGGACGGTCGACAGCTACTGTCGGTGCCATTCATTGGAAGGAGAAGACATTGGAGGTGCATGATCATAAGAAGCCTTGTACCGAGATTAAAAGACGTCAGGGATCTATGTTCAGCAGGTACGCTGTGCAGATATTTTGGATCGTTTCCCCCTCGTCTGTCCAACCGGTAAGTACGATATTTCTGAGAATATTCAACAATTGCTTTCAGATCGAGATATTGGTCCTGGGGCGAAGGAAGGAAAGAGTATAAAGTCGCGTACCACGACGAAGAATGGAAGGCATGTCCACGATCGACGTCGTTCCCCCTCTCCAATCCCGAATACAACACCCTGACACTCCCTACATGAACAGGCCACCATTGGGGAAGACGTCGCTGCACAATTCGCCATCCCCTTCCGTCCTCACCTGTTCACCAAAACGACCCCACCCCGTTTACAGATCACAGAGACTGCTTTACAGATGGATGAGGTGTTTTTGATCTTGGTGTTCATATACTCAGAGGCGAAACGGCAGGATAATACAGTGCGTACCCTTCCTTCTTGTGGCCTTTGGTCTCAATCTTGATCTACGGTGTTCACGGCTGGCGTTTACAGGGTAGCAGTACGGGATGATAGACACATACACAATGCATTGTTTCGATGTTTGATTTTACACGTAGGCTTGATCCACCCAAGTCGTCCATGTACTTCCAAGCACGTCAGCTGCGGTGAAGCCTGCATTCGAGGTGAGTTTCTTCGAGAATGAAGCGCGCGTTCCTGCAGCGCCGGGACCTACAAAACAAGATGTGTCAATGGTTTAGGGAGTGGTATGGTAGGTGGTATATGGTAGGTGGTATGCTTACCAGTGCTATCGAGTTCAGCAAACTCGACGTTGGCGGTGTTAGGAGTGGCAGTAGACCATTGTTCCCATCCTGCACTGTTGATATGTGCGCCTAGGGTGCTTGAAGTGTATACGACGCTGTCGGGTCGCCGTCAGTAGCTTGAAGTTGGTCTCCGTAAAGAGTATACTCACCGAGCGAATTGAGTCCAAGGACGTCCCAGGAAAACTTTACCAGTCAGATCAGACGTAGCAGCTGTGGAAGTTGTGATAGTTGATTTATTGATGACGACTTTCGATAGGATTTGAGTTAGAGTCCTAGCACGGCGGATGGTTCATAGAACACTTACAGAGACTGGTATCCGAAGAAGAGGTAGGACCATCGGCTGTGATAGCACCAGCTCCAACGGAAGCAATGACGTTTTTGTTGAAGAAGGCTCTGGCGTGTTGTCCGAAGATGAAGTCTACGGCTCCTTCGATGTAACAAGCACCGTAGAATTGGACTCCTTCCTCTGCGAGAACTGTGTCCTGGTAGCTATCCAAGGTACCTGAATTAGAGGGAATAGATGCTAAACTGGATGCGAAAGGGCTTCTCACCTATAGAATCCAACACCGTAATAACCATGGTTGGTTCCTTCTGCACTCACCGCCAATGCTTGACCATTTGTAGATGCCTGTCCGAACTGCCCGTGACGATCGCGATCAGTCATTCCGTTCGATTGAATGAGAATATGAATAGCTAGATGGCTAACCGTATTCTTCAAGTTAACGTTGTAGAGAGCAAAATTGTCCTTTTCGACACGGAGAGTACCGGTTGCGTCGTCAGAACCAGCAGTAGCGAGGGAGGATGAGTGAGTAATTGTGACGGTGTTTGCGGTGTAGGTGCTAGTGTCAGTGGTGGAGCCTAGGATCTACAGAGATCCTTGATTAATGATAGAATGGAAGGTGCAGAATGATATGCGGACCGTGAGCTTCCCACTGCGACTGATCACTACCTGTTCCGAATAGGTTCCTGAGGAATTTAATTAACGTTAATTGATCTCCGGGAAATTGAAAGATTGAAGTAGCGGCTTACCTGGAAAGATGAAGATGGTTCGTGCAGAGCTGTCATTAGGCAGAGAATTGACAGCGGCTTGGACTGTAGAGAACTCTCCAGAAAGCGTTCCAGTCTTGCGAACCACGACGGCACCTGAAGGAGGGCTTGTTCGAGAGGTACGTTTCTGAAGCGGGCTCGCATTCGCTGAGAGGAGTGAAAACGATAATATGACAGCGACAATGGTGAAGAGGTGCTTCAACCGGTAGGATGCCATGACTGCCTCTGGGAAGAGGGGTAGACAAGACGATATCTGCATGAGGAGTTGTATGATATATATACCTTACACCTGTTGGTGTGCAATGTGGACCACCCGGGAGTTACTTCACGCTGTCGCAAAAGCTACCGGGCCGGAGGGTTATTGCTACGATGGAACAATTCTGAGCTGGATGATGAAATAATTATGTTCCTCCGCGCGATAATGAAGGTCGAGTGGACATGAATGTCGATGGGGATGCACAACCTCGCTGGCCAATTGCTCTTCGGAGGCGGAAAATAAGAAGCGTCGTACTGGTCATGTGAATGTCACCACTGGCAGAGATGTCGAATATATCCTCCGAGCGGATTAGAAGCGGACCGTCTGTGTTTGTGTCTTGGGGTTCACGCGTTCACGCGAGGGGCGGAATGCATGGAAATACACAAGAGAATTCAATCTTGGACATGCTGCCCAGTGAGCGTGGTATCTAGGGGTCAGTACATGATACAAGCATGCGGCTGTAATTCAAGGCACCTGGTATAAGTATTGTCGGTTTATTAGTACCGGGAATTGCGCGAGCAGACGATGAATTAGGAACATACAGGGAGCGAAAGGTCTTCTCTAATATACATTTTCTGATTGAGATGCGAGGTCTGGGACTGGGAGTGAGCATAGTCAGCAGCAGCGCGATTGGTTTCGTTTGGGAGCAGATGGTTGAGCTGATTTATGAAATGACAAGGTCAAGGACTCACTAATACATTCGAATATCAGCAGCAGCATCTAGACAGCTACTTATCAGTTGTTTTTTTGTGAGCGCAAAAAAGGAGGCGATGCAAAAGAGACTGAGTACAAAACGCGTCTCTTTGGACACGTTCACTACAGCCACAGCATCTCCTGGTCAGCCAGCCCGAAGAACTGGTTCAAGATTTCGCAACTCCTCTTGCTAGCTATAGGACATGGATATGATGTTCGAACAGAAAATCAATTTGGTTGAGGTCATGATAGACGAACGAGAGAGGGTTGGTCGCGTGCCAAAATTTTCAGAGTTTTCCTGCCTGGCGCGTCTTAGCGACTGCAGTATCTCGAATGTACGCTAACAATCCTTGGATCTGTCTATGCCATCGCAGAGTATCCTAACCTCCTCTGGTGCTGCATTGGCTCCTTCACCTGGTGAAACTGCTTGCTACACTAGGTCAACACTGGCTAGCTTCTACTCCACGACCCAGGATTTCAGGCCCTCAGGCGGCGTCAGACTATCCCGAGTTTACTGGAATCCTAACTTGACTCGTCTGTACTTTCACTTCGATAGGCAACAAGTGCAAGTGTGTACGCTCGAGTGCATTGTCATCAATTTCGGCGGAAGATCAAGATCTCCCTAATTGCAAGGCCATTCTCAGGTCCCTTCCCGAATCGCGCCCCAAAGCAACCTTTGGAATGAGCAGCACCTACTGGCATCTCCTGCAGCTGGGCCTTTCCAGACAATGTTCATACTGTATCGCATGTCTATTTACGCGCCCCATGTTCGCGGCACCAATATCGTACCACCCTTCTCTTTTTCCGAGTAAACCTCGCGATCTCAACCATTTACTCGAACGCCGTATTCCTTCGTACGACCTTTCAGAATCATCCTACACGAATTAGGCAGGCCTACGCCCTACGGGGTCGTCGTTCGAGCCTTCCCCTCCAAGCGTCGGACCACCACCCCCAATTATGACTGTCAATAAATGGTCCCATTATTTCCTCCTAAAAAATAATATATAAAATATCCAACCCCAATGAACAGTTTCTCTCGTCTTCGACCTTTCAGCTCCATCGACGTCTAATTTTCCTAAAATGTCCATGTCCATCTCGAAACGCGCCCTTGCCGTCCTCGCCGCGTCGCTGCTCATTTCCTCCAGCGTCTCTGCGTCCGTCATCAATCCCCTGAAGAGACAGAGTCTGACGACATGCATCCTTTCATGCACGTCTGCTTCTCTTTCAGCTGGAGGGTGTACTTCGATGTGCGTCGTCATACATTCCATCTTTCACTCTCACTGACCCTCTCGACACTATCGCAGTGTGGATGTCGCGTGTGAATGCACGTCCACTGCATTCCAAGACGCCGTTAAGACTTGTCTCTTGGCAAACTGCACAGATGATGATTATACGAACGCGTTGGCTCTCCAAGCTGAGGAGTGTACCGCTTGTGCGTATTCCCATTATTGTTGTCTTTCACCTTGCATTAAATTCGTCCCTTTTTTACCCTATTAGACGCGACCTCGACGACAGCCACGTCTACTACTGCCGTTGCTACCACAAGCAGAGTTGCAGCTACGACCACTAAGGTCACGTCCTCTACCAAGGCATCGACCTCGTCTACCAAGGCTGCCACGTCCTCCACCAAAGCAGCAACCTCGTCCACCAAGGCTGCCACTTCGTCTACCAAGGCTTCCGCGTCTTCTACTAAGGCAGCTACATCCTCAACCAAGGCTTCCACCTCGTCTACCAAGGCGGCTTCTACCTCCACCAAGGCATCGACCTCTTCCACCAAAGCCGCTACTACCTCCTCTTCATCTGCTGCAGCGGCCACCACCTCCGCCACAGCCTCCTTGACGACATGTATCCTCTCATGCACGTCGTCGTCACTTTCGGCTGGCGGGTGTTCTTCCATGTACGTTCTCCGCGTGGATACCTCTTAAACCTTCTGACTATATATCCGTCTACAGTCTGGATATCGAGTGTGAATGCACATCCGCCGATTTCCAAGAGACGATGAGGGAATGTCTCGTGGCTAACTGCACAGACGCTGAGTATGCGAGCGCTCAGGCTCTTCAGGCCGAGGAATGTTCTGCTTGTGCGTGTACCTTTTGCATCCCTACTCTCCATCTTCTCTTCTCAAAACTGGAACTGGGACTGAAATTGCCTCATAATCGTGTCAGATACGACCACGACGGCTGCCGCCGCCACGACTACTTCAACTAGCAAGGTCAAGACCACTTCTACTAAAACTAATAAAACTAAAACTGTTACTAAAACTGTCACAAAACACAAAACCACCTCCACCTCCACTCCTACTCTCACTTCTTCTATCAAGGCTACGACAACCAAAGCAACCGCTACCACCACCTCCACCAAACCGGCTACTACGACTACGATAGTGACGGTGGCAGAGTGTGTTATCGATTGTAACACGTCGGCTGCTGCTTCGTCTGGGTGTACTGGAATGTACGTTCTTTCTCTTGTTTATTCTACGTGGAATGGGATGGTTGCTGATGGTGTTGGTGTTGGGTGGGAATAGATTCGCGATCTTCTGCCTCGCTACGTCTTCGAAGTTCAAGACTGCTCTGCAGACGTGTTTGGAGACGACGTGTCTTGCTGATCTGTTGGCGTTGTAGTCCGTGTTTGGGGGTGAAGGGGGCGAAGTTGGATTTGAAACGATGTTGGTGGTGTAATTCACCTACTTTTTGATTATGGTTATATTGAATAAATGTGTATTTTCTGACCTTGTTTGCAAGATCACAAGTACATGCATACATATGATGTTGCGAAGCAGAATCGGATTGGAACTCACCATGAGCAGAGATACATCGATACCCCGTACCTCTAGGACTTACCCAACTTCAAGAACTGTTCGAGATTGTACTTCGTCATCTCGTTAGGGAATGGCGGAGGGTCTACGAATAGACACCCATGTTCGCCTTCTTCTCCCACCTCTGCAATCTTCCCTGTCAAGGAACGGTTCGTGATGAGTTCTTTCACGGCTTCTGCAACGACGGACGGTGGGATCTCGATCATGCCATTGAAGGCGTCTGCGGGGGCGAGGTTAGATCCTAGCAGTAAGCGAGAGATTGAGCTTCAGTCTCGACTTGAGGGTTCAAAGTGGAGGGTGCTCACGAATGACAGAAGGCGTTATAGCATTTATAGTGATACCCTCCGCTTCCAACGACAGCGCAGCACTTCTGACGAACCCCACAATGGCGTGTTTGGAGGTAGCGTATATGGGAGCGAAAGGGAATGGGTAGATACCTGCGTTGCTGGATGTGCAGAGGATAGATCCGCCTCGGCCGGATTTGCGTATGTACGATAACCCTGCATAGATGGTGTGTAGACAGCCAAAGAGGTTAACTTCGAGAGTGCGCAGGGGAGGTTGGGTGGTGGAGGTTGGGGCAGGGGCGAGGAAGTTTTGAGAAGCGTGCTGCTCTCCACTGATCCCTGCATTTGCGATGACGATGTCAAGCCTGCTATATTTCGAGAAGCAGGCATCAAATGCGGAGAGTACGGAGGTGTAGTCGGATACATCGCATCGGACTGACTGGACTTCGTAGGATGGGTTCTTGGCTTTGAGGGATGCGATGGCGGTGGCTGCAGTGTCAGGATTGGTGTTCAGTATGCTGACGCTGGCACCACTCTCGAGAAGCATTCCAGCAATGATCAGGCCGATGCCTGAGCTTCCACCTGTGACATATATGAGCACACCGTGAATACGAAAGTTGGGTTCCACTCACCGGTAACGATAGCGTGTATACCTTCCAAATCGATATGTCCTGTACCGTTTCCATTCAACGCCATTCGAGCTATAGCTATGGTGTTTGACGGTCCTCGCCAGTGAGCTTATTATCCTTTTCTGTAACGCCCTCATCAAGTAACCCCATCCAAGGTCCTTTCCTCGACCGGTTATTGTTCCTTACCGTGTCTCAGACCCACGGGCGCGAGAGTCTAGACATGCACTGCTCGACCTGTCTCTCTTGGGATGATACTTTGTCCGTGTGAGTGAGAACCACAAAGGCTATCAATAGTTGCTTTCGAATGCAATCTGTTCTATAGTGACTGATGACAACAGTTAATTGTTCCAAGAGCCCAAGATACATGCATCATGTACCTACAGAAGTATGATACCGTCAATCATACCAGAATTTCACTGTTTGCTCCGCGCCAAAGCCATTGGGTATCCGCGGACCTATCGAGCGCGTCACTCAACCCTTCCTCTCGAAATTTTTCTAGAGTTGATTGAAGATACGACTTCGGCAACTGCATATCAAGAACCCGTAACCGCGATAACTGCCCACGATCACGTCCACCCTCCGGCTTGGTCCACCACCTCGATCGAACCAAATCCTCGACGACTTGAGGAGACACTTCAGACCTGTCACAGAACACACTCAACACTTCGAGGTTCGGTAACACAGGATCAGTCTCCTTGTACGTCAGTAACTCGAAAAAGTCGGGCCAGGTAGTCCTTGGGCAACTGTCGAGTTGAAGGCTGCGTATATTGGGGTTGGCGCAAAAGACGATTCTGAGGTCGTGTGCAAATGCTACGACATATTTTAGGTGCAAGTGTTGGAGGTTGTTACTGAAGCGGGGGTGGAGACCAAATTCGGGAAGATTTACAAACCCTTCTAGAGAACAGTCGACGTTGAGGTATTCGAGGGAGGGGAAGATGAAAAATGAGAGAAAGCGCTGGATGCGGGCGATCCCGAGGAAAAGGGTCAGTTTCGTGAGATTTTGAACGACGTAGGGGCCAACCCAATCCATGCGTTCCAGGGGGGGTAAAATGGCCAATTCGCAGGATTCTAGAGAACTGCATTGGGTGAGTATGGTGGCGAGTTCAGAGGAACATTCGATCCCGTGAATGGTGAGGCTCGTCAGTCTGGACCAAGGGAATGATATGTCTCGCGCATGGAGATGGCCGGCCGGCGAACGGAGAGAGAAGTGGCGAAGGTTGATTGCGGAATTCATAATAGTCGAAGAAATTCTTCGTACATTCTCCGGGCGGGTATTTTCTAGTCGTATAGTCAAGGTTTCTAAGCATATCAGGGGAGTAGAGAACTTGTCCAGAACATACGGCGAGATCCATGACTTGAATCTCAGCGCGATGTGACGAGATCTGTAAAGGTATTTGACCAAGGGACAAAACGTGGAACAGGGTACACGTTCCAGGTCAAGAAACATGGAGAGAGGGGTAATCTTGGCCCTGTCTAGCCAAATGCAAGGGAACTCAGCACTGGGATTCAGAAGATGTACATCGATGCCAGCCCACAAAGACGAGGTGCCTATGGCGACCTCCCTCCACAGCGAGCAAACATGGCATAGCAATAGAGGGGCGAGCTTGACGCTTGGACAAGGGAATGGCATTTGTTCAACGACGAGCCAAAGGAATATGTCGGCCAATATTTCTGGGGGTAATTTGCGGATAGGACATAGAATGGACTTGTAGCCCTGTGCAACCCTGTGTTGTTGAGCATACTTTAACAGCATGTCCTTCAACGCAATGGCGAGACGGTCAAGGTTGTGTTCGCTATCGTCCAAGAGATCCTTCGCTAAGGTGAACTCTGAATGAGTCGGTGGTGCATTGGAGCGCAGGAGATGATTCAATGGACTAGATTCTATTTCCATATCGATGTCCTATCAGGATGGGCACCAAAGGGTTAACTTTGAGAGTTCAAGTTGAGTTGCTAGAAAATGATGGATGCTCACCGGAGACATGAATATTTCTGGGTCAAGTCGAATGCCTCTGTCCATTGTGGAATGTTAAGGATACTTGTAGCGCGTTGAATTAATTACGACGCGTCCTCGCTTGGTCCGAGTCGCTGCTTCGAGTATCGGCGAACTTGACCGTTGCCACTGACGATGAGTGGATGCAAAGTGGATGACAACCGCAAACTGAAACGAGGCCTGACTCGGAGCGTGACTGTGGCCTGGAGTTCAATCTCCGCAATGCAAGATTTAATCTCAGAAACTCCGTCAGCCTTCATAGAGATTGTCGAACGCTTGCCGACGCAAAGTCATCGCAAAGTCATCGTCTCATCGATTCATCTCTTCGAGCACTTTTGAGCAGGAACTTTCGAAGCTCTAGCGATGGATGCCAACGTCTCTCTATCAGAATCCAATTCTCGCACCGAAGTTCGCGTTGGCTGCCAAGTGGAGAATATTGGAGACACGGACCGTGACGGACTCATGTTGGTATCTTCTTCCATGCTCTTTGCTTATTCGCTTCAGAATGGAAATTCTAGTGGTGTCCCCTCGGTCTTACATCTCCTTCAACAGCAAGTCGTGCTTCTGCGTCAGATCAACCAACGACAAGATATTGCAGGTCAAATCCTCGATCTTTCGTCAATTCCTCGCACTCAGGCATTCACTAGACATGTCCAGATAAACTCCTTTCTCAGATTAGATTAACGACCGTCAAGCTGCAGCTGGTGAATATCACTCTCCAATTTTGAGGGCTTGATATAGTTACGTCTTCTCTTTTCAGATGTCTCTCGACGAGGGACTGGTCGATGGGTCTAACTCGCTTAGAAAAGGTCACGTGAATCCGAATAAGGAAGTTCCTCAATCTGTTCCTTCATACCTTGCCTGAATATCTCTGAAGTATATAGCGACCTTGAGGTAGATCTTAGGGCTTCATAAAATAGATAAAGGTACCCAGAATTGGATGCTATTTTTTTCCTGGCTCCATGTTGCTTGAAATGACACAAATTATTGATTAACTGGTGTGCCCCAGGCTTGTAGTGCTTCCGAAAACTACTTTAAGTCTTTGTATTTCTCTATAATAATCTCACAGTGGTATATGTATTTCTATCGTTCTTCTCTAATTTTTTCAGATCGGGAAAAGCCCTCGGGCCTCCCCAAAAATCAGGGACTGCGAAGATGCCTGGAGCTCTTACCATATTGAGGTTTCGGATCACCGAAAATATCGCTATATTTGGGGCTACAACCGGCCGAGACGGGACAATATCCTGTTATGGAGTGATTATGTAATTTGTGCCTGATCTGACTTAGACCCATCGACCCCGTCCCCGTCTCTCGACAGGCCATACCGTCTGTCCCTGGTGCCTGGAATCCATTATTGACCTCTGCATTAAACTCTATCGAGCCGGTGGTCGATCGTTGGCGAGGTAGTATCGATGTACTTCTGGTTTTCGTGAGTGTATGTGCTTGAGAGTCTCGGGGCAGGCGTTGATCCATCTCAAGATTGGCCTATTCTCTGCAATTGTGGCGTCATTCTTTGTGGATTCAGTGGAGAGACTTAACCCAGACGAAACCAGTAGGACCAATGAATCACTTGCGAATCTCACCGAGATTACTATTCAAATCAGTGGCATACAGGCCTCACAGCTCAACATTGCTGTTCCGGATGTCTTCAGTCCAGATCCTTCAGATGTCCGCGTCAATGTATATTGGTCTCTTGCCCTGGTCATCAGTGTAAGCTCAATCATACTCTCTCGAGACCCAATCTCTTATGTGGTCATCCATTCTCAGGTATCAGTAGCGACACTGGCGGTTTCTGGTCGCGCTTTTCTCTCGATGTTGACAAAATCCTCCAACGTCAAGCCTCGCGAAAAACTTGTCGATATCTACCGACGCTCGGAACAAGCCTTACTTATACTTGGCCCTGCGTTGAATACTCTTCCCATTGTTCTCACTATCTCTGTTGTGCTCTTCCTCGTCGGCCTTCTCGACACTATATTCTCTGCTGCTTTACAATCAGGAGATTCTATGGGCCCAATTATAGCCGCTGCATCACTAGCAACTGCTACCGTTCTTTTGGTCGGGGCGGCGTTCATATTCTCCGTAGTTCATGCCTACACTCATCCAGAAACTTCGCCTTTTCGCACTCCCTTGTCGCAGTTGATTTTTAGTCTATCTGACCGTATCCGGTCACTTCGGTATTGGCGACCTACCTCGCATATGAATCAATACAATGACTTCAATCCAGAAGCGTGCTTCAGCGAAGAGGAAAAGCCGGACTGGGACGACGATCGATATCTTCCCGTTGAGGATCGTGTGTACCATGCAACACTCCAGGATACTCACGACGACGACGCACTTGACCGAGCTGCTGCTGCTCTTCCTTCGATATGCGAAAGTCTCCACACGAGAAAGAACTTTCTTCGGGGAAAATATACGTCGAGTCCAAATGACACTAGACTCAGGACGATGCTTTCGAGTTTGGAGGTGAAATCGTTAATCCATCTGCTATCACCTGACGCTAGTTATCGGTGTAATGTGACAGCGGCAGAGTGCGTATTGAGGCTCAACAGTCTCCCGACCGGTCGGTAAGTGATCAGATTTTTGGAGTGTCGATCAAACAACTCATTTTCAGATCCCATGTACAGTTCCAAGATTCAATTATGTAGTGCGTCTTTGAGACATGATCTCCTAATTGCGTTATACGAGGCTGCCCGCAATGAATTCAGTTGTTTGAATGGTGCCAACCCATGGTCCCCCGTTTTAATCAAGGCCTTTGCGGCCCTCGTCCACCCCTACCGAAGGCCTGGAGAAGAACCCAACTCGTACATCATTGACATGTTGAATTCTCCATACATCTCATTCTCGAACTCGGACGACCTTCCCGCATACCCAGAGGATGTGGGAGACATGACCATTGCATTGACCTTCTCGACTCTGGCTCAAGCAGCTCACTGGGAATATCATATAGTTTCTGAACGTAGCGATATCCTTTCGGGGGGATTTACGACTCAATTGGTGGATGTGTCGATTCTCAAATTGTTAGGCCCCCGGGAGATGTCTTTGAACCAGGTCAATTCTTTGACTGCAACTAGGTGTCTCTGCTTATGGTCTAGACGTGACACTTTCTCCACAAAGTACACCCCCTTCCTCCAGGCGTTCCCCAAGGCTCTCATCCCTGGTGTCGTTCGGTGGATATGGTCGGCGAGTCCGCCGCAGACCGAAGATCTACGCATAATCCTCTCCTCTTCCAAGTCTTCCTTCCACTTCTCTCAGATCCTAGAGGAGCTAATACGCGTAATAGAAATTCGACAGACTTGGCAGCACTTCGATACCCGCTTCCTGATCCTCTTTATACTCCCACCATCTGAAAACCAAACTCGACCATCCACTGCTTCTTCTCCGACTCTGATAGAAACGGTATCTCATCTTGGGGGTCACTTCCGTATTCACCGCAATGGTCCTACAATCCAAGACTATTCTATCCACCTCCACACCGCGTGCAACTACGCTTTCTCGGCTTTGTTCGAGATGTTGTGTCAACATTGCCAGACACGATCTCTAGAGATGAACTCTGATGAAGCTGTCGATGATGCGCTTCAACATATCCTAGGGCCCCGTGGACAGGACGCGTCTGTTAGATCTCTTGATATAGAAGTTTCTCTATCGAAGTGGGATGGAAGGAGTATCTTTACGTCGGATGCCATTCCAGAGGTATCGCGGTAACATTTCATCGCTGCCATTATCCGCTGGTTATGGAATCGTGAGTCGACGATCGGTGATGTCTCTGGACACGTCGATAGTTTGGCGGCGGCACTCGACACAAATCATTACGGTTTTGTTGGCAGTTATCACTGTTTTGCCAATGTCGTGATAGCGCTCGTTGTTCACTTCGAGCAAAGTTCAACTGGAAGACTCGAGCTGGTCTTTTCTATCATGGAAAACCTCCGTATCGATCCCCGGAAATACGGACATTATGCTCTCTCCCTAACTAGCGCTCTGCTTGAGTTCATTCAAGTCAACACCAAAGCTCGGTCAAGCAATCTTCCGCTTCCGAGAGAACAGGCGTGCAGACTTGTGAACACATACGACTTTTTGAGTCATCTTGATCCCGGGGATTATAGTTTGGAGCCGACAGATAATGCTGGAGCAGATGTATGTCGCGTTCTTCAGGTGGCTTGTGGCAGGATCTATATGGTAATTGATCTTGCATATACGAAGGTTTTGAATGCCACTGACGTGCTTGTATCGTGAGGGTCTGACTCCCTTGGACCCAAGAGAGAGTTGTTACTAGTAGAAAATACTGTAGACGTTCTCTGAGTCTTAGAAGCGATTTGATTTCGAATGAAAGAGATAATTTCAATCAGGCCTGGGCAGATGAGTACTCAATGAATGCTGAGTGCTGGATCTCGGCCAAATTTGCGTGCCCATGCTCGTCGGGCCAGTTTACGCCAGTTTACTCCGCCAGATATCGATCACCCTGCAATAATTCCTCTCCAGCACCATCGTAGCTCGTCCCTTACACTTGGGAACACCGATCACGCCGAGCAATGCATCGATGTCTAGAAATCTCTGATATCGTTACTCCCATTGTCCGGTTCGTACTGAACGACGTCAGCGATAAGCTCCCGTCGCCAATCAGCTGCAGCACTCAGAACTTGAAGTCCGTTCTCTCATTGGCGTTGACATGCCGTACCTTGCTGGAGCCATCGATGGATGTTCTATGGTCCAGACAAACATCGTTAAGACCTCTATTGTCGTGTTTCCCACCCGACGTATGCAGTATTTGGGCTTCACGGGAGGGGATCATAGGATTTGTAGGTGTGCCGCCGCCATCTTTTGATCCAACGTTCATATTTCTTTTTGTATATGAACATAGCACTTCACGAAGGTACCGATTCCACGAGATTGGGACAGAGTGATTATTTATGCTCGACGAATCATGTTGCTGTGGCATGAGGATGGTTGCAGTACTCCGCTTCCAACGGTCGAAGAAGGCTCTATCTTCACATTCCTAAGCATGTATCGCCCTCCTACTATCTCTACCATTTTCCCCAAGCTTCAAGGCTTACATTGCGGAAGCATTGATATGGCGACTCACATTCACATATTCCTTGGCCCGCGACTCGAGTACTTCTCGCTTTCTACTAAACAAGGCGCGCCCTTGTCGTGGCAAAAAACATTGCTTCGAATGTTCACAACTATCTCGTACATGTCTCCCCCTATCCACGAGATGTCCTTATCTGGCCCTGTAATCGATAACTCCTCAGACATGGACACAGAGTTCTCCGATATGGTATCGTCACTTCCATATCTCCGTTCTCTCACGTTCAGTGCTCATCCCATCTCTCTGACGTCTTTGGCTCTTCTCTCGATATACAGAAATCTAAAGGAGCTACATATACACTCGATAATCGAATTCGAGCCTGTAGTCGGCGCCCGTGCACTTCCAGTTTCCCCTGGATTTCCATCCCTCGTCAACTTGTCGGTGGTGATACCTTCTATCGATCGTTTCCCTCGATTGATGGATCACATTGCATCCAATGAATTGCGTCGTCTCACCGTCTCTCTGACCTCTGTACCTGGAGAACTGTCTCTTATACGAGCAATCCATACACTAACAACACAACCATGTCCTGACCAGTTGACAGAACTGGAATTTTCTGACACAATAGACGGCCTTGTTTCCACAACGATGATCACAACGCATACGCTAAGACCCCTCCTCGTATTCGGAAAGCTCCATCGCGTGATTATCCGCGTTTGCTGTTTATACAACCTCAATGACTCTCTGATTCGAGACATGGCATCAGCGTGGCCCTCTTTGGAGATCCTCGAACTCCTCGCATCACAACCCAGACAGCCTTACAAATTTCAGAGCGAAGTCACTATTGCGGGACTCATTCCCCTATCTATCCATTGCCCGAGGCTCATCAATCTCGCCATCGCTTTCGATGCAAGGCAGATTCCTGTTCTGGATGACGAACGATTATTTCAAGGTCGTCTGCACCACCTCTCAAGTCTCGCGGTAGGAAATTCGCCCATCAGCGCACCGCTACAAGTCGCCATGTTTCTCTCATGTTTGTTTGGCGCTACGCGTATAACCTCGTGGGATACGGAGTCTGTGGGTCGCCGCACGAAGGAAGCGCGGTGGATGGAAGTTCGGAATATCATTGCCCATTTTGCCCAGGTGAGACGACAAGAGAGAGAGTATAGGTTCCGGTCTGGGGCAACCAGGAACGAGGTCATCGTTGATCGTAAATGAGCTGCAGGGAACAGAAGCAGATAAACGGAGGCAGATATTTCTCTGTATTTTTTGTTCGGATATACTCGATATACGACATTTGTCCGCTCACCGTATGTATAAGCAATCTTGACGATGCACAGCGCAGCGATCGGATTGTCTGGTATGCACGGTCAAATCAATATACCTTCGTTTGTTGATTTGAACCCCACGAGAGCAAGGGTCCAGGTATGTAATATTGGCTGCCGTACGGTTCGAGATGAAATAATTTCGCAAGCCCACCTCCATAAAGTTCGGCTTTTGGAATGGCTAAACGACGACGATGCTCTCAGGCAGGAGCTTCAACAAGGGAGTGAAGAGACGCCGTCAGTAGCCACGCGAATCGACCTTCTGGTCCAGAAAGTCGCGCAGAATAAAAAGGACTTGGTCCAAGGGCTCGCTCAGACTGAAAAATCCCGCACACGAAAGTGTTACGTGCCGTCGAATCTTTATTTCTCTCCGTGGTTAGATTCTGAACTCGTTGAGGCGATTTTAGACAAGAATACAGGGAGGTGCGAGGACCATCGCCAGCCTCGTGTCAGCGGAAGCACGCCACCCGGGATATCTATCGAACTCTAGGGCAGAGAGCTTGGAGGAAGTAGATGCTTTCCGTTCCGAGGTCAATGATATATATTCAGAAGAAAAAGTACATATGGAAAGAGACTGACGACTTTTTCGTCCGAGGGTCCGAACAATGTGATTATCTGTGATTGCACTGCGGTTTTGGGACTTGGAAAGATTCAACGATGCAGGAACGTCCATAGCCTGTGATTGTAAACCCCCAATTCGGAGGAGACAGTATCGCCCAGATGTTTCCATGAGGCGCGAGATTGGGCAAGAACGGATTGATCATCAGGGTGGGGAATCGTTTTCAGCGAGTACACCTCCTCGGGATGTCATTCCCTGCAGAATTTACCGTTCCAGAAGCATTAACATGTCCTGGCATGTGTACTGCACGCGATGGACCTGTTGCACGCCGCAGCCTGACAATCGCTCATCAGAGAAGTCAGATTGTATGTGCGACGCGGCTCGACGAGTTGACGGCTAGATTGACGCAGAGATACTTGTTGCTGAGGACATCTATGACCGATGGAATGCTAAGAGATTGGACGTCGTCTTGATTGTCCGAGTTGCCTATCTGTATCGTCCCGAACTGAGCTTCGCCAGTAGCCTAGTCTCCGGGTCAGCGTGAACTCCTATCCTCGCAAACGATGAAAGATTAGATCGAATTGTCGGTTTCTGCTGTGGACGAGCGCTAGATGGGCGTCAAGATGGAAGTTAGAGATGAAGGAGTGCGCGCCAGTCGCGCGTGTTTTGAATATTTTTTTAGTGCAACTCTTGCTGTGATGTCTCTGGTCCCTCCTGAAATTACAGCTGAAGTCACTCAAATCCTCTCCAACCTCGTTCTAGGAGACAATGCAATTCGAGCCAGGTCAGTGATAAATATATTCTAGCTGATACTGTACTGATTTTGTGCTGCAGTGCTGAAAAAGCAGTCAATGAACGACTTGCTCAAACGCCCCAGGTGTATCTCGTAGCCCTGGCCCAGTTTGCTATAGCTGCAGACACCAGTCTCATGAGATCTTTCTCTCTCGTTCTCTTACGCCGTCTCCTCTTTCGAACGAGCTCATCTCCACCACTTTACGACCATCTCCCAACTCCCACTATATCCACCTTGCAATCCCTCCTCCTCCATTCTCTCCAGAATGAACCAGCTCAAGTCGTACGCCGTACATCCGTAGATACAGTCTGCGATTTCGCAAATTGTTCCATGAATCGCGGTAGACCATGGCACGCACTCCAAGCTCTAGCTTTCGCAATGACAAGCGCTGGAATCGATGCCAATTCCACAGCGGATCTCCCCATACTCCCTCCCCCTTCTCCTTCAAGTAACGGCGGTCTGTCTCTCCAGATGCCATCCACCCCATCCCAGAATGCTAGTACCAGCCAGCCATCTACCCATGCCATCCACCTTCGCGAAAGTGCTTATCGCATCTTTGCAGGATGTCCCATGCTCATCATGGACCTACAGACAAACGCTGTCCTTGATGTCCTTGCCAAGGGTTTGAGGGATCCGTGTGTACAGGTGAGTCTCATATAAGCTATATCCTTTGAACAACGACCGACACCCGAGCCCAGGTCCGTCATTCGGCGCTGAAGGCTTCGGTTTCGTACCTACAAGCATGCGACCCCACGACGTCTCAGCTATCACAATCTTTGCCGCTAATGCACCCTATGCTCGAGACGCTTACTCTAGGTTCAGATAATACAGATGGAGGGGCGGTAGATACAGCTGCAGGTCAGTCCCATCGTATTTCTTTAGTTGACCGAAATTGTAGCAAAGAAAATCGTCCGAAACTCGAGATATTGCTGCCATCTTCAGTCAACCTGAATTTTTACATTTTATTGCGACTAACTGTTCTTCTACTGCAGCTCAAACAGAATCCCTTCAAACACTAACCCCACTGACGACCTCTCATCCCACTCTCTTCGCACCACATCTCAACGCCCTACTCTCTTTCTTACCTCAGCTGATTCTGCCAGTACAAGATTGGGACTGTGGGCCTACCCCGACGGTAGGGAAACCGTTCCCTGTCGGAGGAGCTGCGACTGCGAATGGGAGCGGAGGCGCAGGCGGAACGAGACAAGGAGCCTTCGTATTCCCGCCTCCTTCTCAGTCGAGGAGTCCAGGGCATAATGAGTGCGTCGCTGCGCCCCTCTTCTTATTAGCTCTGTCACTCATTATTTGTGTTTGGCAGTCCTCCAACACCTCCATCGTCATTACCGTCATCTTCATCCTCATTTGCAGCCGCGCAGACGTTACGTCTAACCGCTCTCGAATTCATGTTATCGATCTCGGAAGCGCGTCCGAGTATGGTCAGGAAAGTCGATGGGTGGGTTGGTGTTCTCGTCAGAGCGTGTTTGGAAGGTATGGGTGAGCCTGGGGACGGAGATGGAGACGGGGAAGTCAGGAATGAGGAGGAGGAGACGAGGGAGTGGTGTGACGATGATGCGAGTCGCGCCTTGGCATCTTATTACTGTGACTGACTTTTTTCTCCATAGCCGAACGACTCGAACTCTACTATCGATGCTGATACAGCGTCCCCAGCGCTATATGAGCAAGCTCTCGATCGGCTGGCGTGTGCGCTGGGCGGACGCAGTGTATTGCCTCCTGCATTCCAATACATCCCGAGTATGATGGCCAGTTTCGATTGGAGAGTGCGTAGTGCTGGGTTGATGGCCATCGCCGCTATCGCTGAAGGTACAGGCAAGGTGCGTCAGGCTCACGTTCAGCAGAGTATCGTTCTTTACCCCCGTGTTCCAGGTGATGCAGAACGAACTAGGAAAAGTCGTCGAGTGGGTCATTTCTCCCCCCATTTTCCCGACTTTCCTCGGGATTTCATTTTATTTCGTCGTGTTTATGATGGTATAGCTTGGTCACTCCCATGTTCAGAGATCCACATCCGCGTGTGAGATATGCGGCTTGTCAGTGTGTGTGAGTTGTACCCCTTGTCTTTATGTGGACACTGGGTGACCTTGATTGTTCTAGCGGTCAATTGTGTACAGATCTAGAGGTTGTCCCACACACTTGTTTTTCGTGCTCGCCAAATTGATGTGGTTTATTAGGAAATCATTCAAGAGAAATATCATCAGCAACTTTTCGGTGTTCTCATCCCCACTCTTGAGGATCCCGAACCGAGGTGCGTCCCTTCGAGTTCTCGACAGTAATTTCTGCTCATGCGTTCGCACAGGGTTCACGCGCATGCAGCGGCAGCCCTCATTAATTTCTGTGAAGGCGTAGAACGCGACACGCTACTTCCGTACTTAGATCCCATCGTCGAACGTCTCCTCAAACTCCTCAACCCACCCGGCGATCCTGCCCTCGTTCGTCGGTATGTTCAAGAACAGGCGATCACGACGTTGGCGATGGTCGCAGACGCGAGTGAAACCACGTTTGGCAAAGTACGTCCTTGTGTTGAGATCTTGTATTTCCGATACCAATAACTTCGAATAGCATTATCCTGCTATCATGCCATTACTGCTGACGGTATTGCGAAATGCAGACGGTCCTGACTATCGCAAACTCAGAGTCAAGGCGATGGAATGTGCTGGTTTGATAGGTTCGCTCGCACCATTCTTCCGTTTGTGCTCGCTGATGCAAGCCATTCCTCTAGCTATTGCTGTCGGACGAGAGGTGTTCAGACCTGACGCCAACACCCTTGTCGAACTACTCATGCGCATTCAGAGTACGTATATTCACTATGTCTGTGCTGTGATTCAAACTCACCGATCCTCGCAGATAGTCCGCCGGATCCTGGAGACACCCTTCTGGGTCATTATCTCATTGCGACGTGGGCCAAGATATGTCAAGCGTTAGGACCCGAGTTTGAACCGTATCTTCCTGTCGTGATGCCGCCGTTGCTCACTACTGCAAGCGCAAAAGCTGATGTATCGGTGTATGGTGAGTTCATTGCTTGTGCATCATCTCTACTCGCCTCGAACAATCGTTGCAGAAGAGGACGAAGACAAACAGAATGGTCGGGAAGGATGGGAGACAATATCCATGGATGGTCAGACTGTCGGTATACGAACGTCCGCCATCGAAGAAAAGTGTCAAGCATTCGAAACCTTGGTGATCTACTGCTCGACGCTAGGGCCGCGTTTTGCACCGTACCTCCCGCAGTGCCTTTCTCTGACTCTTCCCTCTTTACGGTTCTTCTTTCATGACGGCGTTCGAGAAGCTTGCGCCATGTAAGTCTCACAGCAGCAGACTCTCCATACACTGATTTCTGACCGTCGATTCTAGGCTAATTCCAATGCTCCTTGTCTGCGGTAAAACTACCAATACGCTAACGAACGAAATGGTTTCCGCCACATTCCTCCAACTCATCAACTGCATTAGTGTCGAAAGCGACTCTTCCTTCCTTGCCTCGCTGTTCAAATGTTTCACAGACAGCGTTCGCGTCATTGGAGGTCCCACAGCCCTCCCATACGAGTTCCAGGAGGGGATCATGGAGGCTACGAAGCGCCAACTCCAGAACCTCGCGGACAGACGAAAAGCGCGCGCTCAACGACCTGCGTCTGATCTCGAAGAGGACAGGGAAGATATGGCGTTGTTGGAGGAGATGGAAGATTTCGCCTTGGAAGACATGTCGAAGATGCTGACATGTTTCGATTCCAATCACACGTTGCTGATAGCTGTGTCGAGTGTTCGGGAGTTGGGATTTAATCAGTGGGACAGCGAGGATGAGGGGGATGACGACCAATAGCTGGATCGTTCCGCGCGATTTTTGACTTATTACTTAGGGTTAGATGTCACTCGGGTTGAACATATGCTATGCAATGCAATCACTTTCGAAACATCTATGTAATCCGTTCGTTCGTAGATTCGTTATACCAGTAATGTACAGAGGGGGAAGAGAGTTTTCGTATATGTTACGTCCGATTAAGTGAAGCAAGAGAGTTCGATTTCGCTCTCCAGGAACAGAAAAAGAAGAGAGTATGTAGCGATGGGAAGGGGGGTGTATATGACATCAGAAAGAAGAAAGGCGGTAGTGGGTGTCGTCAAAAAAGGATAGATTGAGATTGAAAGGCAAGTGTGCGAAGGAAAGGAGAAAGACAAAGACAAAACATTGATGGGTTGCTTGCACATCGGAGGCAACACGATGCCGACGACAAGTGTGGGAGTTGTTGGATGTTGGGTCTAGGTCTCGGGTTTGACGGATTACGCAGCAGATGGACATGACAGTTGGTGTCTCGGACCACGGATGGATACGGCGCTGGCGCTGGCACTGGATGGCGAGAGAGGCGGAACAGATTATGTTGACGATACGATGGCCGTGCGGTGTGGATAAGATAATGGTAAGATTGAATGAACATATAGATGCGAGATGGCGAGGCGAGGCGGAGAATAATAGACATGTTGTGTATGCGAAGGGAACAGATAGATGGAAGATGATGCAAAGCGAGTGAGGGACATGAACAAACCGACGCCCTAAAAAGGTTAAATCGAGGGGGAGTCAGTATACACCGCGATCGAAAAAGATAGACAGGCAGAGCCATATGCACAGTTACAGATTCGGACCGTGCATCCGAGACGGGCGACCGACGCACCTATACAAAAAAAACAACAACAGAAATCCAACGAACAGGGGGTATACCATGCTATACATCCTACAAGATCCCAGAATCCTTGAGTGCATTCTGTAGGATCGTTTCTTTGACGGCGGCGAATACCAAGCGAATGTTTGTTGTATCCGTTGCTTGTGTTAGGCTGGAGAAGCTGAGATTAGAATGAACAGCAAAAGATGAATAGCAGTAGGAGCACGTACTGCGGATATACACTCAACCTGGCTCTGTTCGCCTGCATGAATCGCCAGAGGATGTATTTCGCGGCCTTGTTGATATCGTGTCCACCCGTGTATTCCGGGAAGTATCGTTCCAGTGGTACCTAGGTCCGCGCGATAGTGAGTACGAGATACACGGAGGAAGGAGGAGTGGAGATGGCACCTTGGGCAGCTTGCTCTTGAAAACGTCAATTTTGTTCAAGAACAAAATGATGGACGTCCGTAGAAACCATCGGGAATTTATGACCGACTCGAAGAGCATTAGGGACTCTTGCATTCGATTCTGCAAGGGGGTAAGATGCTGAAGGATTCCGTCAGACGCCAAGGTGACGAACCTGATGTTTTGCCTCGAGCAGGACCTGATCGTACTCGCTCAGCGCAGTACAGAAGATGATACTTGTTACAGACTCGAAACAGTGTATCCACTTCTTGCGCTCTGATCGTTGACCGCCGACGTCGAACATGTGTATTCTTGAGAGGAGGGTGGGTGGGCGTGGAGGAAAAATCGTAGTAAACGAACGTACTGTAGCTGCCCCATATTGAACCTCGTCTCGGTAATGCCCGTACTCTTCGCCCGCGCTCTCAGCACGTCGGTCTCCGTTGGCAGGTAATCTGGGGTTCCTATCCGTAGTACTTCACCGAAGAAGCTGGGGAATGGGATTAGTGATAGTGTGAGAGGGACGCTATTCGGAGACTTACTAGCTAGCACTGTCCATTAGATAGAACTCCTTAGTGTGCTCGTCCATGACCTTTGGTATGATAGGATCCTGCCATAGAAGATGAATGGCCTCGGCGATGGATGAGCTGAGGGCGAAGGCGGTGGTGGAATCTAGATGGTAGTCCATGATTTTGTCGGCGAGAGCGCGATTATCGACATGGACGCAGTCAACGCCGATCTTGCGCATCTCTTTTACGACTGCCTGAGCGCTGTCAAGAACGTTTTTGTATACGATAGGACGATATGTCGCTAGTTCCTCGGGCGTGAAACCGTCTTGGTGGATAATCTTCATCTGCTTCACGATCGTGGATTTGCCCGATTCCCCGGAACCTAGACTAGTATTGGTACGAGTTCTCTCGTCGAATGAAGAGAAAAGCGCACCTAGTAGCAGGATTTTGCATTCTTTCTTGAATCGTTTGCTATCCTCCTCGAGCTGTTTGTCGATTTCGTCCGACTTTGCTTTTGCGCTGGGATCTTCAGCGTGTGAGACGCAATTGCCCATGATGTGCAAGTTCGTAAAATATTAGAGAGATGATATCGATGAGATGAAAGAGATTGAGGACATAAGGGCAAATGGCAACGGAGGTGGACTCAACGTGAGTGGGAGAATTCGCCCGGCGGGGCTGTCTTTGTTTTTTTATTTAGTACGTACACAGCCCGGCTACTACTCATCTCTACTGCACTCGAATTCAAACACTCGATATATCCCAGATGCGTTCATTGGAAAGGAATACAAATGACTGGTCGAGGCCCTGTTTCCTGGTTTTTTCCCTGGTTTTTTCCCTATATTTGATCGACTTTCTTCGAAGCCTGACATGTACGACAAACTAGCCTACGTCTACTAACCCTTGAATGGAATCTAAACATGACAGTACCATTCCTGCAATCGTTTGCGGTCCGTCAAACTGGACCGAAGAGGTATGCCATTCTCAACTTCCGTCAAGCTAGTGCAGAAGTCCGCGCACTATTGATTTCTCGTTCTCATGCCATCGGTGTGTGTCCAGCATACTGCCATAGCGTCGTTCTTATGCATGCTTTCTAGGAGGCTTGGGGTTGACCTTCTACGACTCTGGCCCTGCAGTCCGAGTCCGTGCGGTCGTCATTCTCAAATCGTCATTGACTTCGATCCAAGAAGCATGCCAGGATTGGTCTGAGTATGCGAACAATTCAGGCGATCCTCAGAAGTTGCGTTCTGACTTCGAATTCTGTGTGTCTTTGGACTTTCTTTCGAGCAAGAAAAGACCTGGGACCTCGTGAAACGACGGCCACTCTGCAACTTAGCTAGACCCAACGCGACGAAAACGTAGTCTCGCCACGCCGTACCCTTCCTCACCGGTACGGTTCTCTCATTCAGTAGTTATCGGTGGTATATATCATCGACCATTGTATCACCTGCTCTGGGTGGCATCGACTTTTCGGCTGCCTCTTCAGGTCTAATTACTCCCGCTAGATTGCTCCCATTCCTTCCAATCATGGCCGATGCTGGTGGTCAAATTTAGCATCCGGAAGTTTAACGGGCGCTTGATGCTGGGACCAGACATTTTGTTCGTCACGGCATACAAACACTTTGGACCAGGACCTAATAAGTGTTCCGTGACGGTCGGTTTTTTGCATTCACAGGATCGCACACGAACATAAGAACACGTTCGAGGAGGTAGGCTTGTTGAAATGCCTTTCTCCGCACCGTACGTTCACCGGCGTCAACAGACCTCGTATACCGCCTATCCCTCGTCCTTGTAAGACCAAGACAGGCCAGGAGAACAGGAAGATTCTGCAGTGGCTTACCGTCGGTTTTCGTCTTCTCATTGAGTGATATAATCTCTTTCGTTCGTATGTTTTATTCTCAGCAATAATAGGTGTCTACCCATCAGCATGAATCAATCATGTTTTTAGTATGGCTACTGAGCGAACATCAAACACGAATACAAGTCAAGCCATCCAAACCGTCCCGACACCATGATGACCATCACGACGTCCATGGCTGTACAGTAAAGTAACGGTTGACAAGTCTACTTCCATGCACCCAAAGAGCCCCGATCCCGACTGAGTCACTCGCGGCTTCGAGACGGTGATCATCCGTGAGGCCTTACCTTGTAGTACACAGGTTGCGCAGACACAGGCTCGACAGAACACCCCGGGCAGCACTTTGTCCCCCTTCGAGGCAGGGTTAGTTTACCGGCAGTAGGGAGATTATTATGGTTACGAGTCCTTAAATTTGCCTGGACACTTTAGAGTCCAGGTGCCTGGACACTTTAGTGTCTGGGTTCTAATTTTGAGTCTCGTTTTGCCTACTAGTATTCCCTCCAGAAATCAAGCTTGATTTCTACTAGTATTCCCTACTCTAATTAGGGGAGGAGACGGGGGGGCCCGTCACCTCGACGTCTGGCTAGGACTGGCTAGGCGTTCCGGAGGCTGGCTAGTGGTCCCAGGACCTCAGCCCCAAAAGATCTAGGGCTAGCCGGCCAAACTGAGCTCGCAGCGGGCCGATTACTGAAAAGTGGGGGGCACCAGGAGGGGTGGCAAAAACGCGCTCCGATCAAAATTTCGACCGCACCACGGCGTTCGTAGAGGTCAAAAACCTGGGTAAACCACGTGGGAACGTACGCGCACTTGTTTTCACCGCGCAAACAAGGCGTTAATGCCTGCACCGTGACCCAACATTGACGGGCACGGCTAGCACTCATTTGGGGTGGCTAGTACGTGTTCGAGTGCTCAAATGGAAGGTATAGGATACATCTGTCATACCCCATGAGAACTAGTTCTAGCCGCTGCAGGTTGGCTGGCAAATGGCCGGTCAATCTTGGGTGACTGTGACTGTGACTCTGAGCCACCCACTACAGTGGAGTTAGGAATCATTCTTTTCATCTGTGATTAGGGATACATGTATGATACTGAATATATGATATCTTGAACAAGTGGGTTAGGGATGTCTTTTACCACAGAGTTAGGGATACATGTTCTGCTTTGTTGACATTGTACCTGAGGTGGCTGTGCTGTACTGAACAAATCTGTGCCCCCCCTTTTTGAAACAGGCCAAATATAGGTTAAATCACATGGTTCAAAATGCAGGCACCATCTGTAAGGTGCCTGAAGACCAAACTATACTTTGGAAGTATTGTTTGGTCTCTCTGTGATGTCTGGTGGCTATATTTAGTGTGGTGGCAGTGTTGAAACCAAATAAAACCAACCTAAGCTTCAAGGCTTACTTTGGCTCTGTTGATTGGTGGCAGTGCTGAAACCAAACAGGACCAACATGAGCTTCAAAGCTGACTTTGGCTCTGTTGACATGGTGGCAGTGCTGCTCTGAACAAATCTGTGCCCCCCTTTTTTGAAACAGGCCAAATATGCACCAAATCACATGATTGAAAATGTAGGCAGCATCTATGAGGTGCCTGGGAACCAAACTATATTTCAGAAGTATTGTTTGGTCTCTCTGTGATGTCTGGTGACTATATTTAGTGTGGTGGCAGTGTTGAAACCAAACAGGACCAACATGACCTTCAATGCTTACTTTGGCTCTGTTGACATTGTACCTGAGGTGGCAGTGCTGAAACCAAACAGAACCAACCTGACCTTCAAAGCTGACTTTGGCTCTGTTGACATGGTGGCAGTGCTGCTCTGAACAAATATATGCCCTTCCTTTTTAAAACATCTCAAATATGCATCAAATCACATGGTTCAAAATGCAGGCACCATTTATGAGGTGTCTGAAACCACACTATACTTTAAAAGTATTGTTTGGTCTCTCTTTGTGATGTCTGGTAAACATCCATTTGAGTGGCAGTGCTGGCTGAGCCACAATGTAAATAAAGAACCAAAGAGAGTCTCCAGACAATGTTTGGCTATTGTTGACATTGTGGCTGAAGTGGCAGTGCTGCACTGAACAAATCTGTGCCCCCCCTTTTTGAAACAGGCCAAATATGCATCAAATCACATGATTGAAAATATAGGCACCATCTATGAGGTGCCTAAAACCAAACTATACTTTAGAAGTATTGTTTGGTCTCTCTATAATGTTCTGATGGACATCCATTTGAGTGGCAGTGCTGGTTCAGCCACAGTGTAAACAAAGAACCAAAGAGAGTCTCAAGACAATGTTTGGCTATGTTTCTTATCCGGGAATAGGGCGCCCTATTCCACTAACCCCGAGGTCATTTCAAGGCAAAACGGACGAAAAAGGTGACGGAATAGGGCGTTCAGTCACGAAATGTCACGGAATAGGGTGTTTTGTGACGGAATAGGGCGTTCGGTCACGGAATAGGGCGTCCTGTGACGGAATAGGGCGTTCTTTGACACAACAGTAGGAGCCAGAGCATTTTCCAAATAAGACACTGGCTTGTTATTTGGAACGTCCAAGAATGCAAAAGCGAGTACCAAGACGTGTCTGAGAGAAAAGTAAAAAATCATGGATCAAAGAGGGAACCATCGAAGTGGAGAAGACGTCAACCATACACCAAGACCAAAGTGAACGGTCAAAGCATCAGTTGCGACAAAAACGAAAAACCAACTCTGAGAGGCAAGACAAGAAGGCAATCAACCTTCAGCCGTGCAACCCCAAGATCGAGATGAAGTGTATGCATCAGAGACGCAAAAATATGAGATCAAAGAGGGAACCATCGAAGTGGACAGACCGATACAAGACAAAGAACGGTCAAAACGCAAGTAAAACAGGGATGAAGCCGTTAGACCCGTAATCGGAATCAGCCGCTACCCTAGTATTATTACCGACACAAAAAACCACACCGATATCCCCAACACAGTCGGCCAAAAACACCTGGAAGGAATATGAATTTCAAAATTCTGAGGAGACAGTTTTGTAGCCAAGGTTCGAAATAGTATATCCCGTGGATAGGATTACATAATCAAACCCTCTATACGTCCGTACGAAGGGACACAGTAAGGGGTGTTTTGGACCGAGAAAATTGGGCACGCGGCAACTTGGGAGCTGAATTAGTACCCTTGCCCCTTGTCCCCTCCCTTAGCAAAGTACCCAGCCTTGATCAGGGTACTTCAGAGAGTATATGAATAAATTCTGGAAGGTTCCCCCACATTATTGCTTGTGTAATGGGCCATTCACTGAAAGATCCAAAATCTGACACTAAATTGCCTGTAGAAATAGATAGAGTCAATATTCAAAGACTTCCCTCGGTCATAATGACCTCCTGCATTGTAGCTCTATGTAGATACCCACATCATAATATTCCGTGAGGTATTGAGGTCAACAGGTGGCCTCGAACGTAGGATAGTTTGAGGAGGACCGCGCTTCCCACGCCACTTGGCGGGCCGGCTGCGGTGTCGACGCCATTTACACAGTCGTCTACCGGCTACTCAGCTCCCCGGAGTCCCCGGTTCTGTGTTCCTACTCTCCGGAAGTGCACCGGGCCGGCCACACAGCTTCCACAGCCAACCACAGTCCCTCCCCACAGCCGGCCACTGTGCTGTCCACAGCCCGTACTGTGATCGGAGTCTGTGCACAGCCGTTCGGAGCTTCAATTTGACTGTGCACAGCTTCCACAGCAGCGCGGACTGTGCCGTCGGAGCTTGAATTGTATGCCCAGTCTGCGGTCCCAGTTCAGTCGCCGCTCAAACTCCACATCCACAGATCGGCACACAGTCTCCTCGTAGCTCAACACAGTCTCCTCCTCGCTCACCACAGAAACACCACAGTCCGTACACCACGAGCACCTCAGAACTTTCCGTCGACGTTACCACGCATACACGGATCTCCCGCATTGTAGCAGAGACCTGTGATTTCTTTCACTAACTACGACGCTTGGTAAATCCTATCGCTTACTGTCTATACTTCCCTATTTCAAAACATTAACACTGTAACAGGTCCTACCTCATATATATGATACAAGCCAAACTTAGTGGAGGGAACCTGGGCTCGGAGGGGATATGCACTCCAGGTAAGCAAATACTTCGCTCGGATTCTTCCTCGAAAGACTTACGGGCAGGGTTCGTAACCTCTTCACAAGGTCCCGACAATCCCGGGAGCGATTTAGGCCCGATATGATGCATCCCCACCACCACCCACTAGGCAATAGCAGCCCACACGTCAGTTCAAAAACTAGACGCCTGTATTTTCCCTTCGACTTGCCCCACATCCGGATCCAGGCGGGTCGTCTACCAAACCACCGGCGAAGACGTGCGAAAGGTCTGCAAGGCGATAGATGCGGTATATCTCCTAGTTGTTGATTTGGTCAGTGTCGTCTCGTTTAGCAGGTGCCGAGAGATGTTCTCGAGGACTAACTCATGTACTGGTTCAATAAATTTCTATGTGTTGCTATCATGCATGCTTGGCCCTCCCATCTTTCCCTTGTTAAATATCACGGACGATCGATGTTCATTCTTAAAGTCAAGATGTTCTACCCTCTCCTTAACAACAATGACCGGGCTCTCGAGACTATCCACCTCTACCATCCGAATACGAGAACCAAAACCAAGTTGCGTACTAGTAGATAGACCAGAGTCAACGCCGTTTTTGACGCGATTGGGAAGAGAGGGGGGTGGGAGAGAAGGGACAGTAGCCAAAGCGGGGCGTCGAGTGTAGACGAGTTGTTGTTGGAAGCTACGAGCAGTGGTGTTGGCGCTGCTGCTGGGGACGAAAGGAACGGTGTTGTCGAGGGTGTGGAACTGAGACAACACCGACATCGACGACATCGACGATCATATCCATACCCTCCTCCTCCTCCTCCTCCTTTGACTCCTGCAATGCAGCGATGCATTGTCGACTTCGAGAGTCGTGGCTAATCCCGATATCACCCCTACGACTTTTTCGACGACGACGCGGTCCTTTACCGTATCCGGGTCAGACGCAAGCATACCAAACTCGTGCATTCGCGCCTGTTGTAACGGGTGCGCCGGTCAAGAAGGACATGTAAAAGCCAGGGATCCTGTGAGTCTTCTTTCCCTTTTCTTTCATCGGTGGTGCACTCATTGTGGTAGCGCACTCTTTTACAGCAGTTACTACCTCGTTCCCTGCTACTAATACCCAAGGATTGAGGATCCGCGACTCACTAGGACACGCCGTCGTTCAAGAATTCCGACCTCCAGTATCTGCACATCCAGCTTCGCGAGCCGGTTCGAGTAACGTTACAAGATCAGCTGCACATGGGGACAGTACAAATACCAACTCCAAAAGATTGCCGCTCGTTTCTCCGAACACGTCGCTCGTACGTAGTACAGAATTCGACAGCGAAGTCGTAAAAGTTGGAGGTATGGACAACGAGACAGGCGCCGTTGGCAAACTCAAGTTCGAGACGAAGTCTTATCATGGTACGTCCATCGCCTTATTCCATCACTTGTGAACCTCATTCTAGTCATCTTTGACGGCGCCAGGTGACGCTTCTACCGTTAGAACTGTAGCCTCAGACGCGATCAAAATTTGTCCTAGTCGTTTTCCCCCACCGTCCCCGAGTCCGTTCGACCAGCCTGAAATTCTATCTCCTCAATATGTCCCACTCGTTCTTACCTGAGGCTTGCCGTCACGATTACTCAACCATTTCGTGAAGAAAACAATTCGATAGCGCTCCAAGTTTAGGCTTCTCGAAGGTACACCCCAGGTTTTTCTGTCAATCTGGATATAATTTACTCAAGCTCTCAAGTAGTAATGATCTACTCAGACTGAGATTTTAGTGTTTAAGAGTCCAGAGTCAGCCAGAAGGTGAGTATTCGAATTTTACCATTATGATGGTGATAACGGTCTATTAACTTCATTTTTACCGCGGTAGCTCGCTCTCTGCCCTTGAACTTGCTCAAAAAGCAACCCTCGAAAGCAAGAACACGCGGCTAACCTTCAAGATCGACGTTCTTGACACCTTCTCGTCGCTTCACACACCGACGACCTGGCATGAGACAGTTAGCTCGGACATTATGAATCAAGTTACGTTACTCCTGTCCCATTGCTTGCTCAAACGACACCCAGTCTCTTTCTCTCGCATTTGGACTATCCATCGACTCATCAATCCGATGATCAATCCCCGATCTTGCAAAAACACCTTCAAGTCGAACGTCGCCTTACACAAACCGCACTCGAATCCAGGGCACTATAAAATGGTTTGGTTTTGACTTGTATCACTTTGCTGACACCATTCCAGTGCTCCAAAAGTCCCAGAAGACACCCCTACCTCCTTTCTATCCAACGGCGGCTCGTTCTGTTCGTCCAAGACACCCCCCAGCAGCCATCCACCATTGCGCACCACGTCTCATCTTCTCATACACGGACCGAAACGACAACAATATTGAGTCCCTCGCTTCTCGAACATCCCGTATTCTCGATATACAGCCCTCACGAAGAAAGAAAGAGAACGCGTCTTAGTCTGGGACGATTGGATTGACGGCGGACTGCACTGTATGCTAATGGACCTGGTACGTCCGTCATTCTCATTCAGCACATCTATATGGACTCAGAACTCGGATTCGACGCTCCGAGTCCTATTCCAAGGTGCCTACTATCCGGTTTCCTTCACTTCGATACTAACAAGTGTAGTGCCGTGTACGCTTCGCCAATCGCTTCCCCTGCTCTCACTATACAAGAAGTCGATTGCCCGTCTGTATTAAGTCTTGTTCGCCCAGTCTTTTAAGAGAGACGGGAAGCCGAGGACATACCTGGGGATGGGGAGGAGTATACGACGTCACACATCTCAGTCAGTAGGAACATATCTGAATCTGTTCTTCTCTCGTTCAACCTCATACACGGCGTCAATGAGACGGATCATTACCTTTGGTCTTGGGCATAAAGCAAAGTCAATCCTAGAACGGTGGTGAGTATCGCTTGCTGTAATCGATGTCTTGAGCGTAGTAAGAGAAGCAGAATACTTGATGGGACGACGAGATGCACACCAACAATGAACTTGTGTGGGGATCATCAGAAAGCGTAAAACAGGGTACGTATAACTACACGGAGACATATATCATTGCGTCCCAGCCAGCACGACATTCCCTCGTCGACGACAGGATTACTCACCTCTTTCTCATTCTTTCGGGGAGCTTCCATCGGTTTAAACGGCTCAAAGCCGTCTTCAGGAAGATAAACTACGAAAGGTATGAGGAGATCTTCGGGACACCTGCAGCGATGAACGACGACGGGTTAAGTACACAGTTGCGGGGAGACCAAGGTAGATGAACTCTGAGGTGCGTACTCGATTTTCATCGTTCGTCTTCATTTCTGCCTATGTCCTGTAACGCGCACTTACTTTTCTCTCGTCCCACCTAAGAGCGAGCAGAGGGATTCTCTCGTAGCAGCTTGTGAGTCGTACATCTTGTGTTCAACTTGGTGCAACGCGTTGACTTTTCTCAAGCTCGGGGTTAGGGTTAGGGTTAGGGTTAGGGTTAGGGTTAGGGTTAGGGTTAGGGTTAGGGTTAGGGTTAGGGTTAGGAGGTTAGGGTTAGGGTTAGGGTTAGGGTTAGGGTTAGGGTTAGGGTTAGGGTTAGGGTTAGGGTTAGGGTTAGGGTTAGGGTTAGGGTTAGGGTTAGGGTTAGGGTTAGG